>OZ038483.1:94458738-94693738 GCA_964036315.1 Acanthosepion esculentum | reverse complement strand
GTCATCAAGCAATTCAACAATATTGGCTCAACATAACAACCTCGTGATAGTCTTAATTCCCTTGGCAGTGGCCTGATTATTCTCATATTTACCTATTGACCTCACAAGCTCAATGTTTTTACTCCTCAAGATCGACGATTGCATACACAAATATCTGCTTATTCAGTGTAGTTAGATAGCAAATTGTCGTTTATACAAATGTTGTTCTAACCAGCGAAAGATTATGGAGGATTTGTACAATAAGCTCTGTAACCTGAAATCTTTTCTTTTTCATATTACTATAAATTTAAGCACTCAATACCGTTAATAGGAATTTTTATTATTAAAGTTTATAAAAATGTAATTGTGGGTCCAGTTTGCTATGTAAAATCATTTTAAAATGATCTTCCTACGGGAGCAAAAACAAGATATGCGCAGAAGCCATGATTTTCTTAAAATTTTAAAAATACAATTTTGTTTGAAATAACGTAATCTAGATTGTTGATTGATTTGTCTTTTACAGATGATCAACTTTTTTTGAGGTTATTTAAAGCCAGAAAATACTTTTTAGATTGTAAAATTTTTTTTGAGATTATAATTTATGCTGTTACTAATTGGCCCGTAGCTGGGGAGAGAAATAGGTGGGTTTATACCTTTCCCAAAGGTAATTGCTTGTTAAGTGAATTTAACGAACCCGACTAGAAATCGAGGAGACGATTTCCTGTTCCGAGCCTTTATCCATTACACCACCCGCACATTTAAGCTTACAACACCACGTATCCCAAGCGGTTACCCGTCTAGGTTCGACGTTGCTCAACTTCCGTGATCTTATGAGAACCGGTGTTTCAATGTGATAGGGCAGTAAGTCATCTTAATATGGAGCACTTAATCAATATAAAAAAAAAAGCGCTCCAGACTATTCAATTTTTTTTTTTTTTCATTTTTTAAATTTTAAGATATTTGGTATACGCTGTGGGGGGTCAATTTACAATGATAGTAAACTGGACTTCCTATTAACTTTTATGAAATTTAATGATAAAATTCGATTAAATAGGATACCCCATCGTGAGAGAAAGGTAAACAAGCTTTCCTTCACCATTACTACTGAATAACGAGTTCATCCCTCCCTCGGTTCTCTTTGCCCGTGACCTTGTGCCAAAGACCAAGCTAACCTAATTAAATAACGAGAATAGGGCTAAATGAGAAACAAAGGTTTCCCACCTTATTTCTTATTTGATCATATATATATATATATATATATATATATATATATATATATATATATATATATATAAGAGATCTATACAATTTTTTTCTTTGGATGTAGCCGATCATGACTGTCCACAACTTCCACAATGTCCTTTTTAGCCCTTAGTAATGTTTATTTTTACTATATCACCTAATACCTGTCCTGCCAAGCATCCACACAAGCTCGTTAGGTGGGTAATTCACTGCTTTTCTCTGTCCCACTCGCCTTCAATATATCTCGTGAGTGCTAAATTCTCGAAGCCGTCTGTATATGCCCGAGGAATGTCAACTCTTTCTGATGCCACGTGTAAGTGTCCGTTTTATTTTCATCTTCTCCAGAACTTAGTCGTTGCTGTCATGTCCAGTCGTCAGTATCCTTATGTAGAGCCAAATTCCTGCCGCCTCAAGTCTCTTCTCCACCTGTGATGAGATTGTCCAGCACTTACGGTCTTATAGAGAACTGATATTGCATAAAAGATCAGTACTTTTTCTTTGTTTCTAGTGAATTTTTCTTGTTTCTTAACAATTTGCTCAGGTTTTGGAAGGCATTTTTCGCTAACCCAATGCGCTTCGGATTTCGGTGTCGCCTTTTCTATCCTTATTTCTTTCAAAATGACCAATGATTGTAGAAAGTAGCCAAAATATTAAAAGGAATTTTTATAAATTTCCACATCAAAAACAACCCAGCAAAAAAAAAAATGCTCTTCAAATAGAATCGAGCTCTCCTAGCCATTGGCGTCTTTCGTTTCGTAAAAACTTAAAATGTCCCTTCCACGCTGCCGTACAATGATAGCTTGGGGGTTGAATCTCTGACTAACGTCAAAGCAGTCGGGTTTCGATCCCGGCTTGAAACAATTGGATGTCTAGCCACACTGATGAGCTGTGATACAGCGAAAGATTCTGTCTGTAGATACTGCACATATATATAGACGCAAGTTGTTTTTTTTAATTTAATTGATAAGTTATTCAAATGTAAAGAGATTTAAATGTAATTGATAAGTTTTCCAAGTGTAAAGAGAACGAAACGAATATAAATTCAAACGTTCATAATATTAATTTAAAAGAGAACTCAATACAAAAGTAGACCAATAATTATTTATTATAAGTTATTACATTCGAACATTTAAGTTACCACTACAAAAACGCATATTTGTTTCGATGTCCAATTCAGACAACTCATCAGTTGGTGATAAATAAACGATTTTTTAAAACGCTAGTTATGCAACATCACTTCTTTTTATATTTAAAAATTTAGAAAGACATAAGAAAAATTTCCATAAAAGGAAAAGAAAGAAACACACAGGTTAAAGCAGAAAAAGAAGAGGACAAAAAATCAATAAATGTAAAAAGAAAAGAAGAAAGAGAAATAGAAAGAGGTAAGAAAAGAAAAACATAAGAAATCTTCCCAACACCCCAAAAAAGGAAAGAGAAATAATATATAAAAATTACAATTGCAAACAAAAAGAAAAGAAAGGAAAAAAGAAGGGAAAACAGAAGTTGTAAATGATAATTTAGCCAACGAAAAAATGTTAACGCTGAGAGGGATGTAATAGAAAAAGAATTCAAAATTTAACCGGAAAATGATGGCAACTAGATAGAATTTTTTTTAAAGATACAATGTAGTAGTTCGTGAGCCATATGGCTTTTTGAAAGAATTCACATATTTTAAATAAAATTAAACATAGTATGTAAATAAAAGACGCTTTAAGAAGTAAAAACATTAGACATACAAAATAACTAAATCACCTTACAAATCATTATATTATAAATAAATAAAAAACAAATAAAATTTTTGAATATATGTATGAATTATATAAATTTAAAGGCTATTACCAAACCTTATTACCAGTAATATATGAGTATAAGCCTATCTCCGGCAAACATTATTAACAGTAATTTATGAATATAAACCTATCAATCACCTTAATTCAAAATAAACTACTAAGGATAGCATTAAAATGTTTATACGAAGGTAATATAACATAAAAGAAGTGATTAATAAGTTATAAAGTTTTAAAAGTTAGCAAGATTGTAAAGTTAAATCCGTAATGTGCCTACAATTAACGCTAATTTCAAATCTTTGATTTAATAATTGATCCCTATTTTAATTATCTGCATCTTTTCCTGTAGAACTAGAAAAAATATTCATATAAAGATTTACTAGTTCCGGTTTATTTGAGGATATTCCATTTAACTTTAGGTATTTTGCTTTCACCTTTCAATTTCCAAAAATATTTAGAATGTGAAGTTATATTGCGATTGTTAGCATTAGTAAAAGATGAGAAATGGTTAAACCAACTTATTTTAAAAGAATTTTTGGTGCTTCCAATATAAACCTTAACAATCCTGTGATTTTTAATTGATGAAATAGTACACACATATACAAAGGATTCAGTTAAGCACTTGTCAGATAATGAACATTGGTTAGGATTCCTACAATTACATAGGTTGGTTTCATGAGACAAATTAGAAATAGTACTAGCATTACAGTTATTATTATTATATAATTTCTGTATTTTATTGTTGTGTCATTTGAAAATTTTACTTATGGATTACTTTTTTGAAAATGTTTATCAATTAAATTTTAAAAATTGTGCCCTAACTTAGTAGGAATTAATTGATTGAATGGAGGTGTATACCAGATGATTCTTTTTTTCCTAGAACAAATATAATGTTCAACAAACTTAATTTCAGAATATCTATATCCGTTATCCCTAAAAACTTTATTGTACACCGTTCTGTGTACACCGTTCTGTTTCTCGAACACAAAATATATGTTGTCTGCAATAATATATATATATATATATATATATATATATATATATATATATATAGAGAGAGAGAGAGAGAGAGAGAGAGAGAGAGAGAGTATCCATAAAAAGTACAATATGAATAATGACGAGTTTCGCATAATAAACAGTAACTATGATAGTAAACTAGATAAAAACACATAAAGACACATGATACTACCTACTAACTCCGTAACATCCACTATACAAAACAATTTACCCATTCTAAACATGAAAAAAATTACAACCACATCCAAAACTATTATGTACATGATCAGAATTAAAAATAACCCCGTCCTGGGTATGACGATAAACTACATCCATGTCCTGGGTATGACGATAAACTACATCCATGTCCTGGGTATGACGATAAACTACATCCATGTCCTGGGTATGACGATAAACTACATCCATGTCCTGGGTAAGACAATAAACTACGTCCAACAGCAAGGCATCTGATCAGGAGGTTTTGAAGAGCGTGGAACCACCTCTTAGTTGCTAGTGTTCCCAGGTCCACCCTGACTCGGGATGGTAGCACCTGTTAAGGTCCCATCTATGGGTAAATAGTTAACACCTAAACTGGGATAAAAAACACGATGAGAGTGTAGAAATAGGCTTTAATACCAGAAATGCTTTTTTGTAAGAAAAATTATTACCAGCAATAAATATTTGAAGAAAAAAATTTACCAGCAATACATTATTTCTAGCAAATAAGTTTTCGATAACAAATATTGCCTGCGATACATTTTTGAAAAAGAAAAAATATTACCAGCAATAAATTTTCGAAGGAAAAAAATATTACAAAAGTGTTAATGAAACTTGATTTACAACGTGATTTTGTTACAAAGAATACATTTTTATTCATATATATATATAAAGAAAAAATTGATGGCATTAAATAACCCTTTGAAGTTGATATGCCATAAAACAAAACAAACCAAACAAATAAAAAAAACACATAAGAGTTATAATTCAGAAGCAAGTATATATAAAATACATTTCCAGAAATGTTCATCACAATACATTGGGGAAACTTGCAGGAATTTAAAAAATGTATCTATGACTACAAAAGGGATTTTACACACAACAATTTATGCATTTGAATTAGTTATACATAGATTTAAATTGAACTACAATTTTGATCTAAACAATGCCACAATTATTAAAAGAATAACTTAGACGGAAAATTCTGAAGACCGCCGCTATCGAATCTTATCAAAATATAAATCTGTGCCCGTATTTTTCAAATCTCATCTTTCCTGAAAGAATTACTATTTTCCCAAAACAACATGCATGTCTAGAAAAATGTTAAGAAAATTATAAGAAAAGCTTATGTTATTCAAAATATATAACGCATAAATTAATCCAAAACTAAAATAATTTAAACACTAATTTGCATTTTAAAATATAATTCAAGAATATCATTTACTCACTTTCGTCTATTAGAAATTGAATTGTGTCAGCTTGCTTTGACTTTTCGATTATGAGCGTTCCTAAATTTTTAAAAATTGAAAAACCAATAACATTTTCCTCTTGTATATCAATAGTTGTTACAAAATAAAATCCTTGTAATTGTCTTGATAAAGTTCCTGAGAGAACGAAACGCGTCAGCTAGGATAAGTTTACCTTTTGCCTTTATTCGTGTAATATATATATATATATATATATATATATATATATATATATATATATATATATATATATATATATATATATATCTGGGGAGGATATGTGGGTTTGTAAACAGTGACTATTACGGCTAATAATGCAAGACTCTTCGGTAAATTGGATCGAGTTCTCTCAGTCACTGTGTGTTTATCTAAAAATATATACGCTTAAATTCACCTTCTTCTCTGCCGTGTGCCAACGGCTTCAGGGTAAAATTTCCGACTGACGCGAATTCAGCCGGTTTTCGATTCTGGCCAGGGCAACCGGACGTCTAGCCACACTGATGAGCTGTGATACAGCGAAACAGTCTGTCTGTGGATGACAATATATATATATATAGATAGAGAGAGAGAGAGAGAGAGAGAGAGAGATAGGATGCGATGGGTAAATGTTAGGCTATTTTATAGTTTTAATTTCACACATGCATGTTGTTTGCTTTTGATTTTGTCGACTGGACAATATAGTAGGGTCAGCTGGTCCCCATCTGTGAGAAAAAGAGCACCATGACGCAGTTCACTTCGCTAGAAATTTGGAAACGCCATGCTGTACTGCTTAGTATTCGCGCCAGAAGCTCCAATTCGAACCTTTCAGAGTGTCTGGGTGTCAATCTGAGGACAGTGCGGAGGATTCAGAAAGAGTTGGATGAGTCTAATGGTGATTAAGAAGGCACGACAGCTCGGAAAACGCACTCTGATTGTTCAGATGAGAAAAGATCTCCCGAATTTGTTGATAAGGGTCTCAGACTCAACATGGAAGTATACATCAAGTGACTTATAAAGGTAGTGCTGTCCTGGGGTAAGTGGGTGGCTGCTTGAAGACCTTATGTCTGGCAACAGGACTCTGCACCATGCCACACAAGCAGAAGAACCCAGTCTTGTAACAATTTTGTGACAACTTCTGCAACCACATCACATCTGGCCACATAACTTGCCAGACTACAAGTCCCTTTATTATTATATCTGGGGCAGAGTTGAGCGAGAGACCAATAAAACTCCTTGTAACACCAAAGATGAACTGAAGGCAAGGATAATGGTAGCATTCACCAACAAGGAGAACGTCTAGAAGGGTTTCAGGAGATTCCGAAGCTGTCTGTAGGTGGTGGCTGAAGTCAATGGCGATTTTATTGAACAAATTTATCTTTTGCATTCCAAGATATTTTTGTGCAATTTTGGTAGATATAACTGTTAAAGTGATATGTCAGTGTTATTTTCATTTATTTAAAAAATAATTTAAACGACAATTTATCAATCGCACCCTGTATAATATATGTGTGTGTGTGTGTATGTGTGTGTGTGTGTGTGTGTATATATATATATATATATATATATATATATATATATATGTATGTGTGTGTGTGTGTGTGTGTGTTTTAAAGTATGCTATGTTTATGAGTTAAAGTACTCAATATCAGGGATAGGGCGTATATAAATATAAAAGTCTGTTGATTTCACTGTTCACTGGACGCAATCGACATGATTGACGATTGCGCTTCAGCATAGTGCAGTATCGCCTCTGACTGTTGTCTTCAATGTCCATTAATATATATATATATATATAAAGATTTTCGCTAAAAAGTGAGCATATATGTTGAAAAAAATCTCCCAAAATGAATAAAAAATTTTATTGTCAAAATCTTTATATTATTAAATTATATTTTTATCCTTTTTAGAATTTTGAAAATTTTGGTTATTTTTTTTTTTTTTTTTTGGCTTTGCTTACATTAACGTGTAACCATAAATTAGTCTGGGAAATTTGAGCGCCTTTTTCCGGTTAATTGTCGGATCTCATTATTCACTAACCATAAAAATTATTTTAGAAACTTTTTTTAAGAAAATAAATCTTGTTAAAAATATATTTTTACATCTGGAGAGGGGGTCTCCTCACACATGCACACTTTATGAAATTTCACTCTACTTCCGAAAACCGTTAATATTTAATGTATTATTCTATGCTCGCAGGACCAGTGTAAATTACACGGATTTACTACAGTGTAACCCGGATATAAGATACCCGGATATAAGAGAAACCCGGATATAAGAGAGATTTTATCTGGTCCCAAATTAGAGCCTGTTTTAATGTACAGTGTAACCCGGATATAAGAGAGTTGTCGGGACCGGAGAAGAAGTCTCTTATATCAGGGTTTCTCATATATACGGGTTTGGTCTATTATATATACATTAACACAGGCTCTAATTTGGGACCAGAGAAAACCTCTCTTATATCCAGGTTTCTCTTATATCCGGGTCTCTTATATCCTGGTTACACTGTATATATACATTAACACAGGCTCAAATTTGGGACCAGATATATATCCGGGTTTCTCTTATATCCGGGTTACACTGCATATAGAATGAACCAAACCCGGATATAAGAGAAACTCGGATATAAGAGACTTCTCCGGTTCCGACAACTCTCTTATATCCGGGTTACACTGTAATATGTTTTAAAATTCTGCACTTTGTACTTTTTTTACAATTCGTAGTCATATAAGCAGTTAGATCACGAAACATGATTTGACTCCTCACTACAAATAACTGCCTTTATCTTCCAATCCCTCTCACACTCTCCTTTCTGCCTCTCTACATCTCTCTCCTTTCTCTCTCTCTCTCTCGCTATATATATATATATATATATATATATATATATATATATATATATATATATATATATATACACGTCTCCCTACGTCTCCCTACGTCTCTAGTCTCTATCCGTTTCCTTCTCCTTTCTATTTCCCTCTTGGACGCTCACTACAGGGTGGGTTTAACAGGTTTTCTATGGCACACATAATACGTAGGTAGGTATAAGTGTATTAATATATAGATAATTAAAAAAATAATCTTTTATTCATAATTAATTCATTAATTTTGCCAATGTTCATTTGAAAAAGATAACTAAAAGTTGTCGAATACAAAATTGGAAATCCTAAAATATTTCTATTTTCCCCACTTTTTCTAATGCTAAAAATTGCATGTTTTCTTTCATAAATATATCCGCTTACCGATCCCGTCTTTTTTAACAGTTTATACTACTCAATATTCTATTATTTCCCATTTATATTTGATTGATTCTTTTTTACGGCTTTTGCATGTTATTTAAAGCCAGAAAATATTTGTTGTTACTGATACAAGTTCTACTAATTAACCCCATAGCTTTCCCAAGGTTATTTACGCATCAGCGACTATAAAGAACACGACTGGAATTGGAACTCGGCTCTCAGATTTCCAATTTTGAACCGTTTGCCATTACACCATTCACACATCCAAGCTTACAGCACATAGTATTCTCAAAGTGGTCACTCATCTAGATACTAACCAAGCTCGACATTACTTAACTTCGTACGAGAACGGTGTTTCAACATGATATGGCCGTAAGCCTTTATATTTATCTGCCTTAAGTACTTTGATTTTCTTTTTAAATAACTAAATAATTGCAAAAAATCTACTTCCTTTTTTAACAAAATAAATTAAAAAATGTAAACGGTAAATTAAAAAAAGCTTAGTACGGAATAGCGAGAGTCAGAGGGTATTCAAACCTTGGGTTAGCTAATTGGTGTATGAAGAAAACCTTAAAAAGTGTCTTTTTTAAGGAGTTCACGAGAAGAGTTGATCTGTTTGCAATAGAAATTCATTGTATAACGATCTTCCATGATGGAACCTAAACAAACAACAGACGGTCATGTGACTTCCCGACGAAGAAAAAGCTGCCCATAGTGAGGGCAGTTTTATTCGTTTCATTCACAAAATAACACTGAATAGCATTAATTTGTACCCTTAGATGAGTAAAATCGAAGGAAGATCGATTTCGGTCCAGTACTTCACGAACTAAAAGTAATGGGCTCTTCGCAATATAAACGCATTGTAAATCGATCCCTCAAGAGGATATTTACAGAGTTATTTCCCTCAGTCAATTCGCCAAGATAAAATTTAAAAAAAATAAATTTCTAAAATAACTTGCAGTTCAGGGATAATTTTGTCTTCCACAGATTGTCAGGTCACCAATCCTGATTTAATTCGATGACTACAAATAACTGCCTTGATCTAAGATGATACCCTCTCTACTCCCTCTCTTTCTACGTCCCTCTATATTTCGATCGTTCTCTTTCTGTTTTATTTTTCATGTCCTTTCTTTTCGATCAAAAGCGACAATATATAGATTTTCACTTTTTTTTTATTTTACCTATGAATCCCTTTTAAATCTATTCCATTTCAGTTTTAATTTTTCTATAAATATGGTAATTTAGGTATTTAACGTCGATACACATTATAAGTGTCATGGTGTTGGGTTGACTAGATATATCTTATGGACATGTTACCCAGAACATTAACCTTTAGCGCCCTGCATTATAAATATTACTTCTCTTTCAACTACATTCTTTTTCAAGGCTTCCCAATTGCAGTATCATTATTGTTAATTTAGCTCAAAGTTGTTTTCTGTTGCCATAGCAGGATATGACAACACATCTATGAAATTCACACACACTATTGTTCAGGGATCAATTACCTTCAGTGGCAGGATAAACTTTTTGTACAGCAAAATGATTCACATATAGAGTGATAATGGTTAAATTGTGGATTACGAATATATGCATACTATTTAAATGTTATTGTAAGATAATCTAAATTTTAATTAAAATATATTTTAAGAATTACTGAAAAACTATTTTCAAAAAAGTTTATTTAAAATTTAAAATGCACACGGTAAATTAAAGTCTATCACAACTGTTTGTTGAAAGCTGAATTTTACGGGACGGACAAATTATACTCTAATGAAATAAAAATTTATGAAATAAAAATAAACTGGCCAAAAACAATATTGAGAAATGTTAATTTCAAAAGGTCATTGACAGTTTAGGGGGGTGAATTTGTCCTCAACAGATCGTTTGGTTGCGAAAGATTATTTAACCCTCTCATTACAAACAACGGCTTCTCTGCGTCACGCTCTCTTTTTGGCATTCTTCGCCCCACCCCTCTCTCTTTCTTTTTTACTCTCTGTCACTCTGTCTTTCTCTTCGCCTCCCGACCAAGCATGACAAGTGTATTATTGTATAGATGAATCTGTTATTTTCTTAAAACTACCGTTTATGAAGCCATCCATTTGCCGCCAGGTTTCTTTTTTTTTTTTTTTTTTTTTAATCAATTCACCCCAAGCAAGGCAGTAATACGACTAAGACGCTAGGAGCTACTGAGAGTGAAAACGTATGAAAAACCTATAAGGAACTGGAAACTCAATCTTAAACAGGACAAAAAGGGATAAAGCTCTACTTATGTTCAAAAGCCCGGGGAAGTGTGAGAACCGAGCGATAGGCGTACCTATCTACTCCTATTGAGGAAAAATAAATAAATAGTAAATAAAATTTCAGAGTTTAGGCGACGTTAGAAGTACAGAGCTGGAATAGACTTTAGAAGAAACCGGAAGCCCAATCCTAAGCAGGAGACCAGGTATAAATCTCTATGTCACTCTCTTCAAAAGACCAGAGAGGAATATGAACCTGGCGATAAGCGAATCTAACTACTCTTGAAGGTTTTCAATCCTCGCCACCTTACATTATCATAGTTACTATTTCTAATTTCAAGAAGTCATTAGTAATCTAAGAATCCTTCAAATTATTCACCGCCACTTTATTGTCATTAAACTGTCTTATAGATAATAGGGCCACAGCCACACCACGCTAGGTGTTGCTACTCCAGTTTCCGTAGCGAGTAAAATTTTGCATTCGAATTTGTTAGCACCACGCCCAACCGGTTTTGAATTCAGTTTTCCTTCTCCTAGACTAGTTGACAACCAAAACTAGAGACGTTATTTAATCTTTATTTATGGGAAAAGAAGATGGATTCATATCTTTCCCAGTGGTTCTTGTGCGCTCCAGTAAACTCAACAAACACGACTGGATATTGAATTCGACGCGATATTCCCGCTCGAACGGAATGATCGCATTTTTCACTTCGATTTGTTCCTTCTAGTTAACCCTTCCTGATGTCTGCGTTACCAAGCAACAATAATATTTAAGTTGCAGTAATTTTTTACTATTACTATTTTATTATTTTCCATTTTATCCTTTGTCATAAAAAATGCTATTTCATCTGAACAATTATCAAAAATAAATTAAGGCTGCTACTTGTGTTGTTTACTACAGCGTTTCAAACAATCCACTCTACTGCATTCTTCGGGTGTTCGAGCCATTCTGTTTTCTAAAGAAATATTTAGCGTTCAGAAAAGAAACGTTTGCTACCGACTGGCTCAGCTTATTCCCAGCAAGGCGAGCCATCCAGATGATATCGTTCCCAGCAAAACTCGTAATACAGGTGATTCCATAGCTCTGGGTATGACGATAAACTGCATACGACTGCAAGGCCGCTGATCGAGCGATTGGAGGTTTTGAGGAGCGTGAAACGACCTCTTAATTGCTGTTGTTCCCAGGTGCACTCTGACCCCGGGGTGTAACACCTGTCAGAGTTCCAGCTATGGGCAAATAGTGAACTCCCAAACAAAAACAAAACGCCATGGAAGTATAAAAATACCAGCAATGCATATTTATATTGAAATACCAGCAATACATTTATTTAAAAATACCAGCAATACATTTATATGAAAAATACCAGCAATACAACTTTTAAACAAAAGGGCCAACAATACGTTTTATCTGTAGTTGAAGCCATAAAATTGTTTGATATTCCGTTAAACAAACAAACAAATCAATCAAAAACGGATGATTCCATTAGCACACCGAGAAATACTCTCCAGTTCTCCTCTTAGTGAACAAAGAAATTCATCTTGTTTTATGTGCCAAATTCTTTCAGAACATGGGCGATCATGGTCCTCCACAACTTTCTGTCCTTTGCTGCTCTAATTCCGAACTCTTTATCATCGTTTCTGTCTCTTTCTGATTGTAAGTTTGTCTTGTTTCTTTTCTTTAAGACTTTATCTTTGTTCACATGTTCTGTCTGTTACACTTAGTATTTGCCAATAGAAGCAGATCTCTGATGTTTCACGCATCTTCATCTGTAAGGAAATTGTCCAGCATTCAAATCCATACCACACTGAAATTTACACCAGCTCGACTTTACACACCTGTCGGCTTCATTCTAGTTTCTTACACTCCAGTCATATTATCTATCATTTAAACTTCATCCCAGAGAGGTTAATGATATTCTTTTTCTTCCCAATGTATAGTCTGCCATATCTACCCATTGAATATGGCGTTTCTTATGTTACTGAAGTGTGACTTCAGGGCCGCGGCTGTTTACTCCCTTATATTCTTTAACATATTTTACAGAAGAGGCTATGAATATATAAACATATTTACAGAAGAGGCTATAAATATATAAACATATTTACAGAAGAGGCTATAAATATATAAACATATTTACAGAAGAGGCTATAAATATATAAACATATTTACAGAAGAGGCTATGAATATAACTATTTGTCATTTCTCTGCTGAGTCACTTATTATTGGCAGGAGGTTGCAAAAGAGACTGCGCTTTATTGAAACCAATCTCGTGCTGTAATGTTCATTTGCTAATTGTTGTTTTATAGTTAGTATTATCAGAGTGTGATTCCCGTTGCTGCCAATGTGTCGAATCGGTTAATATATTAGCCTACCATTTCTTGTATTTTCTCGCCTCTTTCTGAATACTTCTCTTCTCTTTACTCAACACGTCTGTAAAATGAATTGATCGAAAAAGTTGCAGAAACAAGAAAAGTAAAACCTTCTATTTTCTAACAGCTAAAGTAGGCTGTAAACCGGTCAGTGCATTATCCACTGTTTTTAATTTTTTCTGAAGCGTTTCTGAAGAAAACAGGATAATTTCTTTCTCAATATCTGAAGAAGGCTGTAGAATGAACCAGCTGAAATTTTACTCCCTTAATGTTCTTCTCTAATTTCCTCAGATATCCATATGATTATGCTACTTCCCACTTCCGTTTCCTTCTTATAGCGCACTTATTCCCCGTGTCTGCGTCACCAAGCAACAAAGATATTTAAGGGCATTTTTCTATTACTATTTTATTAAAATTTAGTCCCCATTTTATTTCTTTTTTGCAAACAGAAAAGAAAACGGTTCGGCTTATTCCTAGCAATGCGAGCCATACAGATAAAACCGTTCTCATCAACCCTTGCAACACAGGCTGTTCCTCTCCGTCTTTTTTTCTCCCTTAGTGAGCCAAAAAATCGATCTTATTTCATCTGCCAATTACTTTCAGTACGTCGGTGGGCAGTGCTCTCCATAACTTTCTGACTTGTGCTGTTCTAATTATTTCATGACCCTTTATAATCCTTCTTTTGTTCCTTTTCTGTTACCCATCCATACACACACACAAAATAGCTGTTTTATCAAAAAAAATATTACAAAACGAATTTAAGGTTGCTTTTATGTGGCAGTAAAATGAAGTTAGAGCAAACAATTGCCGAGGAAAAAATGACAGAATGACTACAGTGTTGTACCCTTAAACATCGAGACTTCCGAAGTGGGTAAGGCGACGTTCAAGAGAAACAAGCGCACGCCGGAGTGCGAAATGCGAGTTCAAGTCATGTCTGAAGCTATATTTCCGATTTTGTAGTTTGTTTTAGAGATCGATGTGTGTAACAAAAAGGCAACACTAATTAAACAGAGAAAAAAAACGCTATAAAAATAATAATAGCATGTTGGGAGATATATTAAAATTTTACGTCTTTACTGTATCTTAAGAATTCATGACAGAAACCCAATGGACAAAATTCCAGCCTCTTATACAAAACATGGACAAAATCTCAGCCTCATATGACATTAATTAATAAGATTAAGTTTAAAGGGAGTTCCCTATTTTTTAAAATATTATATTAAGATAAGATATATTCATTCATGCATTCGTTTCAAACGATCATTCAATAATTATGTACACATAAATGGAGCATAGATTTGTGAGCATGAAATTGTTTTTATTGTCTCAATTTAACATTATTACAAAATCTCCTACAGAAGATAGCGGCGGAGAGTAAGAAAGGACTAAGCATAAACTACAAGAAGACGGAATGCATGGTCATCAGTAAGAGGATGAGCCCGAAATGCGATTTGCAGGTCGGGAACACTAGAATCAAGAAGACGCGGAAGTTTAAATATCTGGAAAGCGTCTTGAAAGAGGACGGTAAGTGCGACACTGAGATCCGTAGACGTATTGGGATGGCCAAGGACGCATTACAAAAGCTGGACAGAGTATTGCGAGACAGGATTTCTTTGGTAACAAAGAAAAGAATACTGAGCTGTTACGTGACATATGTCCTTTTTTTACGGCAGCGAATGTTGGACACTTTCCTCAAAGATGAAGAAGATACTCGGGGCAACAGAGATGTGGATCTACAGAAGGATGCTAAGGATATCATGGACCGAACGTGTGAGCAACGATGAGGTCTTAGAGAGGTTGCAAACAAGGAGGAGGCTTATACTTAACATCAGGAAGACGCTGCTGAAGTTTCTGGGACACATAACGAGGAAGGAGGGTCTGGAGAATCACGGGTCGAATAGAGAAAAAGAGACACAAAAGAAAACAAGGCGTGACATACCTGGCGGACTTAAGCAAGTGGATGACAGAACGTGATCTGCGGGAGAAAGCAGAGGGAAGGAGACTTGTTGAGCTGCAAGGGATAGAGGGAGGTGGAGAGCCATGATCGCCTACATCCTGAAAGGACATGGTACATAAAAAGAAAAGTGTGTATATTGCATATTGTACATATAAGATTATATGTTGTATATTATTATTGTCACATTTTGACGTTAAATTTAGAATTAAAAGTTCCTTGAATTTTTAATGTTAAAATTATTTCTTTTTATACATGAATAGACTTTTATTTATAGGACTGGGATTTTGCCCACTTTTGGGATAAGAGTCTGGGATTTTGTCCTGTTAGCGTATCTTACAGTTTCATTATCTCCTCTCTCTTCTTCGTCCGTTCACCTTGACACCGTAACATATGACCTTGAGCAAAGAGAAGTGGATGCACTTAAAAGCCTTTTGAATATGTTTGAAAAATTTAGATAAAGCTTCGACAAAATTTGCTTCGAATAAATCAAGTATTTTCGGAAACAGTAAGCAATTATAATGCAGTATGTTCCTATTTTGAGGCCAACGAATTTTATTAAAATAAGTATCTTATCTCATAAGCACATTTATTAGGAATTAGTGACCCGCTTAAGAGCTATTGTTTGCTTTCTGTCAAATGTTACAAAGTGAATAAAAAAAAAGAAAACGGGGAACAAAACCCCGAATAGCGAAGAGAATTTATATCTACATATTTGTTCTGCGTTGTCAGGGAAGGGTAAAAACAAGGCCAGGCTATTCTATTTTCGACTGACAGATTATGTTTTGTAATATCTATATCCCACCCCCACCTAAAAAAATATCGGCCACTAATTTAACATTGGGAAAGAAAACATCTGTTGTCGACCCCACGCTCAACATCTGGTGCTTTGTATCTAATCTTTGCAAGTAATTTTTGAGCAAGCCCCACATGGACGCAAGCACTCTCTCCCTCTCTCTCTCTCTCTCTCTCTCTCTCTCTCTCTCTCTATATATATATATATATATATATATATATATATATATATATATATATATATATATATATATAATACGCATAAAACTTCGTGACGATCGAGTCTGGGTAGTTAAGTATTTGGGATCGTGGCATCCCTTTTCATTTGATCCAATTTTCTTTTAAAATCAAAGATCAAGTATTAATTTCTAGTTGAATATTAAGCATCGTTAAGTACTATTAACATTTGACGAGTAACTCGTTTAGTTTCAGATTTCCCAGGGGTGTAGCGGATAGTGGTTAAGAAAGCGAAATCGACAAACCGAGTTCGGATTACGTCCGAGCTTATCATTTTTATATTCGCACACATCCCCTGGAAAACGTATGAATCCCCACAAACCATCGAAAGGTTAAATAACAAGGTAGACTGGGTTCCCTAACCTCGGCTAGCCCTCAGTCTAGGAAAACAACAACAATTCTGAATTCAAAACCGTTTGGTGTGCCTTATGGATCGATAGAAGCTCTTCACCCTTTATATATATATATATATATATATATATATATATATATATATATATATATATTGTGTATATTTAGGCAGCATATTTTCATTCAAACAAGTTTAGTTAAATAATGTAGACATGTCGATTAGCTTTCGTTGTAATCCTTTCAAGATCGCGGATTAATTTTTGGTTGCCTTAGAAAATACCAAAATTTTCTTTCAAATTCAGATTGTATCTCTGATAAAAATGTCAATACGTACGTTGGCTTTACTACGACGATGCTAACAAAAAGGCTAACATTTTATTTGGCCGAGCATAGTTCAGTATCTCAGCATTTAAAGGAACATTCATGTCCACACTCACAGTTTAGACGAATATTATTTGAAAATAAATCTATATTACATAAAAACAATAATAAGCAAAAACTAAAAATATTTGAAGCCCTTTATATGAGAGAATTAACGTCCAAAATAAATAAAGTCAACTATGTGGATAGCAACAATTATCTTAAATTCTGAGAAACACACACACACACACACACACACACACACACACATATATATATATATATATATATATATATATATATATATATATATATATATATATATTTGTTTCTCAGAATTTAAGATAATTGTTGGTCCTATAGTAATTGTTGCTGATATAGTACCAGTATAGTATATATGTATAAGCAAAAATGGAAAAGTTACTTCACTTGTACTGGAGAAAATAAAACACGTGACCTTTGAACTGAAATCTATAGCGCTGCATAAGCAGTAAAAACGAACAGTTGAAATGCCTTGAATTTACAGAAACACATATACATACTCACAAACAACTTAACCCCCTGAAGATGGTCTCAGATGAGATTGAAAGTACTTGGGAAAATAAGAAATATTTGAAAGAAAATTTTGGTATTTTTCTTATAATTAGATAAGAGAATAAAACAGTTAGAATCATTTATTAATCTAAAAGATAATAAAGATACTTATGTAACTCAACCTACAAGTACATTATTAAATGCTACAAAAGGTAATGCAATAAAACTTAGCAAGCAAATACTAGAACAAATGTGTTCGAAACTAGGAAAAATATTAAATATAAATCAATGAAAAAATACAGAAGAAAACATCAATTGGTCCAACAATATTACAAACAAAAATAACTGCACTTTTATACAAATAGATATTAAAGAATTTTATCCATCAATTACAGAGAATATATTAAACAAAGGATTAGATTGAGCTAAACAATACATAAACATTCAAGAAAAGGAAATTACGTATAATTAAGCATTGTAAAAATCACTATTATACAACAAAATATGGTTAAAAAAGCAGAATAACAATGATTTGACGTAACAACGGGTAGTTATGATGTAGTATGTGAGAAATAACAGGTATATACACTATACGTAATTGATCAGATATCATTAATAATTAAGATATAAGCTTATATAGAGATGATCGGCTAATAATTATAAGAAACTGCAATGGTAGAAAAATAGAAAAATAAGCAAACAAATAACAGAAAGATTTAAAAAATAGAATTAATAGTAGACATGAAATCTAATTAATATATATATATATATATATATATATATATATATATATATATATATATATATATATATATATATATGCGAGAGAGATATTCGTCGATACCTTTATAAGGAAAATTTTATTAGTAAGCTACCGCTGATTTGAAATTTCCAGTGGTACTAATTGCAGGAATGTAGAAGATTGATTCGAGCCAATCTCACACGGACAGAAGGCTTGTCCAATTATTTCACAACTGATTATCCCTGCCAGGATTCCAACATTGACTAATTGTAGCAGAGGTATACTTACCAATATTTCCCACTTTAATTACTACAAATGATATATGTAACAATTAATGACTCTCTCAAACTACTACTGCAAAAATACCTGCAGTGCGTTCATCATGTGATAACATTCGGGACAGGCAGGGTTTAGAAGTGGAAACCTAATTACCTCTAACCCAGGATGTCCCCTTACAGGCTCAGATGCACTTTGTAACTGATATTGGAGATATTTTGTCATCTGTATTGTTTGCTGCGCGTGTTTAGGAAAGATATACCGAATTCGAATTGGCAATAAAATCCCGACTTCCTTCTTCGTTCAGTTGTTTCTGATGCGTTGCTCTCGCAAATCTTCATATTTTTCCCTGCTTAAGTTCATGTTCACAGTCAGTATTTTGATCATACTTCTAAAATAGGAGATAAAAATTAATGTACACTAGGAGCTGAAGTGAACCTATTAATGTCACCAAAAAATCTGAATCGGAGAGCTGAGTCGAAACCGTTACATTTACTTACCTGCTAATACCCTTGGGAAAGGTATGAATACTCTTCTTCTCCCTCCAGCTATGGGTAAATAGAAGAATAGATCGGGTTCTGTAGCCTTGGATGGCAACTGGTCTACCGCAGAAAGAGATGGCAACCTACTACGAGAAAAAATCTGCCTCGTCAGTCATGTATCGAAAGATACATGATCGCCTAAGCGTGTACCATACATGGCACATAATTGACTGACCTATTAATGAGAAGTTGGCACTAAGTCACTGGTGGAAGTAGAATGCTTGTAGATTCTCATTCAGTATATCTTTCTCTACCCCCCGGCATTTTCTATAATAGTCTCAAGTCGACCACAGACTTCTTAAAGGATTATCTGTACTTTACTTTTATTTACAAATGCATGCTTGAATCTGTGCCTTCGTCATTAATAACTGCGTACGACTGACATTTTCCTTTTAACCAATTCGTTTCAAACTTTACATTTGTAAATAAAAAGAAAGCATAGATACTTCTTTAATATTCAGGGATCGATCTGAGATTTTATTTCCATTATGAACAGGAACCCGCGTCTAAATGAGAACAATCAATATTTTTCCATTCTGACAAATGTCATAGTTAAACGAAGGTCTATAATGATTGCTAATTTATAAGTATTATCCAACTCACATTTTTCAAAATGTCGTGGGCATTGGAAATTTTGAAATTGTGTCAGTAGGGCAGGTCGATTTTTGAAGCCTGCTATTAACACTCAATTTGTTTCGCATGATAAATAACAACCCGATTTTTTCTTTCAAATCGTTACCTTTTTTTGGAGAAAACAAATTTAAATATTACGTTTGGCCTCAAAATCGTAGCTTTCATTCTGGTGATCAATGAAAGCCATATATCACACCCTTACAAAATTTATAATTTACTGAAGATGCACTGAACAAGATGCATGGCACAAGCACATTATTATTAATTATTAATCCATTGTGCCATCAAATAAGACCTACATTTACTTCAAAGGGACGTTATACTGAACAATTTAGTATGATGTAATATGTTATACAGTGCAGTAGTTTTAATGTGATTTTCAATAAACAATGCAAATTTAAAACAATTTGTCTTATAATTTGTGCCGAAATACACATATACACTTTTATCTATTTTATGATCTATCAAATCTTATTCATTGAGCACCCTTTTTTAATCTGTTACAATTTTTTTCAGTTTTTACTTATCGAATACAGTAAAAAAAAATGCATATTTTCCTTGTGGTGATTTGTAATTAGAATTCTGGTTTGAATATATTTTCTATTCAATGTATCTAATACAAAAAAGATTAACTTCATTTGGATTTATTCTTGAAAGAGTAAAATTTGAACCTAAATCAAAATTTGGTGAAAGCTATGAATCTAATTTTTGGTGTCAGTACTTGTGATATTGCACTCAATGTAGACGCTGGGAGTTAATGTTGATTTTCTAAAAACAAGTGAAAAATCAACCAACTCGATTTTGTCGTTCATTTCAAGAAAATAAATTAGACAGTTTTAAAGTCCGTTGTTTTAACGAATTGTCATGAAGTGGAAATGTTTATACAACAGATTAAATGATCTGATACAAACTAATATTCAAAAATGTTTAAAACAAAGGTAAAAGATTTCGTAGCTCATAGAAGGGATATACAGGTATATACATGCAATAACTAGACGAAGAGAAATTGTTTGAAATATTTAGCTTTCTTGGATTGTTAAAAGAAAATTCTTTGAAGTGCCAAGTGCTTGGTGAAAGACCGATAACATAATTGACGGATAATTTTTACATTGGTAAGAACTTGAACACTGAACGCGGTGAAGAGGAACAAAACCATTCACGTGACTTCAGATATTCTACTCTTCTCTCGTTAATTTAATTTTTCTCCTCATTTTATCTCAAAAGTCTCGCTACTTTTTTTTCTTTCGTCAACGGCTAATTTGTGTGAAGACAAGTTTTTCATTGGTCTAAAATCAATTTTACGAATTTATTTTCAATTCGCGATTTTATTTTCGTCTTCTTCTCAGCACGTCGGTCAATTACCCTGAAGTCAAGGTTTTCATTAGTCCAAAGAAAATTTCGCATAGGCTCACGAATTACTTTCCGCCCATTTCCTCAGTCCTCTGAATTTGAACGGTGTGGGTAAAGGAAGTTATTATTTTGCACTCACTACAGAAGGTCTTATAAATTCCAAGTGAGAAAATTATTTAAAAGATTATTCCCTGTCTTTACTAGCAAACCACATTATTTAAGTTGTTCCGATATTAATAGGTTAAAATGGTGTTTGTGATCAACATTAATCCATTCTGTATTAGATCTGTATGCATGCATTTTGATAAGAGCTGAGAAATGAGGGCAAAACATCGAAAATCTACCTCTAAACGCTTCATCGACGACGCAGTTTCGTGGAATTTCATCGCGAGCCAATGCATTTTCGGTACATTTAACGCCAGTCCAGTTTATTATACCGAACCAATTTGCTTCGTTCACTTATTATCTGACTGGTTTGTTTCTTTTATAAAACCCCGAACTACCACCAGTCACAAAGAATGGATACCTCTCGGGGAGGCTACGTGTCTTGAGAATGTTGAGCCTTAAAGTCAAACCAGAAGACAAGTGGAACTCGTACACACGACCCATCGCTAAAGATGCCGGAAAACAGTCGGATCCCTGTATCCTACCCTTTACAAGAGACAGATCAGGGCGAAAATTGAGTATATTTGGGCTGTAGCTGCTCAGTCCTCACTTTCCAGTCTTGATAGAATCCAAAAGCGTCTCAGAGTCCTTATATATATATATGTATATATATGTCGTCAAAACTGAGCAGAACAGTCTGTTTCATGCTTGAATTCAATCTTCAAGCCTCAGACCAAAGACTGTCATTATTATCTGAAGGTTTTTGTACCAGTTATACATAACTTCAGTTTGAACTCGGAATTGGTTCTTTCTTATTGCGCAGAGGCTGAGTTCGTTACTTTTCTCGCTAATTATATTTATGCTGAGGACTTTTAAGCACTTCGTAGCATTTATGCATTATGGCTTCAAATTCGCACCTTGTTATTTGTTCTTATCCTGTTTTTAATTTATTTGTTTTTCTACAAAATGTTAAAATTCGCATCATGCTGGTAGATAAGCAAAAAAAAACCAAAAAAAAACCGCGGCTTTAATTATTTCGATTTTGATTTTCTGCATGCATTTTTTAAAAGATATTTTCATATTTATGTGTGGATTGATATTTTTTTACGGTTTATCAACCTCTTGCAGGTTATTTAAAACCACAAAATATTTTTACATTTTAAGAATCTTTTGAGTTAATAATTATTTTTCTGCTACAAGTTCTACTATTTAACCCATAGCTGGCGGAGAAGAGGTAGATTCATACCTTTCCCAAGGATATTTAATCGAATATAATGAATACAACTGGAATTGCAACTTGGCTCTATAATTTCTAATTCCGAGCCATTATCCATTACACCACCCGAACACCCGAGCTTACAGCACATGGTTTACCCAAGCGGTAAACCATGTTGGTATTGACCCGCCTCGACTTTGCTTAATTCGGCGATCGTACGAGATTCAGTGCTTCGATGTGATATGTTCGTTAGATGTAAATTGTATGCAAGCATCTAAATAGCATCTAAATGCTTATATAAATGCATATATAGAAATATGTGTGCATATGTGCATATATCTTTTAAAAATTTGCTTATGTCTGCTTATGTATGTCTGTATGTGTTTGAGAACATGTTCAAATGCATATGCGTCTGTCTACACGCAACTACATCGACTAAAAGACAGGCTACTAACTGATCTTAATGTAGGGTGAAACAAAGCAATGATAATAAAGCACTTACTTTGGACTGAGATCATTACATTAGCAAATACAACGTCGAGATTAAATAGCTAATTATCGCACTACGGTAGTTATTCCGTGTGTGTGCGTGTTTCTTCTTCTTCTTCTTCTTCTTCATCTTCTTCTTCTTCTTCTTCTTCTCCTTCTTCTTCTTCTTCTTCTTCATCTTCTTCTTCTTCTTCTTCTTCTTCTTCTTCATCTTCTTCTTCTTCTCCTTCTTCTTCTTCTTCTTCTTCTTCTTCATCTTCTTCTTCTTCTTCTTCTTCTTCTTCTTCTTCTCCTTCTTCTCCTTCTTCTTCTTCTTCTTCTCCTTCTTCTTCTTCTTCTTCTCCCCTCTCCTCCTCCTCCTTCTTCTTCTTCTTCTTCTTCTTCTCCTTCTTCTTCTTCTTCTCCTTCTTCTCCTTCTTCTTCTTCTTCTTCATCTTCTTCTTCTTCTCCTTCTTCTCCTTCTCCTTCTTCTCCTTCTCCTTCTTCTCCTTCTTCTTCTTCTTCTCCTCCTCCTCCTTCTTCTTCTTCTTCTTCTTCTTCTTCTTCTTCTTCTTCTTCTTCTTCTTCTTCTTCTTCTATGTGCTGTATCCCTTCAGGACGTAGGCGATCATGGCTCGCCATTTCCTCTTGTCCCTTGTAGCTTTCAATAAGCTTTGACGTTTTGTTATTTCTCCCACACCCTGTTCTGCCATCCACTTGCTCAAGCCCGTTAAGTATGCCACGCGTTGCCTTCCTTTGTCCCGCTTTCCCTCTATCCGCCATGTGAGTATCAGATTTTCCATGCCCTCCTATCTTGTTACGTGTCCCAGAAATTTCAGCTGCCTCTTCCCGATGAGTTTCCTTTTCGCTTGCATCCTCTCCAAAAGATCATCGTTGCTCACTTGTTCCGAACATGTTATCCTCAGCATCCCTCTGTAGAACCATACCTCTGCTGCTTCGAGTCTCTTCTTCATCTTTAAGGAGACCGTCCAACATTCACTGCCGTAAAGGAGGACATATATAACGTAGCAGTTCAGCACTCTTTTCTTTGTTACCAACGAAACCCTCCTGTCTCGTAATACTATGCCTAACATTTGGAATACGTCTTTGACCATCCCAATACGTCTTCCGATCTCAACATCGCACTTACCGTCCTCTGTCAGAACACTTTCCAGATATTTAAATTTCCGCACCTGTTTGATTTTAGTGTCCCCGATATGTAAATTGCATTTTGGGCTCATCTTTTTGCTGATGACCATGCATTCTGTCTTCTCGTAGTTTCGTCCCTTTTCGCTCTCCTTCGCTGACAGTTATGTTATCGAGTGTGTAAACCTGTCTCTCGAGTAGCTTGTAATTATTTATCATCTCTCAGTTGCGTCTCTGTCTCTGGGCAGGATTGAACTCAGGGGCGATTCCGTCACAGGACAGATTCGCAACTGAGGAAAATTATACCGAGAAGTGCCCAGCCCCGGGGAAGAGCTGCCCGGGGCCGCGCCCTCCCATTGCACCAGAGAGTGGGATCGGTGCTCGCACCGAGGCCAGCGCAACAGACGGTTGCCGGGGCTGCGGGCAGTTTTTGTTCCTAGCCCGCGTGCATGCGCTCATGTCCCCACCTTAAAAACTGACATTGTGTCACAACTCGTCTTAGTGGGTAAACAGAGTAAATACGTTGTTGTTTGCTAGACACCTCCAGAACTGCGTGGGTGGATGAGTCAGTGATTACTGATTTCACCCGTCAAGCATATTTAAGAATGACCGGAAGTGAGAACGATCCATTCGCATGGAGGAAAGCTTTATGTGTGTGTGTCTACAGGAAGAACTTAACTCATCTGTCAATCAGCCTCTACCCGCCACTACACACTCCATCACAAAAAAGAAAAAAAATTGGAGGGGAAGTTGTTATATAAACAACACAAGGAAAATGCGGAGAGCAGAGGAGGTTAAGGAAACGCACTTTAACTGGGATGTTTCCAGCACACTGACATTTCATTCAAATCTGTTCAATTTTACGGGGTGGGTGGCATAGAGAGAAAGAAAAACTGAACAGAATAAAACTCGAAAAAACTCTGTGCCTTCCTGGGGATTTGCTCGTATTTCAGTAATTTAAAGATTCACCAGTCTTTAATATATATATATATATATATATATATATATATATATATATATATATATATATATATATATATATATATATATATATATATATTAAATATATATATATATATATTAAATATATATATATATATTAAATATATATATATATATTAAATATATATATATTAAATATATATATATTAAATATATATATATATCTATATATTTAATATATATATATTAAATATATATATATATTAAATATATATATATATTATATATATATATATATATATATATATATATATAAAGAAATATAGTCTTAAAGTGTGTTATATTTATGGGATAAAGTGCTCAATATCAGAGATAGAGCGTGTGTAAATATAAAAGTAAGTGGACATGGAAGTCAGCACTTAGAGGCGACAGTCTGTTTCATGCTAGTGCAATCGTCAAGCAACCCTGACGATTGCACTAGCATGAAACAGACTGTCGCCTCTAAGTGCTGACTTCCATGTCCACTTTTATATATATATATATATTAAATATATATATTGAATATATATATGTATATATATATATATATATATATATATATATATATATATATATATATATATATATATATATATATATATATATATATATGGGTAAAAACTGAGCAGCAATAGTCTGTTTCATGCTTGAATTCAATCTTCAAGCCTAAGACCAAAGGCTATCTTTATTATCTGAATTCATTATCTTTATTATATATATTTCCAAAGAAAAGGATACCTAAGGTTTAAAAATAATTTTTGAAAATAAAGTCGTTCTTGAAGCTTTTATATTAATCTCAAGCCAATAGATTAAATTTAATATTTCCAATAGGCAAAATACTTTGCTATACTTCAAACTGAATGAATTAAAATTGATTGGGGTTTTTTTTTATTATTATTATTAAAATATCAATAAAAACGTCCATATTAACAAATCTGTCAACACAATGTATTTCTCTTTATGAAAACATCTTTCAATCATAAAATATACTTTCATGGAAAATTATTTGAGGAAGATTAGCTGATTTAAAGTTTAATCAGTCTGATTTGAATCAAATATTAATTACTTTTAGTTAAAAATCGTAGAAAACCATTTTTTTAGCACTGAGGTGCGAGCTTTTATGACGTTAAGCTTTTTATGAATTTTTACAACTTTTTCGCTAGACTTATTTTTATTAGACTTATTTTTGGGAATTTCCTGATTTTATGTCAAGTACGATTTTCAAACTTTAATGTTTTATTTGATTAATATTATCAATAATCTTAATATCATCAGATAATAGTATCTTAATATTATGAATTAATATTATCAATTCTCATTATTAATCGTCATATTCTGCCTGCTTGGACTCTTGATTCTTTTATTGCCATCTCTACTTCTTAAAACTTTCAATAACCCATTGCACCATAGTGTCTTTTCTGTCCTTGCTTAGGGTGAAATAGGTTTTTTAAAAAGTCCCATGACCACCCAGTTTTGATCCGACGTTTCGGCATTTTCATATAAGCTTTGACAGAATTCTTCAGCGTTAGAATTAGAGAAAAACATAAATTGCAAAACTGAACTCAATTAGCAATTAATCATGACAAAAAACACTTTAGAAGTATATAAGCATTTCATTTAAATTAAACCTAATAATTATCGCAATTCCTGGACACACGCACACGTATATAATCAACAAGACTTATGAAAATATGTAAAATTACTAGAAAATAACGTATTTTAAGACCAGTAGAATTTTGTTTTTACAAGGTGTCCAAAAGATAACTAGAGCAACAATAGTCAATGATTTTTTAAATATTCAAGCAACACCAAATGTAACAGAACGAAGAATAAAATTCCAACGTTCAAAATATTAATTTAAAACAGGGTTCAATACGAGAGTAGAGCAATAAATATTGATTATACACTGTTACTTTAGAACATGTAAGTCACTACTACAAAATTGTACATTTCGACGTTTAATAAACAACGTCTCATCAGGTAACATCATTGGTAACTACCTGATGAGACGTTGTTTATTTTAACGTGGAAACAAAATGCACAATTTTGTAGTAGTAACTTACATGTTATAATGTACAGTAATATATATTGAGCATTTATCCCATAAATATAGCACACCTTAAAATAATATATATATATATATATATATATATATATATATATATATATATATATATATATATATATACCGTTTATACTCGCGTATCATGCAACTTTTGAATACCTAATTTTGAGCTAATTTTAAGTGAGTCGCATCATACGCGAGATATAAAATTAGCGTATGTACTGCTGGCCCTGGCTACGCCGTTGGTCAAACTATATAGCCATTTACTGTAGTCAAAAAGTACAGCTGTATTTAAAATAAACATGATTTTGAAAAGACTGATGTTTTACTTCACTGTATCCAATAATAATGTATGTAGTATCACATATTAGTATTGTATTATAAAATACAAGCATAGCGAATATACATGCATCTTTCCCATTGTTTATGTTTATAAGATGTTTAACTGTTTCTAGTTCGGTTGTTTATGGATGTACGCATTTACTCGACGAGTATAGCATTACTAACGATACTTTTATCCTTCTCTTTTACTTTTTTAAACAAGAGATGGGGGTAAAGAGATAGAGGTTAGTCTTTTGCAATTTGGTCACTCAAAAATGGAACTCGCATGATACACAAGATACATGACAAAATCCTATTTTGCGTTCGCACGATACGCGAGATACGTAACTTTATATTACGCGAGATACGTAACTTTATATTATATTACGCGAGATATGTAACTTTATATTATATATATATTTATATGTGTGTGTGTGTGTGTGTGTATTTCTAAAGAAAAACGAACTATGTTGGTGTGACCAACAGACAACTTGTCAGAAGATCTAACAATTTGAACAAGAAAAAAATCCCGAACAAGGAAAGAAAAAAGAAAGTCCGAAAGGCAAACACCTACCTACGCAATAAAGTGATCAACGTCTAGATTATCTCGAAAGAGCAAAAAAAAAAAAAAACGCTTCACAACGTCAACGCTTAACAAAGGACAAGCCGAGTCGTTACTCGAGTTTCACAGATTTCTTCAAGCAGATATGAGCGTTCGAGAGAAATCGTAGGAAATTTGTAGTTTAAAAACAATACTTTGACCATGCTCACTAGACGCTTCCTCTGCCGCTAAATGGTATAGCTCGTCAGGTTATATGAGGGTTACGTATAGGAGACAGGTCCGATTCCTGTCGGAGGGTGGGCACATATTTTCTATAAAATTTCCCGGACATTCAGGCCGGTAAATGTATTTATTACTGTTTATTATAAACAGAACATTTAATTAAATATTTGTATCTATAAACAGAAAATACATTGTCCATTTCATTATATATATATATATATATATATATATATATATATATATATATATATATATATATATATATATATATATATATATATATAGACACACAAACATACTATTCGCCAAATGTTTGGGGCCTCTCTCTGGATTTAATAATTACCCTTTTTTAGTTTAACACCCAATAAACTAGGGTGCTGTAACTATCAATCCATTCGTACATGGCGTCCATTTTTTTTTTTTTTTTAGAGAGAGAGAGATCTACCTAAAATTATAAATCCTTCCAGCCTTAAGATTGCTATTAGCCAGCAAAGTAGATTAGGCAAAACAAAACGGAAGGTTTTGTTATTATCGAATATCAGCTAAAAATCCACCAAGAAGAGAAAGTTTCACCTGTAAGATGGTAAATTAGTTTTGGTGAGCACGTAATCTTCATTTTTTAGACGAGTCTTCGGAATTTATAGGATGGCACTAAATTTGTGTCATATATATATATATATATATATATATATATATATATATATATATATATATATATATATATATAGAGAGAGAGAGAGAGAGAGAGAGAAACAACTAAAAAAAATATAATGTTTTTTATATGAAAGTATTTATTTATATTTTTTTATATATATGTAATTTGATATTTCAGATCGACCTCGATCTTTCTTCAGAAATAACTGGTTTTAGAGGTTTGTTTACAAGTAGCGTCCGTCGCTAGACGCGGTCGTCACGTGATATGGAATGCAACTGTGTTCGAATATCTTTAACGTAAATCTAAGTGTAATAATATTTTTAGATGTTGTATAAAAAAATTTTTTGAACTATATCTAAAAACATGTTTAAGTATTGAAATATTTATAAAGATTTAAAATGGCCAAGTCTTTATTTAACACTAGTTTATATGTATTTAATTTTAAAATCCAGTATTTATCCTTTTTTCTGCGTGTGTATGTGGAACTGAAATCAGAATCTATCAATAAACATTTACAGTTGTCTAATGAGTGTCTTGATTGATTAAAGTGTTCAGCTATGGGGGAATAAGGATTGTTTTGACGTATGGATAGTTTATGATTGTTGAAACGAAATCTAAAATTAATTCCAGATTCACCAATGGTATATATATATATATATATATATATATATATATATATATATATAAGTGAACATAGAAGTCAACACTTAGAGGCGACAGTCTGTTTCATGCTAGATGCAATCGTCAGGCCACGACGATTGCATCTAGCATGAAACAGACTGTCGCCTCTAAGTGTTGACTTCTATGTTCACTTTTATATTTACACACGCTCTATCTCTGATATTGAGCACTTCATCCCATAAATATAGCACATCTTAAGATTATATTTCTTCATATATATATATATATATATATATATATAAATGCGTGGATGGAGTGACTGCTGGAAGGTCCGTCCACGAAATTCTGGAGTAGGGATACTGAAGGTAACGTAATACCAATCAGCTTATTGACAAACTTTAGATTTGTATTAATTTTCTCTCTTACACACACACACACACACACACACACACACACACACATATAATATATATATATATATATATATATATATATATATATATATATATATATATATATATATATGGGGAAAAAACAATGACAAAGTTCTAGTGTGACCCGTTTCATCCTTTCGGACTAAAGTGATGTTTATGCTAATGCGACAACACATCGTCTCGAAAGAGATGATACGCTGAGAAACCTTTTAAATATATATTTGGGGTATATAATCTAGACTATTTCATTTAGTTACTTTTTCTTTGCGTTTGTTCTCAATCACTTAAAAAACAAAAGATAAAATCCAAAAGAGTCTCGGTGTCCCCTTTCCTTCGCGCGCATGTGCCATGGCATGAACACCATTTTAGTCCCATGAAGTCCTAAAGGAAAAAACATTTTCCACATCCTCATAGTGTTTTTCCCTATGATTGTTCTTGATACAAAAAAAAATATATATTATTTCGTTTTCTCATACATACCCAGGTATAAGAGCAAAATTGTCCAAATCGTGTAACAGCATAATTATCCATCCCACAAAATGTTTAATATCTAAAAACCACTAAACTAAATGAGTTTCTTTTTTCCATGTTTTCAGATAAGACGGTTAGCCATTTGACACCAATTGTCGTAAGAACCACTGAAAAATCCTTTGAGTTATTCGGTTAAAAAGAGAACAGGAATTGTTTCTTGTCAACCCCACTGTCTTCCCAGCTGAGCAATGGTGAGAGGAAAAAGATCATTCAGGGCTTCAGTAGTGGTTCCAACATTCATACTCTGGCTTCCATCTTCAAATTCCATTCAAGAAAACTCAAGAGGACACGGAATAAGCTTAAAAAAGAGGGAACAGTAGAGATGAAAACTGGATCAGGAGGTCAATATACCAAGAGGAATCATCATTTCAACTTAGAGTTAAATAGATCAATTAGAAAAAATGCAACTCAATCCATGTGAGATAGGCGTTTCACCTATGAAAGTCCAAAGAGCAGACATTAGATGTTGACATTTTGCCTATTGGAAATATTAAATTTAATCTATATTGGCTTGAGATGTTGAAGAAACGTTAATATAAAAATGGTTTAATTATTTATCTAGAACCTTTAATTTGCATTTACATATCTACCATTCGCCCAATCATTCAATAATGCTGCCATATCCGTCCTGGTTCCTTTCGAGGTTCTTGACAAAATCCAATGAAGGATTTGTAATGTAATCGATCCTGACTTGGCAACTCGATTTCAGTCACTTTCTCACCAATGTGGCATGGTTTCTGTACTTTCTATAAGTATTTTCATGGTAACTGCTCTGACGAGGTTTTTTCCTTGCTATCCCGAATACATGAATTTAAGCGTGTTATTAGATTGGCGTCTAATTTCCTCCCTCTAAATGTTGAAATAGCAAACATACTCCAACAGCTTCTTTTCACGCACTTCCCGCCTGCGGAACTTTCTTCCATTTACTTGCTTCCCTGATTACTACAATCTTCAATATCTGTCTATATTTCTGAGATGAGGTATTATGTACACTATTTACATTATTCGGACTATTGTCCTCATCATTGTCGCCATATTTATTACAACGTTTCGGCCGTTGTACGCTCCGGCCTTCTTCAGGTGATTTGAATGTCGGACTGAACCCTTTATTTCACTAACTGGGGTAAACTGTTCTAGTTCCACGTGCCATGTCTAATAGATGTCAGTTATCAGTTATCCCCTGTTAATTCCCCTCTCCAAGTTCTCCACCGCCTTAACCAGGTATTGAACTCACACTCTTTGGGTTCTGTCACTGGATCTAACGCCATTATCCACTGTGCCATGATTTCTTTTTCTATGATCACAACCTGATCCCACAGATGGCGATGATCTCCCTTTACTCTCTATATTTGGTCAGCCACGACTGATCTTTCCACTTCCCCTCGTGTTACAGCTTTCTGGTATTCTTGAAGCCTTACCTTAAGGGGGCGGCCTGTCTCCCTTTTATATTCCTTTCCGCAGCTACACGAGATGGCGTACACACAGAGTTTAGACAAAGAACATGATTGGAAAATTCGTAAACTTAAGCAATCAGCACATATGCTAGGCCACAAAAATCTCCTGAGCCGACCAAGCATAGAAATTAATACAATATGGGAACCAGTAATAAGGAGGACCAGAGAAAAAGCAATAATAACAACAAAAATTGCAATATGAGTTCTGGTAAAAACATAAATGATAACAGAAAAAATTGCAATATGAGCACTGGTAAAAAATGGTTGTTGAAGACATTAGGTTTATAATACCCAGAAATTCATACACAGATGCCTTCAAGGACACATGGCACAGTGGATAAATGCGTTAGTTAGATCCAGTGTCAGGACCAAAAAAGTGTGAGTTCAATACCTGATTAAGGCGGTGGAGAACTTGGAGAGGGGAATTAACAGGAGATAACTGATAACTGACATCCATTAGACATGGCACGTGGAACTAGAACAGTCTACCCCAGTTAGCGAAATAAAGGGTTCAGTTAGACATTCCAACCACCTGAAGAAGGTCGGAGCGTACAATGGCCGAAACGTTGTAATAAATATGGCGACAAAGATGGGGACACTAGTCCGAATAATGTAAATAGTGTACAATCTTCAAATATTTAAATGCAACGTCAATCGTCATCTTCTAAATTCTTGAATCCCGTTCATCTTTTGTCCTTTACTCAATACTCCCATTTTCTCTCACTATCGCTCTCTGTATCCCCTTGCAGCCACGACTGAGATGATTTTTAAATAAGACTAAATACCCATTCAAAATATAGAGATACAATCCATTTGCAAAAAGTAACAATTTTGTTTTTCTTGAATGCTATGTTCCCGAAGGACTTAGTCGGTTATGGCTCTCCACAGAATCTTTTTTTCTTTATTATCTGTGAATTGCCCTGACGTCTTGGCAAAGATAATGGAGATCAATAAGACTATCAATCTCATCAACTATCCTAGCTCGCAAATTCTATGACGATCAAGTTTTAGTTGAATAAATATCAGGGTTTTTTTTCAGTTGACCCCAAGCAAGGCTATAAAGCCACTAAGACACAAGAGAATGATAAAACTTTAGAAGGAAACGGAAACCCAATAGTGAACAGGAAACAGAGGATAAACCTCTACTCCTATTCAAAAGACTGGGAAGGAGCGTGAACTGAGTGAGGGGTGAAGTAATCTAATCCTATTGTACAGACATAAGATATTGGATGTAGACATGTATTTCCATGAACATGGAGAAGCAACGTTAATTTTGAAATGTTTTAATTTCTTATTTACAATCTTTAATCCAAATATAAAAGACCAAATACCCATTCGAAATATATAGAGATACATTCCATCTACAAAAAGGAACAATTTTGTTTTTAGGATAAACGTTTTCATTTTCTTGAATGTTATTCCCCTTCAGGACTTCGTCGGTTATGGCTCTCCACAAATTACTCTGACTTCTTGGCAAGTATAGTAGAGTGGTTTCCGGTTGCTTTCTCAACGGTTTAAGTCACCACAATATTCCGATTTTCATGTTCAATATTCCCAGTTCCATGTCTTTAACCTAGTAGACCGTCGCTCAGTGCTTTTATAAGTATAACATATTAATGGTTATCACTAACATCGCTATCTCTTCTACGTTCAAATGATAATTTCTGACATTGTGATTAACCTAAGGCATATTAAACTTCAAATCGTGGAAATAGCCGTTTCAAAAAGGCTTTTTCGCGTTTATTTTGCTCATTGAAAAAAACTGGCATTTAGGAATAGGTTCAATTGTTTCTTCCAAAAAGCGTTTTCATTTTTATTCTGTGCATTGCAAGAAAAAGTTTGATGACTTATTTTCGTGAAGTACGGTGGCCCTTAATAATTAAGTATAACTCAAAAATTCAATGTCAAAATAAAACATTATTTAATTACAACCTGTTGAAACTTGACTAATGCATGGAATAATAATGCAAACACAAAATGTAGTTAGAATAAAATGTATTGAAACAAGAAAGTGTACACAATATTTACATATAGTCTTTTGTATATTCCTGGGAAGACCGTTCCTGGAGAATGTGTTGACTAAGTCGCAGTCGGGCAGAGTCTCTAGTTGGATCTCTTGATTTGCCTCCTTGTCTTCCGGTACCAACCATATTTATATCGTCGGTACTCCGCTATGCAAATTAGGTGGATCCGACCACAACACCCCCCTCCCAAGCCTTGGAATCCCTTTTGGATTTCAAACTGGCTTCGTATATGGGATGGTGATTATGGTTATTTCTTTGTAGATCCCCTTTGCATACTTCATATGTATATGTCAATCTGCTTAATTTTAATATCTTTTCCGTTTTGGATTCACGTCCAATGGGTCCGTGAACTTTCGTTTCCTACCGGATCTTCTCGGTTCAGGAGCACTCTGCGGAGGTTCTACTTGAAAAATATCATACATTACCTCAATGGGATCTTCCTCCTCATCCGGTATACTCTCTTCATGCTCTAGAACGTAACATTTTTTGAGTTGGTTCTGGTGCCTTTTATGAGTATTCTTCGGTCCTTTAATTATGTAAATCAGGTCACCGATTCTCTTGTCCACTATGCCTCGCTCCCATAACTCAACGTTGTTTCTGTAGCACTTGAAAAACACCTTCTCTCCGGCGGTGTATCTTTTTCTAGCTGTATACATAGAAAACTCTGTAGTGTCGCCCCGTTAGTGGGCGTCGGCATGTCTCTAATCGCAATGGACCTTTCCGGATCTGGAAATCTGCCATTTTTGTTGATTATGTGACCTAAATACTTAATTTCCTCCAAACCAAATTCGCACTTTGATTCTTTGACTTTAAATCCAAAGTCCTGAATCTTTTTAAATACTTGATTGAGGTGCTCCCGATGTTCGTCGACGTTTGCACTCCTTACTATGATGTCATCTAAGTAGGCACACGCAAAGTCTAAATCATTCAACATGACGTCCATAGCTTGTTGAAAAATGGCTGGTGCCACTTTAATACCAAAAGGAAGCCTGTTGTACTTGAATAAACCTCTATGCGTGTTTATCCCTAGTAACTTCGAACATTTCTCTTCGACGAGAATTTGGAGATAGGCATCTGATAAGTCGATTTTTGAAAATATCACTCCGCCATTTAGCTTGTTAAAAATCTCCTCCGGACTCGGTAACGGGTAATGGTAGTCCTTAATTACCGAGTTCAACCCTGTCGAAAAATCAATGCAGACTCTGATTTGGTTTGATTTCTTTTTTATGCACACAATCGGCGCAGCCCATGAATTAGATTCTACTTTCGAAATAATTGCCATTTTTTCCAACCTATCAAGTTCTTCGTTAACTTTCTCTACACTTGCGAAAGGCACGTTACGTTTCTTTTTAAAAATCGGCATAGTATTTTCCTTTAATTCAAATTTAGCTTCAAACTTGTTACATCTTCCAAGACCAGGTGTAAAGGTTTCCGGAAACTTTTTCTTTAATTCATCTTTAATGTCCTGTCTTGCTTGCGTATTACTTTCTACTTTTCTACAGAATGAGTTTAACGGTTTATCCCACAATTCGAATGTTTCAATAAAATCTGAACCCAACAAGTTTTCTCCATTTTTCAGAATGAAAACTTTTATTTTTTTAACGATCCCGTTCAATTTCATGGGAAGTACAACCTCGCCTTCGAAGTTAATTTCCTTTCCAGTTACCGTTCGAGCGAGTTTCGTTGACTTCATTATTGTAGGTCTTTTTAAAATTTTCCATGTTTTATCGTTCATTATTGTTAAATCTGACCCCGAATCGAGTTGAAATTTGATATTCTTTTTTAATATTTCAGTCGTCACATATTTCCTCAAATCTCTATCTGATTTGATATTCGAATTTGTTTGTCTAATTCGACTATTGACTTTTTTCGTTTTACAACACGATCCTTTGTGACCATTCTTTTGGCACACGAAACATTTCTTATTTCTATATGGGCAATTTACCTCCCAGTGTCTTTCGTTACAACGTCTGCAATTATATGGTGAGACCTTTTTTCCATCCTCGTTCTTTTTTATTCGTTTACGACACATTTCAAATTTTTCTGAGTGAACGTTCCTTTATGCTTAGTCGTCTTTTAACGAGTTTACATATCCAGAAGTTCAGAATCCTTTGTCGTTACGTTAAAGTTGGACTTTGAATTAATAATTTTTTTTCCAGCCTGGGTTCTTCAATGACTTATCCCAATTGTTGAAAATTCTCAATTATTAATTCTTTTTTTTTTTTCGTATGGTTCGTTCTACTTCGTCGCCATTGTTGAAACTTGACTAATGCATGAAATAATAATGCAAACACAAAATGTAGTTAGAATAAAATGTATTGAAACAAGAAAGTGTACACAATATTTACATATAGTCTTTTGTATATTCCTGGGAAGACCGTTCCTGGAGAATGTGTTGACTAAGTCGCAGTCGGGCAGAGTCTCTAGTTGGATCTCTTGATTTGCCTCCTTGTCTTCCGGTACCAACCATATTTATATCGTCGGTACTCCGCTATGCAAATTAGGTGGATCCTACCACAACACAACCACAAATAAATACTTAACAAGAAGAAAGAAGTAAAAGTCAACCAAAGATAATTAAGCATTTCAGTGAATACCTTGTTAGTAGCGCAGCTCGGCTTAACGTCCGGTAAATCCTAAATCAAAAGCCAAATCATCGACGCACAATAATTCACACTAATTCGACTGGATAGTTCCACTCTATAGTCACTCAATAATCACTGCAGTCAGTAGCCTGACACTGCTATTTATACACCTGGCGGAAAACATATATTCATAATCCAGAGTGTTACGTTCGAACCTTGGTGTCGGTAGTTACTCATTTTCTTCCTATATGACACTTATTAGCAACTGTTTAATTTTCACACATCTCTTTCACGAAACTAAACCTCAGTTCCCTGGACAATAATAACACATCAACCTTTTAAAACAATGTAATATGCTAGATATACCTTTATTTATTTTGGCGCAGGACCAGGGCATTCAGTGTACAACGAACTCAGGATACAAGACAATACATACGAGGCTACAGTTCTAACCATCGCTCTGTTACAAGCGCCCAAAATCAGCTTCAATCTTTAAGAAGCAGAGAAATAGTACATCGTTTCTAATTAAAATACTTCGAATTTCACGATATGCCATTGTGAGATTTTAATACAAAGCGTAGATTCTTCCTGACAATGTTTGTCATCATTTTCTTCCCCAGTCTGTCTAACAAACGGCGAACTATTCTCTTGTTTCCCTTTCACTGTAAATATAGGAAATACAGGAGGGAAAAGGCGAAGCTACCGAAATGTCGCGGTGAAGTTGGTGTATTGCTCCGATTTACGGGATTTCATTGGTCGAAGATTGCCTGAAATACGAGTGTGACAGCCACACAAGTGCACTGAACCGGAAGAGGAAATCAAAAAGCGCGAGAATACAACGGCTGATATTCTGTCATGGCGACCATTTAAACAAAGAGTCAAGATGGATGGAAGCTTCTAGTAATAAACAATAATGTAAGATTTCATCAATAAATATATTTGCGTCAACCCATCTCTTCATATCTTTATTATCTCAATGGAGCCTCCGCGTTGAACCAATTATTTTCTACTTATCGATTAATAAAATAAATTTGATCTATTATTCTTGATAGGTATATAGATAGGACACTATACTGACAAATATATATGTATACTCACACACACACAATATTCATATGTATATATATATATATATATATGTGTGTGTGTGTGTGTGTGTGTGTGTGTGTGTGTGTAGTAATTGTGTATTTGAGCAGCAATTACACTTTTATTAAAGTTTCATTAAACACGACTGATAAGGTATTGCAGTTATGTTTTTTGTATTTAATGTTTGTATTCTTTTTTTTTCTTTTCTGGACATAGATTATGTAGAAATTGTCTGAATGTCCCGTATGTCCGAGTGCTTTCGGCTATACTTCTAGTCATTATCAAGGATGATTTTAGTTTTAGTTTTAAATGAAAGTATGGATCTATATATCTAGCAACAATGTTTGGAAAATAGAACATTACTATAATTCTAGGTACATAAAAAATCCATAATCCACAAAAGTACCAAAACTCCATCCACAACATACTCGTAGAAAATATAAATAGAAAAATCCAAAAATCAATAACATTAACTATGAACACGGCCACAATGTGCTGACCGTGTTTGGAAAACATTCCTATAATTCTAGATACATATATAAAAAATTCCATACAATCAGTTAAAAGTTAAACTAAATCATCATCCTTGATAATCGCTAAAAAATAGTCCAAAGCGCTCGGACATACAGAAAATTCGAACAATTTCTATATAATTTATGTCCAGAAAAGAATATATATATATATATATATATATATATATATATATATATATATATATATATATATGAAACAAGAAAAATTAACAAAAAAGCATAATCGCAGTACCTTGTAAGTTGTTTTTATAGAAAATTGTATATATATATATATATATATATATATATATATATATATATATATATAAAATACTTTATTTGTTTTGAGTATATATACGAACATATTTAAAAAATCATATTAATGTGCACTCATAGACACACTTGCGCATATATATATATAGATAGATAGATAGATAGATAGATAGATAGATAGATAGATAGATAATTTACCCTCGTGTAATGACAATATACTCATGAATACACATACTACATACACACACATAATATTATATATATATATATGAAGTCGCTGACGATAGACTCTCCCGTCGTTTAGTTTTTAATCTTGTACCTGTCCCCGTCACCTTAACTCACTCACCAGTGGAATAGCAAAGAAGGAACACACAGCTGAACTGCAGACTATCCATACAAAAGATTTGTTTAGAGCGGTGAAGGCATGTGTAGAACCAGCCACACTTATTGGAAGTGCTGATAACAAGGAATTGGTGCAAATATTTACCACGAACACAATGAACAACAGCCCTCAGATTTAATTATCACGGAGTTATACCTCTCCGGCACACATATTATGAAATGAACTAAGTCCGACAATTATTTTAATATATTTTTTGTTTATGTTATTTTTATAGATACAAATATTTAAGTAAATGACAAAAAAAACTTACTAAAATATTTGTATCTATAAAAAATAGCGGAGAACAGGCTCTAACTCATGCTTTTCAGCACCTCATATATATATATATATATATATATATATATATATATATATATATATATATATATATATATATATATATTTACAGACGTGTTTCAACGCATATCAATGTGTCTCCTCAGGCAATTGTAAATTACTGGCGAGTATTTTACTATACTCTGTATTAAGTCCTCTTTTAAATTAAATGTCACGAACGGTGGAATTGTACTCCATTCGTTCTCATCTTACTTGGATATATATATATATATATATATATATATATATATATATATATATATATATATATATATATATATATACTCTAGCTTAAAAGCCGCACTTATTGGGCGACATTTAAGCTACTCCTGCGGAGTGCTCTTGATTAGGTCTTCATCAATAGGTAGGGAGAAGTAGATGCGATAAGCAACGATAAACTACAGAAGAACTCAAAATTGATCGCTTTTGCATTGATATTTAAGTTTTCCTTTTAATTTCCGCACAAAATATTATTTTGTATTTTATGAGTGACTTTCGCTGTATTTTGCAATTAATTTCGATTATTCTAAAATTTATTTACAAGTTATAAAATTGTTATCGTACAAAAGAATTTGTCGCAAAAATCACATAAAAAATCGCCGAAAACAATCTCAGTAATGAAAATTTGGGAATCGAAAATTTCAGAATTGTACGGAATGTTTTTTAATTTGCTCACGGACTCAGCTTGACCTCAGAATGGTAGGAGTAAAGTTGAAAAAGTGAGACACAGTGCCATTTATTATATATCAATATAATAAATGGCACTGTGTATAGCCTAACAATAAAAAAATAACATGAACAATTTTATTTTAATTATTAATCATCGTGTGATATATATATATATATATATATATATATATATATATGAGGTGCTGAAAAGCCTGTTCTCCGGAATTTCCTGTTTGCTCGGATTTTTAAACAGCCGTATAAGTATGTAATGTTCCAAGTCGCTAACAAAAGATTACTAAACTGAAATTCTTTTTCATACTCTATTTTCCTACCTTTTTTTCACATTTTCTTAGTTTTCATTCATAAACAGAAGTTTCTCTGCGTAGTAAATTTCATTGAGAAAAACGGAAACTCCAGTTTGAGATATCATTATATGCGGACGATATATATATATATATATATATATATATATATATATATATATATATATATATATATATATATATATATATATATTATTTTTTTTTATTATTCCCTATCGACTATGATAGATTATTCTGCTTCGTTTATCAATATGGCATATTAGTTGTTCAAATTCCAAGCATATACGCAGGTTGCCGAACAGATTTCCGTGTGCGCCTTCATGAATATTTTTGGTTAGTTTAGTGTGTCAATAGGCAACAATTGTGGACAATTTCGTATCGACAGAGAAACCAACTCAATAATAATAATAATATGATCAATAATTGATATCCACATTTTACCACCTATACGTACACACAAACACACACACATATACACACACACTACTCGAAGTATAGCGACGCAGTATCATTTGTTGGATCTAATTCTATCATACATTTCCATAAAGATAGGTAAATCTAATTCGTCGCCTCAATATACATAATTTCCTGAAACTTAATGCCATCGTTCCCTTCCATAAGATTTCAGGTTCTCTTTCTCTTTGCCATTCTGGAAGGATGAATGCGAATGATCTATGCGCCACAATTTGGTTATAGATGAATTCGCTTACGCATTCACAAAAAAGCATACACACACACACACACACACACATGTTTATATATATATATATATATATATATATATATATATATATATATATATATGCGTGTGTGTGTGTGTGTGTGTGTGTGTGCGTGTCTGTGTGTCTGTGTCTGTGTGTGGTAGTTCACATATAATAAAGAGTAAAGAGTAAATCGATAAGTCCGTAACCTAGTGAGCATTTATGACAAAAAATATTTATTTATCATTACAATCTCCTTCCTTAGCAATACACTTAATTCAACGTTATATACGAATTGATAATTCCAATAAGAATTCCAAAGAAAATAAATACCGCACAAAATCTGTGGTATACCAATGCACTATCTCATCCATTGAGAGTCCTAACACCGATAGGATATACATTGGTTCAACGAAGAATGAATTTAAAATTAGATGGAGACAACACAAAAGCTCCTTCAATAATATTAGAAATAGAGATCAGACATCTCTATCCAAATATTTTTGGCATTTAAAAGAAATGAATAAAACACCAAAAGTAAAATGGAAAATAATAAATAGAACAAGAACTTGTAAAACTTGGGATGACCCATGCACTTTATGCTTACATGAAAAACTACACATTATTAAGTTTCTAAATAATGAAAATTTATTAAACCATAGACATGAGTTAACGGTTTTTGCCGACATCAACAAATTTTCGCATTAAATAATTAGCTTAAAACAAAAAAAAATTAAATTTCATAGTCTAATAAAAGGCTTAATAGCTTAACCCAATCATAAGATAGAAAAACCCTTTATGAATCGTCAAAAAAACAAATTGTACTTCAGTGCGACGCGTTTATATATGAAACAGCCCTTTGGAAAATAAATAAATAAATAAAATAAAATAAATAGATAAAATAAAATAAAACAAAATTCCCAAAGACACTTAAAGACATATCATGGTAACAAAAGCTATCTTTCGTTGTGACTGACCAGACGATGTGCGTACATGAATGCCATCATTCGCTTTGAAATGGATACTCCACCCTACTTCGGCTTGACCTCTTTCCGAAGGTGACTGATATGTGGATAAAAATTAACTGATAGGCCCCTTATCAAAATGATCGCCCCAGCTGTTTCCATAGCAATTAATTTTGCGAACAAACATGCTTATAAAGATGCGTAATTTTCAAGATTGGTTATTCCTAAATTTTCGCTTGAGGATGAAACAGGGCTTGATACCTTAATTCAATTTAATTTTAATAATTATATTGAGGGTTTCGGCTCTCGTTTTTGAAACATGAGAACTCTTATGTAGCGAAGGAATCATATATTTTTTAAAATAATTATAATATATATATATATATATATATATATAAAACATCAGGTTCCGGGCAAAAGTGAAAGTAAATATATTTTTATAAAAAGGATGCGTGAAGACCATTTTACTTCAGTAAGATTCTTTATTGCTACATATGTCAAGCCTAATTCTATTCCTTCTTTTGCTCTCTCTCTCTCTCTCTCTCTTTCATTCATTCATATATATATATATATATATATATATATATATATATATATATATATATATATATATATATATATATATAATGCTTATTGTGAGTAGTTATAGGTGTTTGAGTTGATGTCCGCTTTTATTTTCTTAAATGCTAAATTAATATCAACTGGCCTAAATCTTGAAGTCCTAAAAATGTGCCTCCCGTCGATAATCAAGTCTGTATCAACTATTTTAGGCCAAGGGAACCACTCTCATAACCGAAGCCTTTAGTTACCAAGTTGACAACGGCAGACCATCTTCATGCTGTGAGTTCTGTTACCATCATAAGAAATGTTGAAACCGCGTCGAATCTGATCGATTTATTGCCGTATCTGAAAGGTAAACATTATAATTTTGATATAGATTCTTTTTTATTATTTCTTATTACATTAAACGTTATTTTAGTTGCGTTATTTATTAATATTTTTAGTTTAGTTTTTTGGGAAAAACTTAATCATTCAAGAAAATAACAAACAGGGATGCCAACTCAAACAATGCTAGCTACTAAAAATAAAGATCAAAGTACTTAGTGATGTTGGATTAAAAAATTTCATTTTTATAAGGTTTTTTCATCCGATAGCAACATCAGAATTACTATAAAGAAAACGCAATATATATATATATATATATATATATATATATATATATATATATATATATATATATATATATATATATATATGCACACACACTTCTGGATCCTTTTGAAAGAGACTTGTTTAACTAAGTTAAAAAAATGAAATTCAGTAAGCTTTCTAAACAATTCCAAGAAAAACTGAACAAGAACATAAAAACTATTAAAAACTCCAAAGACATTTGGGTTAGAGTTGGCAAATCTAAAAACATTTATAAATGTAACCCCTGACACTAGCATAACATTTTCACTACCAAACTAGATAGACATAACAGTAGGATTTCCAAGATCAACAATCAATAATTGTATTTACTTTGAAAAAACTATATGGAAATAACGGATGAGAAAACTAATATCATCTTAACAGCTAGGAAATCACTGTTAGCTCTTAACAATTCCACCTGGACTAAGTACCTTAACAACGATTTTAATGTCCCTATGGGAGCATATGATTCAGCCCAGGTTGCTGATTTAGTATCTTTTTTTATATTTTAGATACACTTAGTATAGGTAACTCCACGAAATCGCTAAAAAAATGGCATAGCATGATAAAAAAGACGCCAAACTTGACTAAAACAAAATTTTATCGTTTAAATGCTTATGTTATTATGAAGACGAAAGAGCAAAGTTTTTTTTAATTATCGTTTTAAATTTTTACTTCTTTTTAGAACATTCTAAATTTTGATTAAAAAAACCTTGTTTCTATTTGTATCACCGGAACTACTAAATAACATACAATTTTCAAAACTTTTTCTTTTTGTATGACTCACATTAATTTGGAAAATCTTGCAAAAATAAAAATAATTGTCGGAAGTTAATGAAACTTTCAGAAACTATTCATAGATGATGGAAATTATTATAAATATTTTTTTTATAAAAGTCATGGCAGAAATTTTTTTTTATTTACTAAAAGCCATAATTAATTTTATGAAAACTCTAGAAATTCGATCGCATCGGGTTTAGTGATTACAATAGTTAAAAGCACAAGGCTTTGAGGAATGCAAATCATGATTTTCTTTTTTTAAGTGGACCCCACGTACCTGAAAATCAGCTCTGAATTGTAACATACAAAACTCAATAAAACAAATATATTATTTAATTTCAAATGCTTTTATTTGCTTTTAGTTGTTTTTATGAATATGAGCAATATTTTCTGAAAGCAAAAAATTTTTCCATGAAAAATGAATTTTTAATACAATTATTTGTTATTTTTTTTTTAATTATAATAGATTTTTACATTTAAGTTGTTAAAATATTATAAAATTAGTTGAAAGCCGCATCGGGTTTCCTAAGTGTCCTTATGAGATAGATCTTTTTTTAGCACGTTGTATACTGTATCGTTTTGACTAATCAGAAGATCCGCAGTAATTAAGAAATGTAATTTTGTGTTTATAATCGGGCTGTAATTGTAAAGTACGGAAGACCAACCAGAATACAATTAAGTTGCGTTATTCAGCATTGTTTTCCGCTGTTAAGGCCTTTACTTTTGCGAAACACGTATGGAGAAGTTAATTTGATTTTTCAATTTCAACTGAGAAGGGTACCTACAATTATCAGTATCATCTTATGAAATTTATATGACCTTATTTTTATATTAATCTCAGTTACGACATTTTTCCATGAATGAAATATCAAAATTCAAAATTAATAATAAAATGAATGGAAATACAAATAACACAGTACAATGTAATAAATGTACATAAAATTATAGTATTTTATGTACACTTCTGATAAAATTTCATAAGAAAGGTACCTATAAATTAATTAGATACCTTTCTTATGAAATTTAATCTCACTCTTAACAGTCTTATTTTTTCATTTCTTTATAATATATTCTCCATAAAGCATCGTAAACGTAAAGGTGAAAGCTAAGTACAAAAAAAAAAAATTAAAAAATTAGCGCGCTGAAAGTTTTCCTTAAAAATAACGAGGTAAATAATTTGTTCACTTAAATCTAAATAATTTCACTTCCTTCCATTCATAGAAAGAATTATCCTCCGGTAAGTTATCTAAACGTCATGAAAATGTCTTTCGTCACCTGTCAAGTGACGCGAAAGGTTATGACCTGCTTTGTTTTATTTTCAAATTACATTTTTTCGGCGCATAAGCTAAGTTAAGCTTGGTTCAAAATATTTTAAATAAACATTATAATTTCTGATTTTATTAAAATAAGTTTTTAAAAAATGATAATTGATTTCTAAAAGAATTTCAAAGTGAGATTTTCATCTTTTTTTATAAAATGGAAAAAAATGATTGAAAATGATGGATTATCTGTCAGTTTTAATGACAAAAAAAAACAAGATTTTTAACGAAAATTTCGGACGTGCTAGGAACGATTAAAAATGTAAAAAAATACCCCCAAAATACTTTGATCTTTCCTCTTTAATAATAGTATGAATATTAGACGATAAAATTTTGTTTTCGTCAAGTTTGGCGTCTTTTTCATCATGCTATACTCTTTTTGTGGTATACCAATGCACAATCTCATCCATCGAGAATCCAAATATTGAAAAGATATATGTAGGATCCCCGAAGAATGAATTTAAAATAAGGTGGAGACTACACAAAAGCTCCTTCAATAATAGTAGAAACAGAAAACAGACATCCCTATCTAAGTATTTTTGGCATTTAAAAGAAACAAATAAAACACCAAAATTGAAATGGAAAATAATAAATAGAATAAGAACTTTATGCCTACATGAAAAACTACACATTATTAAGTTTCTAAAAAACGAAAATTTATTAAATCAAAGAAATGAGATAACGGTTTTTTGCCGACACCACCAAATATTAGCCTTATATATTTAGCGTTTTATTTTTTAAAAATTCAGAATCTATTAACATGTTCAATTAAAGTAATAGATTTAAAAACACAAAGCAATCATAATCTTAAAGCGCCTTTAAGAAAAAACAAATAAATAAACACCAAAAACTACCGTAACTACATCAATCAGTTAAAGTCTTAGCATACAGTAATAAAAAACAAAAAAAAAAACAACAGAACTACTACATCAATCATTTAGAGTTTTAGAAGGGAGTCTGATAAGATTAGCCATTGTAGGCAGACAAAAAAAAACAACCCAATCTTACATGACTCCAAAAACTTGACATATCACAAATACCCCTACTTCCATCAAAGCAGTGACCCCTTGATAAAGAAAAAAACAAACCCTAGACCACACCTCCATTTCAAAACTATAAGTGCGTAAAACATTCCGTACCATAGTTATTCCAAAACAACGTTTGAGGATAAAACTTCTACCCAGAAGTTAGGGTTTAATATTGGAATTAAACTTAAATACTGCTGACCAGTTTTGAAACATAGCAATTTATTTGTCGTGAAGGAATCATATTAAAAAAAATAAAATAATTATAATCTAGGCTCTACTTATGTATCGGACACAGTTTTTTAAAAATAAAAACAGTTATGAATTTTGTAACCCTATGTTCCTCTATCATAAATATATAAATGTATTCATATCAATGGACTGTTAATAAAAACTAACGAAAATGCATTAATTTGTTTTAGCAATAAGGGTAAAAAATTCAAAATATTTCAGTCTTTATTTTTCAATTTGATAATGATGTAATTGGATAGGACTTCTGTATTTTTAACGCATTTAACAGTTTATAGCTATAGCATAAGATACAACTTTGCAAATAGACAAAAATTGCAAACTTGCAGAAGGTTTATGTATCAATTTGCTAATGATGTAATTGGATAAACGCATTTAACAGTTTATGGATATAGCATAACATGCAAACTTACAGATGAACAAAAACCAGGATTAGAAGTTTCCGGGAATTCTTAGTGCTACATCAATTATATATAATTTTAGAAATTTCGTATTCGTTGTAACATTTTAAAAAAAAACTGAGTTAAACCCTTCTTCGCTGTTTTTGAACAAAAGTTCATCGAATTATTATACTGGAAATCAATTATTTTACATATATATATTATGTAAACAGTGGCTATTAATGCTGATAATGCAAGACTCTTCGGTAAAGCGAATCGAGTTCTCAGAGACTGTGTTTATTTAAAAATAAATACGCATAAATTCACCTTCAATAGCTTAGAGGTAGAATCTCCTACTGACGCCAATTCAGTTGGGTTTCGACCGGACGTCTATCCACACTGATGAGCTGTGATACACCAAAACAGAGATGACAATATATATATATATATATATATATATATATATATATATATATATATATATATATATAGATATATATATAGATATATATCAGACAAAAGGAAAACTTATCCTTGCCGACGCGTTTCGTCCTCTGAGGGACTTTATCATTTGACTTTTAAAAAATCCCTCAGCTAAGAAAATTTTTCTTTTTGTTTTTATTCATATTTCCCTTTCACAGATATACCCTATCTGAAATTTATATATATATATATATATATATATATATATATATATATATATATATATATATATATATATATATATATATATATATCTTCCTAGATAAAAATTGTAAAGTTAGATATATTGGTGAAACGTTTTGTCGTTTTCACGACCATGCAATAGAACATATTGTAGATAAAAATTTCTCAGTTTTCAAGCATTTCTTAAATACCGATCAGTGTAAACAAAAATATAATTTTCCATATTTTGTTGTAATCCTTAGGGTCGGCATTCAATACAAATTGGCTACTAAAGACGGTTGATGTTGAATTGCTTAATCAATATTGTTTATATAAACGATTTAAATCATGTATGTCAGTCTTGAGGATGTAAAATTAATTTTGACGAATTATGACAATTATATGTTGCGGAAACACCTGTCTTTGTCTACTTCCAATAATTTTAAATTATCTTCTCTAGGAATCTTGAATTATTGCCCTTTATAATTTTACATTGTCCTTTTCCATTTGAACTTGATTAAATCAACATAAATCTTTGGCTGATGATGTGAATAGAAGTCCCGAAATACGTACGATGAATTAAAAAGGAAATCATTTTTTTTAGTTGTTGAATGGAATCGAATTCGCGAAACATAATATATAATAGGAAGTAAAATGTTTTTGCTATTTTTGTATGTCGGTAGGTAGTGACCTGTATATTAAAATGATATATGCATGCAGATAAGTCACTGGGGTAAATATTAATAGATCCTCATTTGCATATATAAAGATTAACGAATCTCTCTGTTTATTTACTTTTATTACTAATTCTACCCAACGCAATATTTCTAAGATTTTTTCTCGATGGCACTTTGCTGCTCGAAGAGAAAGGCGTATCATTGTATAACAAAAACAGTATAGATTAGTGTAAGAAATGTGTGAATATTGGTTGATTGCAACTGAGGTGAGGTAGTCGTGTATTTCGGAATAAAAGCGAAAGTGAAAGTAAAATGGAAACGGACAACAGATAATCATTACAGTCATTCGAGCATGACGCATAAATGGATATTACAATTGTTAAGGTTTGAATGGAGAATGCATCGATAAACAGAGAACCCAGCTATGGTTGTGAAAAGAAAGGCAAAGAGAAGTGTGCTCGTAAAAATAGAGGGAGTGGAGGGGAGAAGCAATCGGTTGGGTGAGTAAAGAAATAAAAAATGAATGGATACAGGGTTAAAGAGTGCAAAACTTGATGGGCTAAGATGGGAGGTGTAGATAAAATGAACAAATATAAAAGCTTAATCAAGTAGAATAGCAAAGAAAGGAAGAAAATGTAAGGAAAGACGGGAAAACAGAAAGAAAGAAAATGGTAAATATATATAAAAGACAAAGAAAAAATGTAGAGATTGTAAAACAGAACGGAAAAAGAAAAAAGATTATAGAAGCGAAAAAAAGTAAGAAAGAAGATGAAGAAAAAAGATTATAAAAGACAAAGAAAGAAAGAAAGAAAGATGATAAAAGACAAAGAAAAATATTATAAAAATCAAAGAAATAAAGAAATATTATAAAAGACAGAAAGAAAAAAGAAAAAGATTACAAATGACAAATAAAGAAGGTTATAAAAGACAAGGAAAGAAAGAAAGATTATAAAAGACAAAGAAAGAAAGATTATAAAAGACAAGGAAAGAAAGAAAGAAGATTATAAAAGACAGAAAGAAAGATTATAAAAGACAAAGAAAAAAAAATGATTACAAAAGAAAAGACAAAGAAAGAAAGATTATATAAGACAAAGAAAGAAAGATTATAAAATCCAGAAAGAAAAAAGAGTATAAAAAACAAAGAAAGAAAGAAAGAAAGAAAAAAGAAAGATTATAAAAGAAATAAATAGTATAAAATAAAGAAAGATAATAAAAGAAGGATTATGAAAGAAAGAAAGAAAGATTATAAAAGAGAGAAAAATATTATAAAAGAAAGAAACAAAGAAAGATTATAAAAGAAAGAAAGGTTATAAAAGAAAGAAAGAAAGAAAGAAAGAATGATTATAAAAGAAAGAAAGAAAGAAAGAAAAAGATTATGGAAGAAAGAAAGAAAGTTTATAAAAGAGTAAGAAATTATTTAGCTCTCTATTCTTATAAAATCTTTGATACATGCAGCTGTGTTAGCCGTTTCATAATTTGCTGTAGTTTTGCAAAACATCTTTTCAAATTCGGTACATTTATCAAAATTGTGAACAGTTTGAGATCAGAAAATGACAGGCGAAAAGGGAAGAAACTGCTTGGGAGATAACCAAATTATGAATTAAGGATGAAGTTCTGTGACGCATCATTCACATAAGGGTCCTCTAGTGATAAAGTGTTTTGGGATTCTTTTTAGAAAATCCTGTATATTTGCACTACAAAGGCTACGCAGGGTAGGACCTAAAATGCGGGTAGCAAAATAGATCAACTCACAGAAGTATTCTAACCGTCAACGCACATGGCTGCCTGTTCTTCGTCTCTTTTCGCGTTTAATTTAATCAGTATTCACTAGCCTGAGAAAGCCGATAAGGAATCGAATCGGGTCAAATCAGATAAATTACACATATATTATAATATATATAATAATATTACACATATGTGTGTGCATATATATATATATATATATATATATATATATATATATATATATATGGGGTAGCCAAACCGCGGCTCGCGAGCCACACGCGGCTCTTTGACCTTTAATATGCGGTTTTTTTACCTTTAATATGAGGCTCGTGGAAATATGTTGACGGAGTTCCTTTTTTAATCACAGTTATTATAAAAGGTAAATAAGAAAAATTTCAAGCTTTATAATTATTTACTGGGTATGAATTGAGACCCCACTGGATTAAAACGTAAGTTTAATGTTCATGCCTAGTAAAAAATATTTAAGAAGTGCAATCCTAATTTAAATGCTATATGAGTGAGGCATTGTTCTTTAGTATTGAGGGAAGAAATGGTGGAAGGCAGAGGGATTACAGAAATATCTGTAGCATTCTCTGTTTGTCATATATTTATTATAAGACTAATTTTGTAAGCTGGTATCTGATTCTAATTTTATTGGTTTGCTGTTTTGTTTTTTGGGGGTTTTTTTTACATATTTTCTTCCATGGTTTGACCATATATTTACTAAGACAAATAAATATCATTAATTTTTTCTCTCTGTTTAGTGTTATTCTTGACAGTCTAATTTCATGTTAGCGGAATTCAAATTCGTAAATTTTTCTTAGAAGTTCCCGTAGTTTATTATCGTATTTAATACGCTTAGTATAGTTAAAATAATCATCACTTAAGATTTTGAAAACATTTGGTGTATATATATGTGTGTGTGTGTGTGTGTGTGTGTGTGTGTGCGTGCGTGCTTTGTGATTACTGAAACCAATACAAATTAACAGTTTAAAAAACTGCATACATGAATAAAGATTATTGCGTACATGCATTTCTTAATATTTATAAAATATGTATGTAACAAAAATGTACGTGTAAATTTTGCAAGCATCTGAATTTTATCGTATGTGGTTCTTACATTAAGCAACTTTGGCCATCCCTGCTCGCTCTCTTTCTCACTCTCTCTCTCTCTCTCTCGTTACACACACACACACATATATATATATATGTGTGTGAGTGTGTGTGTGTGTGTGTGTGTGTGTGTGTGTGTGTGTGTGTGTGTGTGTATACGCCAAATAATTCGATATTAGCAACTGGATATGCCTACATTAGCGTGCATACGCAGATAAGCGTAAACAAAACAGTGCTCAATGTGGTTAGACAGAGCTAGGAAGTCAATATTAATAAATATACATATAGCTATAAATAAACCTACGTTCGAAACCACGAAACTTCAAGAGAACGTAGGTATATATATATATATATATATATATATATATATATATATATATATATATATATATATACCAACATATTCCTTCCTCTGTAGAACGTAAGATAGATCAGTAACCACTCATCAAAGATGTGTTTGAGAAACATAGCAATGTGTGTAATAACAGGCATAAGTTTACCGAAATTCAGTGTAGAAAATATGATGATTTTCATTCAAAGAAAAGATATTGGAAAAGGACGATCATCTGGTACACACCTCCATTTAATCAATTAGTTTGTACTAAGTTAGGCCATAAGTCTCTCAAATTGATTGATAAACATTTTCCGTAAAGCAACCCCCTTAGTAAAATATTTAATAGAAATACATTAAAACTAAGTTATAGTTGCACCAATAATCCCGAGAAAATCATAAAGTTGCATGACAATAGAACTCTGAACCAATTTATTAATCTTACAATCATAATGAAAGTACCAATGAAAATATTGTTAAGGATACCAGCCAATGTAATTGTAGGAATCCTAACCAATGCCCATTGTCAAACAAATGTTTAACTGAATCTCTTGTGTATCATTGTTCTATCTCTTCAGTGGAAAATCCGAGGGGTGAAAAGTTCTATATTGGTAGTACTAAGACCTCTTTCAAAACCCGCTGGTATCAACACATATCGTCCTTTACTAATAATACTTATAGTAATAAAACATCATTTTCAAAATATTGTTTTGAAAGATGAAAATAGAACTCCTAAACTCAAATAAAAATTTTAAACTGGCGAGGACATCTAGACCTTATAGGGGCCTTGTTTGCTGTGTTTACAGGAAAATATGCAGATTATCAGTCTTTTGGAGAGGGGTGTTTTATTAAATTAAAGATTTTAATTAACGGTAAATTGTAAACATGCCATACCTTTGAACCTACAATCTTGCTGAACTTTGAAATTTGACAACTGCTTCTTCTTAGATTTTAGTATATCGTTAAATTACCTTTCCTAGAAAATGACATTGTCTAGTGTACAACATTGTAGCTATTTATATTGATGCCCTCTGGGATTATAAATTACAGGTCATGACCCCTACATATGATTGCTTCTTAACTTTCGTTTCTCCCCTTACTTTAAAATTAGCATAGGCTATTCCGAATGGTTGAGTAACAACAAAACAAAACTTGCAACCATATCGTCTCTTTTCTTTGCTACTCCTTTTCTTTTTCTTCCCTTTTATCGTGAATAGAGGGTGTATCTTATTTTTACATCTCAATAAATTGTTTACTCACCATTTATTTACTAACACCTGATGAGGTGTGTCAGTAGACATCGAAACATGATTGCATTTGTGTGGCGTTTTTACATGTTTTTCATGAAATATCCTAAAATAAAGTATACACAAACGCACGCATGCACACGCGCAAACACACACATACACACACGCACACACACACACACACACACACACACACACACACACACACACACATATATATATATATATATATGTATATATATGGAAGTGAATATACATATATCCAAAGTCTAGCAATCTTCAGGTGTTGAATATATTCTGACCGTTATGAGGTGGTAATGATTTAAAATTGTGTGCTAAGATTTGTTTATTTAATTACTAATGCCTAAAATATAATTATTGATATCATTTAAATTCTTAAGTTCGAAGAATTAAAAAAGTTATTTAAATTTGAAATTAAGTAAACAAGTTAGGCATCAAGGATGATAACTCTCTTTTTTGCATAAATACTATAGTTATAACAATTCAAGTAAACTTGTACTGATTGTGTAAATATAATAATGGTTTTTACTTACAAAGGTGAAATTATATATACACAGGTTATAAATTAATCGAGTACGGCAATATGGGATTATATGTGTATCATAACATTGAGCACTGTATTTATATAACATCTGAGGAAGAGATATATTTATATGTACGTGTAAGTATATATGCATATATGTATATTTTTATCATACTCATACCTATACACACACACACACATACACATACACACACACACACACACACACACACACACATATATATATATATATATATATATATATATATATATATATATATATATATAAATGAACATTGAAGTCAACACGTGGCCCGACGATTGCGTCTAGCATGAAACATCCTGTCGCCTCTAAGTGTTGACTTCAATGTTCACTTTTATATTTACACACGCTCTATCTCTGATGTTGCCCACTTTATCCCATAAATATAGCACAGCTGAAGACTATATTTCTTTATATATATATATATATATATATATATATATATATATATATATATATATATATGCTAAAATTTTAGAGTCACTCTCTGAATATCGAAGAATCGTCTAAAAATTAAAGGTTGCATGTGTTTTTCAAAACTAATTTACTAGCTGACTTTGGGCCAGAGTGTCTTTCATCCTGAAAGAGTTAGTCATATATTTATTAATAATGGACTCTCCCGTCGGTTTCGACGTATGAGGATCTGACAGCTTAGTTGATTCAGTTATGAAATTTTGTGCGTTAATTTTAAGTGACATTTAAGACCCGCTAGTGATTTACAAAGGAGGCCACATATGGAGCAAATGTGAGGGTTATGAGATGAGATCACTGTTGGACTGGCTGACCTTTTAGATCTTGCTCTCGCTTCTTGAAGATGATTCAGACAAGCAGATTGAAAATTGCTAAGTCCACTAAAACACGTTCATCCCCATTCTACCCGCTCCAAGGCTAAGAGCTCAAGGGTGTTATGTGGTATATTGACTGCTGACAAGTTGCTTTTCAGCTTGTCTTTGTATCTTAGCCCTGATCTAACTGGCTGTACATTAAGATCTTGGGTATGCTGTCATCAGACATTCTCAAGACATGACCAGACAATGTAACTGAGATTGTATGAGAAAAGTCTCGATTCCTCCAATATTACACCTGTTAAACAGGTCTACGTTAGATGTCCTATCTTGAAGGTTAACTCCACAGATTGCACGCAGATATTTTTTATGGAAAACATCTAGCTGGCGTATATGGTACCTGTATGGCGTCCACGACTCTGAGGCATAAAAAAGGATGGCAAGTACAACAGTTCTGTAAACCCGAATTTTCGTATCCAGTCGAATACCCCGCTCATTCCACAAGCAATCCGATGCATGATTTCATCATCTAAAGTTTCACTGTAATTGTCTTTGCTAGGTGAAAGACTTTACATAGTTCAGGGTTTTGTCTTCTACTTTCAATGATCTCTCTGGAAATTTGTAGACAGGTGGTTTTTGTTTCTCACCAAGCAATTACTTCGGAGTAGGACAAGGTTGGTGCACAACTTCAGTTTTCTTTATGCTAAGTGTAAGACCAAATGTTTTACATGCAGCAGAAAAACGATTTATTAGATGTTGGGCCTCCTCAAAGGATGTCGCTACAAGAGCCGCATCATCAGCAAACAACAAATCACGAATAATTTGCGTACGAAGGTGGGTCTTGGATTTGAAGCGCTGATGACTTAAGAGACGACCAGTTGTTCGAAACTGAAACTTGACGCCACTCTGTGTCTGCAAATGCATATTTCAGCATCACAGAGAAGAAAAAGGCAAAAAGGATAGGGGCCAAGACACAACCTTGCTTGGTGCCAGTTGTGACATTAAAGGATTCCGACATCAAACCATCAGACAAGATATTAGCTTTCATTCATTCATGAAAGGAGATGATGACCATTAGCATGTTTTCAGGGATGCCGAGTTTCCTCAAGACTTGCCAAAGAGCCTCTCGATTCACAGTGTCAAAGGCCTTCGTCAAGTCCACAAACACCTGTTTTTTCTCGCGAACCTTCTCTGCAGCTTGACGAAGAGAAAATATTATGTCAGTGGTGCCACGACCCGACCGAAAACCACACTGCGATTGAGGATAGATGTCGTCAACATGGTCTATAATGATTCTGTTTAGAATCAGTCTCGCTAGGATTTTGCCTGCAATTGAAAGTAGCGATATCCGTCGATGATTATCGCAGACACACCCGAAACCCTAGTTTTTGTAGAGGTGTTTGATAGAGGCGTCTTTATAATCCTGTGGGACACAGTCTGCCTTCCATATCTCCACGAAAAGGAGATGTAACTTTTTTACCAACTTTTGGCCACCATGCTTATACACTTCGGGTGGAATAGGATCCTTAGGAGAAGGAGATTTTCCAGATGAGATTTGCTTGATGGAGTCAATTACCTCTTGATAATTGGGTTCAAAACTCCGGAATTTCAGGATTTTGCTCAATTGATGTGATGGCCTGCTTATCCGTAACCGAAGTAGTGTTTAACTCAGTTTCGAAATGCACTTTCCAGCGATTTAAAATGTCTGACTTATCCGTCAAGAGAGTTTCACCATCTGCTGTGGAGATAGAAGCAACACCACTTTTTCTGAGGACCGAAAATGCTCTTGAGGCCAGCATAGAAAGCTTTTAGATCCTTTCTATCTGAAGATTCTTGGAGTTCAGTGGTCTTTTCAGACCACCAACGCTCTTTCATGGCTCTGAGAGCTCGTTGAACCTGACTTTTGCACTTCTTGTAAGCGATCTTCTTATCGGACGAGTTCTTGTCCTCAATCCATGCTTTATGAGAAGAGTGCAATTGATCTATAAGCTGCTGAACGTCGGTATTATTGTCATCAAACCATTCTTGATGTTTACGATGTGGCAGGCCGAGAACCTCCAAGCATGTAGAATATGTTGCATCACACAGAGCCTTCCAAGATGATTCGACATCATTGGTAATATTTACAGAAACAAGCGCAGCATCAAGTTTGTCAGAGAGCTCAATTTTCGTTTTAGTCGATTTAAGAGGCAGTACGTTAATGCGCTTGGGCACTGTAGATTTTATAATCCTTCGCTTTTGCAGATGCAGTGTAGCTTTACTTCGAAGTAGAGCGTGACCTGACAGATAGCATGTTGTGTGGAATGAACGCGTTATCTTAAAATCTTTTATGTCCCGTCTTTTGGTGATGATGTAGTCGATCAGATGCCAGTCTTTCGAACGAGGATGCATCCACGTGGTCTTACGACAGTTGGGTTGCTGGTAGAAGGTATTAGTGATACTAAGGTCAAATTCCTTACAGATAGTGAGAAGGCGTAATCCATTAGAATTCACATGACTAATACCATGGCGACCTAAAATGCCCTTCCAAGAATGATAATCATTGCCAACACGAGCATTGAAATCACCTGTAAGGACTAATTTATCCTTATGTTGGACTTTGGAGATGACATCCCGAAGAAGATTGTAAAAATCATATTTTTCTTCATCTGAACAACCTAAAGTTGGCGCGTAGCAGCTAACCATCGTCACACGGGTGTTGCACTCCAGATTGAGGGTTAATTCCATTATGCGGTCAGATATACCTTTAGGTAATGAAGGCAGTGAGCTAGCAAGGTCTGACTTGATGGCAAAGCCAACACCAGACTAGCGTGGCTCTTTCTCAGTCTTACCAGCCCATAAAAATACGTAATCCGCCTTTTTCTTCCCCAAACTGAAAATTACCAGCCAGACGTGTTTCACTAATGGCCGCTATGTCGATGTTAAATTTCTTTAACTCGAGTGAAACAAGAGCTGTTTTACGCTCTGGTGCAGAATCATTGTCCTGAAGAGTGCGAACATTCCAAGATCCAAAATGGAAATTCTTCTCATATTTATTCTGCTATTCCTTGCTGTTTCGACTGCTTTATTGGATAACTAGACAGTTGTAGCGGGCTGTCAAGTCACTGTGTGAGCAAGCAATGTTTAGGGCTCCTTTTATCGCCCCATCCCCATAATAGGAAAAGCAGTGCAATCCTAAATAGAGCTGCTTTGTCACCGATGGAGGACACGGACATCACAATTGCTCATGGGTTTGTGAAAGAATGGCCATCACCCATCGGTCTGCCACTGTGTAGAGGTCCAGCTAGAGCCATCCAGTAATATCCTTTACCTGACCCCGTCGCCTTCACTCTCTCGCCAGTGGACCTTGCAAGTGGATCTGTGTGGATAAGAACGAATCAAGGTAAACCGCCAGAAAACCCACACAAGTGATTTGATTAAAGTGATGAAGGCTTGTGCAGAACCAGCCACACTTTTCAGAAATATTGATACACTTAGTCGGTGCAAATAAATGCCACAGACGAAGCAGACAATATACCTCAGGCTGTTCATGTAAGAGTTTTCCATCTCCTAGACCAATCCTGTTCTATAACACTAAAGAGCTTGGTCAGCCCTGGTAGACACTATTTGCCCATAACTGGGACCTTAACAGGTGCTACTACCCCGGGTCAGGGTGGACCTCGGAACAACAGCAATTAAAAGGTGGTTCCACGCTGCTCAAATCCTCCAATCTCCCGAATAGAAGACTTGCTGCCGGGTGTAGTTTACCGTCATACCCAGGACATATAATAATAATAATAATAATAATAATAATAATAATAATAATAATAATAATAATAATAATAATAATAATAATAATGAAATTAACCTATTGCTGCATAAATTTCTCTTAAAATTTTAGTTGTTCTTGTTTAATCTAACTTGCAGAGTAATAGTTATCTTAGCGTTGGCGGATTTAAAATTTTAGGTAAACCCCACACTAAAAAAGTGGGCATAATGCATGAGTGGTTTAAATAGTTTCACTGTTATTAATTATTAATTCATACAAAACAAAAAGTTAAAACTTGAAGGTCTGTATTTATTTATTACCTGTAATGATTATGACAAAGAATCCTTTGGAGAAACCTCAAGGAATTTCAATATAAGGTTATATGAAAACAAAAGTGATCTTTGACAAAACAATACATCAAACGTATTAGTTGCTTATCGTAACGAGAATGACCACAATTTTGATTTAAAAAAATGCTTCTCTAATTGAAAGAGAAAATAATTCACTAAGACGCACATTTTTAGAAAGTGCTAGATCAGCCACAGTAAATTTGCATGCAGGTTCTTACAACGTTTCACCATTCTAAAGGACGAAACGCGTCGCACAAAAACCTTTTTCACTTTCTCATACTTCTTTCCCCTAATAAAAATATACATACATACACACACAGATATATATATATATATGTATGTATATACGCGCGCGTGTTTAAATTTTAGTATGATATTTTTAATCGTTAAAGAGTGGGGAAATTGTAAAAAAAACAACGTTCGATTTTTTTTCATTTAGATTCGAGTTTTATCTACATAGGTATATATTTATTTATATATACAAAGCTATAAGCACGTCGGATCTAACGACGGTTCTTCTGCCAAGGAGGACGCAGGTTCGAATCCGGGCGGATAATTTTTCTTTAATAAGATTTCTCGAATATGCAGACTAGTAGACGAAAATAAATATACAGTTAAACTGTATATTTATTAAATAAATGAAGCGTCTATTCAAATATGAATATACACTAAAAATAATATTTAAAATTATATCTATATATATAAGTCGTCACTAAAGTCAACACCCAGCGGCGACAGCCCGTTTCATGCTTATACGCAATCATCAGACCATATGCATTGTGTTTTTGCTCAACTATTTATATATATAGGTCAGTGATACATTGTGGGTAATTTGTTGCATTGTTCTAACAGTTATTTTGGTGGGCGATAACGATTATATTTCAAATTATTCTAGGGGCTATTGGCTGGAAATAATTGTGGAGCCGAATGCAGTTTTTTGGCTATTTGTAGTGTTGTTTGTTAACTTTTTGTTTATTATTGATTATTTTATTTTGCTTGTTATTATTATGTTTACTTGTGTTTACGTGTGCGTTCGTAGTTTATAATTTGTTTATTATTTGCTTAAATTATTTATTGCTTTGGATTAATTTATTTTACTTATTATTTATTCATTTTTGTTTATTCTGGTTCGTTTTCAGTTTTCGATTTTTAAATAACGTAGTAAAAATTTGTTTCTTTGTCTGCCTTTTGAGATGAGTTCCGATCGTTTATTTGGTCGTTTGTGTTGGTCTGGGAAGTTAATTATAGCTATTTTCTCCTCCAGGCAAAGTTTACACTTGGGATTTATTATTGTAGGCTGATGCTGTTTTCCTTATTTTCCATGATATTTTTGGTGTGGTTTGGTTATATATATATATATACCTTGCATATTTTGCAAATATAAATGTACTGTCTGCAGTAGGAAGATTGCGGAGGATCTGTCTCTTTCCAAAGTTTTCAATCGAAATATTGTCAGAAAGAGAAAAAGGAAGTAAGGAACGAAGGAAGGAACGAAAATTAAAAAAAAGCTACAAAATGAACGAGAAGAAGAGAGAGAGAAAGAATGACAGGGAAACGAAGGAAGTGGAGAGCTAACAGAAAGAAAAGGTGCCACTGGAAGAAAATGAATGTATAAGAGAAAAAAAAGGAAGAAAAGAAGTGATAGAAAGAAAGAGCCACAAAAAAGAAGAAAGTAAGAGAGAGGGAGAAAGAGAGAGAGAGAGATTAGTTTAAGAGAGAAGGAAAGGAAAGATTTATAAAAAGAAAGTAGAAAGTAAGAGGAAGAGAGTAAGGGGTTCAAATAAAATGTAACAAAAAAAAAAAGAAGCTGTTAAAAATGTGAACGCAAAAATGTTACCATGGTGAAAATGTCAATAAGATCGTTGTGCCTTATTTTGGTGTACCAAACTAAATTACTTAGAAAAGCACACTGACAAAACAGCTTGTGACTTACGCCTTAATTATCGAAATCATCATGGAGACACTTCGTCAAAAAAAAAAAAAAAAAAAAAAAAAAAACGAGGCTAAAAATCCTAAGAAACTAGAAAGAAAACTGTACAAATAAAGAAATGCGATTAAATTGAGGAAAGCAACGTTGAAGTCGAGCTTCACTTGCTTTGAGTCGGACCAAAGAGTGAATTATTATCAGAAGAAGAAGAGAAAACGAAGAGAAAGTACCGAGGACCGGAAATTATTTAATATGCGAATCCCTCTCACCCTTATTAGGTTCGAACGCGAGGATCGTAGCACAATCGTAAATGGCAAAATAACAAGTGAAAGAAAAGAGAAAATCTAAAAAAAGGACAGTACTGTTATTGATAAAATACTTCTACGGGTCACGAGGGTTCGTGGGATGCTGAGTCACACGTCATACAACCTGGCCCGACTGAAAACGGAAAGGAATAATAATAATAATAATAATAATAATAATAATCTTTTATTAAATGTTTTGACCCATAGTATCTAATGACTTTTAATGAAGATCAAGTGACAGCAAGGTACTCAGTATTCTTGCTGAATTTTAGAAATGCTGTCATCTAGATGTTTTTTCTTTTTTATCCTGAGATTTAACATTCTTAAAATGTTCATTTTATTTTTGTAAGACGTTTCAGGACTCTTCCCAGTAGGCCTGTAATTATCAGTTCCCTTACAAGCGACAGTCGTGGAAATTGTTTTTCATTGGAATTAATATTTCTGAGGTCTCCCAACTCCACGGAATGTAAAAAATTTAAATGAGCGCTTTATAGCATAATTTCAATTATAATCTTTCGTTGTTGTATCTCCTGGACTTTTTTGACAGCCGGACCATCATGGTAGAATCCTGGATATTAAAAGTAAATATATTCAAATGGTTGTCATAGTTACCAACCTGCTTTGTTCTTAAGCACCTAGAAATAATTTATGTGCAATAACATGTAAATAACATTTTTGCACTTAGGTTTTTAGTGTTTGATATACCTGGAGCTAATGTATGCGCAGTAAGTAAATTCAGTATGTACACTTAGTTCAAAAATATTTAACCCTCCTTCAAGCAATGTACACACAATACTATGAAAATATTATATTATATATATATATATATATATATATATATATATATATATATATATATATATATATATATATATACGCACTAGTCAGTGTTTTACGCAGCGTAAGTACTAACAATATATCCGCAATAATATAGCAATGAAATAACAAATTAGTCTCGTCTTAGGTATGACGATAAACTACATCCGGCAGCCAAGCCTCTGATCGGGGGGATTGGAGCTTTTGAGGAGTTTGGAAGCATCTCTTAATTGCTGTTGTTCCCAGGTCCACCGTGACCTGGGGTGGTAGCACCTGTTAGGGTCCCACTTATGGGCAAATAGTGAACCGCCAAACTAAAACAAAACACTATGAAACTATAAAAATACATTTTTATATATAAAACATTACCAACAATACAATTTTATTTACCTTGTTCGAACTGTTGTCCTCATCTTTCTTGCCATATTCACAACGTTTCGGTCGTTTTACAATCCGGCCTTCTTCGGGTTATTGGAATTTCGAACTGAACCCTTTATCCCCCCCCCGGGTAGATTGTTCTAGTTTCTACTTCCACGTACCATGCCTCTTCCGGGTGACTAATTTATCTTTAACTCGACTATCTCAAGGAAACATGTCGTAGTGGATAAAAGAAAAGCGTTGGTTGGATCCAGTGACTTGACCAAAAGTTGTAGGTTCAATAACTGACTACTACACTGGTGAACAAAAACTTAAAGGGGGATAACTGAGACATCCGGAAGAGACATGGCACGTGGAACTAGATCAATCTACCCAGGTGGACGAAATTCCAATGACCTGAAGAAGGCCAAAACGTCGTGAATATGGTAACAAGGATGAGGACAACAGTCCGAACAATTTAAATAGTGTAAATAATTACAATACCGCTTCTCAGAAATATCGACAGGAATACATTTTTAAAGCAAAATGGGCAGCAATATATTTTAAAGTATAATTATCAACATTCTGTAGTTGAAGGCATACAATTGCGTTCAACATATATTTAGTTGAAGCCATAAAATCCTATTCAAAAGATTTAGATTTCGACATTAAACAACCCATAGATGTGTTGATATGCTGCTAAACAAAATCAACCAAACAACAAAATTAGTCGGTTATATTAAATATTACTTCTTTTCACTTTAAAATGCATTTAAATATGATTATCTGTACATATCTTGGAGAAGAGATTGCTTCCGGAATTTCTCCAAGTCTCGAAAAGTTGTTGATACTTTAAACAGGAAAATCGTGTAACGTTAAAAGTAATTGCCTTGCTCGATTGGAAGCATTTAATGATCCGTTTCCATGATACGACACAATATATAAGACCACAACACGAAATTACATTTTTACTTAGTGTCATCACCTAAATACAATAGCAATGGCAAAGCGTAACGGTCGTACGAACTGAAGAACTAACTAACTTCCTATTTGAATTTTCTGATGAATCTTAAGTTAATGGTCAAATAAGAGAGAGTTCAGCGACAATAAAGTATCCGTAGAAATTTCCCTATCAGACGGTTAAATATTTGAGCTGAGCTGAAGTTTAACAAAATATTGTAATAACAATCCAGATAACTTTTTCAACTTCACTGAAACAGACCATAAACACGTCCATCTTCCTTCTTTCTTTCTTACTGAAACCAAGTAGCGCCTCTGATATGACATTTCCGTCTTTTCACGCGGTCAAAGCGGAATAGTCCATTATTTATGAGATTTTGGCAGGGTGTAACGGTCGTGCGATCTAAGGAAGACAATCAGAATTAAAATAGAAGATTATTGTTGTTGTTGTGGGAGAGAGCAGTATAACAAAATAAGGAGGAGAACACGTAGCCCATTATAACTGTTGTGGTAGGATCCACCTAATCTGCATTGGTGACTACCGACTATATAAATAATGGTTGGTACCGGAAGACAGGGGAGCGAATACAGAGATCCAGCTAGAGACTCTGCCCGACTGCGACTTAGTCAACACATTCTCCAGGAACGGTCTTCCCAGAAATATACAGAAATACTATATGTAAATATTGTGTACACTTTCTTGTTATAATACATTCTTGTTCTAAGTACATTTCGTGTTGCATTATTATTCCATGCATTAGTCGAGATTCAACAATGAGTCAAGACTCAACAATAACCATCATAACACTCAGTCTGATAAGAGTATACCGGTCATATGATTCACAGCCAAAATATATGCGATATATTAACAGGTTTTGATTAAAACAGCCGTTGCCGTTGAGGTTAATTTAGAAGTAGCTTTCTGTCCGATCAGACGGTCGTCGAATGAAGGTTTGCCTGATTGATTTGTTTTTACGGCTTACCAACCCTTTGTATAAAGCCAGTATTTTTGTCATGTAAGAATTTTTTTTTTATTTTGCACATGAATATTGCATTAAATTTTTTTATAATAACACTGATTTTTCCAGATACACGTCCTACCATTTAACCCATAGCTGGGAGGTGGAAATTGATTCATACATTTCCCAAGGGTATTTGCACGTAAGTGGAGGTAATGAATCAGACAGAAATTTGAACTCGGCTCTCCTATTTCTTATTTCGAAACGCTATCCATTACACCACCCGCACATCCTCTCCTACTGAGGTTGTTTGTAATTATCTATATGTGACCCCCAAGTCACCTTGCTTGCCTCCTCCTTCAAACTTAAAAACAATACAGTCAAAAATAATGCTCACCCAATACTCATGATAAGAGACGCGCAGTGGTTATGGCCCTAGGGGACTTGCCAAACTGGTTAAGGCAGTGGTTCCTAAACTCTTTTTTCTCTGGGCCGCATTCTTGGAATGAAAATTTATCCGTGCCTCGCCAAATTTTATATGATAAAAAGTGCATCTAAAAAACAACAAAAAACAACGACGTTCGTTAAATAAAATATATAACACAAATAACTTATATGATTAAAGTACACAAATTTAATGAAAATATGAACTTCAGCATCGGTCTATATTTCTGAGATGAGGTATTATGTACATTATTTACATTATTCGGACTATTGTCCTCATCTTTGTTGCCATATTTATCACAACGTTTCGGCCGTTGTACGCTTCGGCCTTCTTCAGGTGATTGGAATATCAAACTGAACCCTTTATTTCGCTCGCTGGGATAGACTGTTCTAGTTCCACGTGCCATGTCTAATGGATCCACTATGCCATGTGTCACTGGATCTAACCAACGCCTTATAGCGTTGGTTAGATTCAGTGACACGACCCAAAGGATAAAGGCGTTGGTTAGACACAACCCAAAGAGTTGTGAGTTCAACTGGTTAAGGCAGTGGAGAAATTGAAGAGGTGATTTAACAGGAGATAACTGATAACTGACATCCATTAGACATGGCACGTAGAACTAGAACAGTCTACCCCGGCGAGCAAAATAAAGGGTTCAGTTCGACATTCCAACCACTTGAAGAAGGTCGGAGCGTACAACGGCCGAAACGTTGTAATAAATATGGCGACAAAGATGAGGACAATAGTCCGAATAAGGTAAATAGTGTAAATATGAGGGGTGATATAATAATGATTTTAATGATACAAGTCTTACTAATTAACTCGCTGAGGGCAGATAAGTTTGATTCATACGCGTAAATGAATATGACAAAAGCGCAACTGGAATTGGAACTCAGTTCTCCGATTAACAACCACGAACCATTATCCATTACACCATACACACGTCCAAACTTACAGAACCTGTTATTGTCCAGTGGTCACACATCTAAGTATTGACCAGACTTTGCATTGCTTAACTTCGGTGATCGTATGGCAATCGGTGTTTCAACGTGACATTATTAAGGCACGGTGGAATAATGGATAGCGTCTCGAATTGAGGAATCGGAGAGCCGAGTTCGAATTCCAGTCGAATCCATTACATTCACCTTCTTCATCTCTCCCTAGCTATGGATAAATAGGAGGACAGACCGGGTTTTATAGCTTTGGATGGCAACTGGTCAACCTACTACGGGAAAAAAATCTGCCCCGAAAGATACATAATCGCCTAAGCGTGTATCACATGAATGGAGAAGACAAGATAACGATTTACGTTAAATTTTTCAAGATCAAAGTTGAGAGAATTCCACAAGCAAGAAGAGCAATAGAAGAAACTGTTAGCATAGAAGTTACGGCTACATATAGCCATTTCAGCTGTAAATTGATGAGACTTTGTTGCCAATCTAGCACTGCGCTTGAATTCTTAAAGTCGAGGTACCAGATAGGAAAGCTCATGAGAACAATTACTATGAAAATATTTACAGAAAAGTACATGGAAGATACATTTTAACTGGGGGTAAAGTTACTGATTCCGAGATGCCAGATCAGGACAGATAATAGTGCAGGTTCTTCTTACAATTTTGTTAAGAATGGTAGACTTACAAATGTATAGAATAGATCCTGACTAGAAAAGGTTGGGTGAATGTCAGGATCCTCGAATATCTTTACTTTTGTATTGTTTTCTGTGAGAGTTACAGGGAAAATATGATCAACCTGCATGGTCAAATCAAAGACATTTGATTTAATTCCCAGAAGGTATTGTTCCCCACTCATTCTTGCCTATTTCTGGACTTGGATTTCTTGGATGCATTCTATTATTATAGGATTGATGATTTCTGTCTCGTCCCAGGAGATATTTACTATTCCACGGAGTCTTGTCGATCTTAGCCTTTATATCATTCATTCTCAACAGCTTGTTCTGAGATGCCGTTAATAGAGTCTCTGCATTATTACAGTCTCTGCTATCGTCTTCCTTATGCTCGCTGCCACCTTAACGTCTTTTTATCAAACGTAGGGAAGATGTTAACACTCAATTCTGATAATGACTACACACTATCAACCGAATCCATATATACAAGATGGCGCTTAAAGACTTAATGGATCATAGTTTCTATCGTCTCTTTCGAAACACGTAAAAAGAGTATTGTTCATAAAGATTAGATTTTCTTCAGGTTTAAATTTCATAACCTTTTACCAAATACCTCTTTTTGTATCCTAGAACTGTTTTGGATAACGCTGATGTGAAATACTCACTGTACTCACTGTTGTCGAAGTTATCGGCAATATTTTTGTCGACATGTACAAACTTAATTTTACAAACCGATAGATGAAATTTGAATATGCTGATTTGCTTGGGAAAATACTTTGACAAAAAAAAACATTTCACTGTTTAATAATTTCTTAGGACTTCCTGGTAAACAATATCTTTTAAGAAAACTTTTTTCCTTTTTAACAGTGCAGCATAAATTCTTAGGATTTCTTACTCTTGGACATACAACGAACAACTGGCCATACGTAATTTTTTTTTGCGGGGGGACCAAATTCTAACTTTTTGAAGCGTTTGGCTTTGTGACTTGTTTATAGTTCTCGCAAAAACAGGGTTGAACTGGATTCATATATATATATATATATATATATATATATATATATATATATATATATATATATATATATATATATATAACACTTAAAGAAAAGATATGCAAAAAATAATATTGCATTTTCATTAAATAAGTATTTGTTATTTCAACCATTAAATTCTTTTTAAAATAGTGAGAGTATATTGTATATTAAATTTCTTTTTCCTAAATTTACCCTAGTAAACAAACTGTACTTTGTACCCTTTCACCTGTTTACACTTCTCCCCAAAGTTTGATTTCGACCGGTCAATGTATGTTTTAGAGAGTGTGATGGACGGAAGTCACGGAAGTCACGCAGTTATATACGCTTGTTAGTAGGATATAGAATCCGAACAAAAATGGAGAAATGAGACAGTGGAAAATCTTTTTGGCAACGCGGGTAGCTTCAAATCAGAATGAAAGACAAGTCTCTATATGGATGTCTGTTTTTATATAAAATCCATTGATGCGGTCTGAATGAAAGAACAAAAGAGCAGGTTTTTATATTGTTTTGTATTAAAGCTGTCAATCCCTGCTGGACTTCCGTTACTTTCGCCAAAAGCTCGCATACACTATGTGACACTAATGCTTTCCAATGATTGGTGATATTATATATTAGCTTGTATACGCGCACACCCATATATATATATATATATATATATATATATATATATATATATATATATATATATATATATATATATATATATATATATATATGTATATGAATATATATATATATATGTATATGAATATATATATATATATATGTATATGTATATGTATATATATATATGTATATGTATATGTATATATATATGTATATTTATATACATATATATGAAGAAATATAGTCTTAAAGTGTGCTATATTTATGGGATAAAGTGCTCAATATCAGAGATAGAGCGTGTGTAAATATAAATATAAAAGTGAACATAGAAGTCAACACTTAGAGGCGACAGTCTGTTTCATGCTAGTGCAATCGTCAGGCAACTAGTGCTGTTATTTTTCTCGAGAAAAATAACAGCACTAGTTGCCTGACGATTGCACTAACATGAAATAGACTGTCACCTCTCACTTTTATATTTATATATACATATATATATATATATATATATATATATATATATATATATATATATATATATATATGGGTGTCCGTGTATACATACATACATACATACATATATATATATATATATATATATATATATATATATATATATATATACCGTATTTGCTGGTGCACCCAAATGCATGGAATATCTAAGGGAAAAATGCACACATAACAACTAAAAAATCAAAATTATGACCATACCATTATGTCACATTCTTACTAACCATGAAGAAACGCTTACAGTCTGAGCACAAATAATACTACTGGTACTTTTTCATAGAAGTGAAGTAAGGTTTAATTACTAGAAAAAATAATAATTTTAGAACATTTTTCGGTAAAGAAGAATTTTAGTATCATTTCATCATGCATTCATTGAAAATTATTTTAGTTGTTTTTCAGGGAGAAATCTCTGCGCGTACAGTAAATTCGTAATAGCTACAAAGAAATCTACTGGTATTGGTATCTACTGGTACATATGGTACATATGGTAATAGGCAAAAAAAGCAGACATATGTTAGTTTTTGGCAAATGAAGTCCCATAACATACTTGCAGAGAAGCAAATTCCAATACCTCTATATCAACAAAAACACACACAAATCAAACAGCAATGTACCAGACAATACAAACATTTCTGTAAAATCTTGTATCTATACAAAACAACCAGCAAAATATCGTGCAATTCCATAAATTCCTTAATTTCCTGGCTGAATTTTTCAGAGATATTTTATTGATTGCTTGTTCATTTCCAGGAGTCCCAGAGTTAAGTTCTATTCATGCACTGATTCCTGGTGAATCTCCACATTTGTTCGTGGTCTTCTTCCCTCTGATACTTAATGCTGCTGTATTGGACGCAGAGTAATTTGTGGTGCAATCTTTTGGGGAAAATATATTCATTTAAATTTGAATCGTGATTGAATGATGCGTGTAGCGTTGGAAAAGGTCTAGATCGTCAGTGAGACATCGGTTGATAATACCCACCGCTTAAGGATTAAAAAACATCTAGAATACCGAAGCGAATGTCACTTGATCTCCAACAAGAGCTACTAGTATAAAAACTCAGTATGAAGAAGAGACATAATAAACGCTAGGTCAAAGAGCGTTATCACTATTATTACACCATACTCATCTGTCTATCATCCTAAATATAATTATAAGAAATAGCAAGTCCCACATTACCACCGTAGCTACAACACAGTCTCTGTCCTTTTCTCTTTTGCCCCAAATAATAATAATTTCCAAGTAATAATAATTTCCGAACCATCAATTCAAAGAACACGCCAAGCGCTAAATCGACGCAATAACAAATAATCACTGGCCATTGGCATCACGAAGCCTGTACAATAAAGTAGCAATATCGATTCACATAGCACCGCCTCCCAGTCGTAATAATGGCGCCATTGAAAACTGAGTTGGCCAATAGGTAAAGGTGCGGCCTAATTTTCCTGTGCGAACACTCACGCACGTCCTGCTTACATCGGTCAGTCATTGTGATCTAAATTATTCACGAGTACTACCGGACTTGATATTTGTCTTCGCTTCAGCCATGCTGACCACATTGCATCGAAATCAGGAAAAGTTTATAATTCTATTGCAATATCTACCGAAGTCTCTTTTTTTTTAATGCTCCTTCCCATTCGAGCATTCGGCGCCACATTGTCTAGTTCGTTTTCTGCTTTTGATTTCCGTTGGCCTTATTATTTTTTTACGCTATTTGTCGGCTATTCCCCCTAAAAATCTATCAATTTAATATTGTGTTTGGCGATTGAAATAGTTTTCTAGTCTGAGTTCAGTGCCACATATCCAGAACTGTCAATACTGATTTTCAACTTCCTCTAACCGATTTTGACGCAACACAATCTATCAAGAACCTGGCAGCTGATCTCTCCTCTGATTTTGCGCTAACATCTCAATGGAGGGGAAAACTGGATTATAACTTCCAATAGTTTAAAATTCATGCTAGTATCGTTTCAACACCATTATATATCTTAAGTTTCCTCCAGTTACGATGAATGATTCCACACTTAATGAGGCTCCATGCTTGAAACGTCTACTGAGTCCCAAGTTGTAAAGTGAGTGGCCATGGTGAAATGTACAAAATAAGTAGCAGAACTCTCGAAGAGTGCAATAACAAGAAAAAGAAAAAAGAACATGGCAAAAAAATAATATAAAGCAAGAAAATTATATATGCAAGACAGTAATATTACAAAAGGTTCACAAACTAAGAACTGGGGTTGACACACAAGAGCAAGTTCGGATAAGCGAACGTTTTGACTTCAAGACCAGACAGTCCGGGACTGAATCATATGAAATTAGGAACCGGCCTATATTATTGGCTAGGAGGAAATCCCAGCATACATTTGTGTGCGTCTGTCTATAAATTTGGGGAGGGGAAAATATTTTGCAGTCATTCTCTATGGATATTGAAATCAACACAATTTAATTCCAGATCTTAAGTGAAACTTATATATAAAATTCATTGCTAAAGATGCTGGAAAATTTGTCGTCTCATTCCAGGAAATACCTGACACCTTCTGCCATGCTTTATCTTTACAAGAGTCTGATTATGTCAAAAACAGAGTTTTGCTGCAATATCTAACCTGGAGCTACTCAATCTTCTCTATCTAGCTTTGATAGTTTACACCGTCTTGTTGAAGATTTATTCTCCACTTTGTTTTTAAAGAACGTAAAAATACTGCAAAGAAAAAAATATCGAACTGTTTCGTAATATCAGTCCTCCTGTATAGCAGTGAATGCCGGACAATCTTCTCATAGATGAAGAAGAGACTTGAAACAACAGAAATGTGGTTCTACAGAAGGATGCTGAGAGTATCATGGGCCAAACATTGGAGCAACGCCGAAGTTTTAGAGAAAATGGAAACAAAAAGGGGCATTTATACTTAACATCAGGAAGAGGCAGTTAAAAGGTTTAGGTTATGTAATGAGGAAAGAGAGCTTAGAAAATCTGATACTCACAGGACAGATTCAAGGCAAGAGTGACAAGAAAACAACGCATAATCTACTTAGAGAGCTTGAGCAAATGGATGCCGGAACAGGTATTAGGAGAGATAACAAGAAGACAACATTTATTAAGCGCTATAAAGGATAGGAAATTATGGAGAGCCATGATCAATAATGTCCTGAAGGAGTACGGCACATAGAAGAAATTGCTATTTAATGGTAGGAGCTTCATTTTTTCGTTCCACTAGTCCAGTCATTTACAGCTAGGAATCACCATGCCAAATTCACAGAGTTGAATCCTCTTCATTTCTTCCGTGTTCTAAAAGTAAAAAGAAAGTTCTGCTCAGCTTTTTTTTCCTTTATGAAAGAGAATCCCAAGCGAATACTTTTATAAACACCACAATCTTAAACTCTTCAGCTCACTGGCCAATTATCTATCCTTCTTATCCTCATAATGTTAATCTCTTTTTTCATTCTTATTACATACCTCACTCAGCATTACTATTTTAATAATTCTCTAGTTTGAGTGTCTCTCGAGCCTTGTATTGCCCGAATTTTAATCCTTTAGAATTTAGTACGATTATATTCTAAGAGTAGTTAAGATGTTCAACAAGGCCAAAAGTACTTGGCGCTCATTGAGGACAGAACTCACTTTTCAGGCGTAGCTGATTCAGCGAGAGAAGCTTGCTAACCATTACACCATGTTAAAGTACCCCCTTTTCGAAGCGTAACTTAGTAACAAGGCCGAAAGTATGGGGAACCCAGTGAGGATCGAACTCACTAGCCTGTTGAAATTGTTTTAGCCAGGCAAGTTTTCTAACCATTACACCACGTCGAATTTAGAATTTAACATGAATGTATAATTATCGACTGCTGTCCTCATCTTTATTATCATATTCACGACGTTCCGGCCATTGTACACCAAGGAAAATTGGACGACTGTGGGTCAAGTATTAGGTTGGTGCAAAAATAATGTCGTTTTTCTCACATAAGTTGAACGTCAAAAAACGACATTATTTTTGCACAAACCTAATATAAAGATAAGTAACCGCTCATCTGTCAATAGTACCTCATACTAACTTCGAGCAAGTTGCCCTGGATAGAAATAACTGGAGATATTTGCGGCATAGTTTTATCAGAATTTTTTAAATCAGTCGTATTGACCAATTAAGAGACGAAAGACAATAGCGAAAAGCATCAGCAAATATTGCTGTGGCTATGTTCCGAGATCCTCGCTGTTGCAAAATATGTAGACTACAGGTCACTATGACACAAACATAAAAACTGAATGAGGTTGTCGTATCCTCATACGTTGAAATATATATATATATATATATATATATATATATATATATATATATATATATATATATATATATATATGTATATATATATATATATATATATATATATATATATATATATATGTATATATATATATATATATATATATATGTATATATATATATATATATATATATATGTATATATATATATATATATATATATATATATATATATATATATATACACCCAAGTCTGGGATTGGTATATACGGAGTAAATTCCAGTAACCAACAATTATTATTCTTTAAAGAGTGCTCAATACAGAGTAGAGCAGATATAATTATTTATTTAAATATTATAACATAAATATGTTATAAGATCACTATAAAAATAGCCATTTTGTTTCAACACTCCCGGTGTCTTATCAAGTGATGATGTTGAATGTCGAATAAATGGTTTTAAAAAGTTCCAAATTCGTTCACGATCCTTCGTAAGGAGTAAACGCTGTAACTTAAGTCAGAGTGAACTTTTTAAAACCATTTATTCGACATTCAACATCATCACTTGATAAGACACCGGGAGTGTTGAAACAAAATGGCTATTTTTGTAGTGATTTTATAACATATTTATGTTATAATATTTAAATAAATAATTATGTATATATATATGTGTGTGTGTGTGTGTGTGTGTGTGTGTGTGTGTTTATGTGTGGTGTTATTTTCCTTTTTGGCTGCCGAGTCGTGTAATTTGGTGCAATCTTTCATTTATACATGTTTCATTAAAGACGGTAGACAAGGTAACACGATCAAGTTTTTATGTGTTTTTTTTTGTGTTCGAATAAGTGTTTTCATTTTTGGACACAGAGTGTGTAGAAACTGTCCAAATATTCCGAGCGCTTTCGTCTATACTTTTAGCAAATTATCAAGGATGATTTAATTTTTGCTTTTAATTACACCCAAGTTTACGTTTTTTTTTATTCGAAACTGAACTGTTATGACTTCAGAAGAAATTTGTCCGCGTAACCTGTGCTTTAAACGCAGATAGAACCTTGCTTGATTATGGAGCTCTTCGTTGCCAATGAATAAATGCCTATTACATCCACTGAAATATAACTGGCAGGATTGATATCGTTTTCAATTGAGTAGAACCTACTGTGTTACAGGGATTAGAACGCTGATCTCACGAGATTTGAGTGTCAGCTTCTTGTTCACTAAGTGATTCATTAATGTTGCAGTTGGCAATAAACAAAAATATATCTAGCTATTGTATTAGTCGATCAACAAGTATTTTACTTCCTATTCACAGCTACAAATAGCAACTCTTGAAATGTCCAGATTTAATCTTCTGTCTTCAACTTTCTATAATATCCGCTCATATCGATAACTTTTTAAACGTTGTAGAGGGGTGAATGCATTATCAAAATCTGTTTATACTCGATTTGTTTAACGACCGAGGGTGACCCACACCATATTCCGTGGTCTTCGGCTGTTAGTAAAGAGCTTGGAGAGGTGATGGGTGCCACCAAGCTATTTGAAAGACTACTGAAATAACACGAATTGTTCCTTTTGCAATTCCGGTTCCACAACAGTTGATGCAGTCGAGGGTCTGAGAATGATGTTTAACGGATTATCAACCCATTGTAGGTTTTTTAATACCGAAACTTTGGTTACTTCCAAATGTTTGGTTACAATCATGCTTTACATTACATTTTCATTGTGTTACAGGGATTAGAACGCTGATCACACGAGATTTGAGTGTCAGCTTCTTGTTCACTAAGTGATTCATTAATTTTGCGGTTGGCAATAAACAAAAACAATATCTAGCTATTGTATTAGTCGATGAACAAGTATTTTACTCCCTATTTGCAAGTGTTTATTTTCTAGATATTTTAGATGAATTTTTCAAGTATTTTGTTCCATTTTCTGGATTTTCGAGATTGTTTTTATTTATTTTATTCCATTTTCTGGATTTTTGAAAGAAAATTGTTTCAATTTTCTGTATTTACAATTTTTTTTCTTCATCTATTTTGTTCTATTTTCTGGATTTTCGAAATGTTTTTTCACCTATGTTGTACTATAATCAAATGTTCAGGTGCAATTAACTAATCGTCTCAAAGACGCTGTGAATGTAACACATAAGATGCGAATGGTCGTGCAAAGGGTGTAAGTAATAATTCCTCACTTCAGAAATGATCTAGAATCTCTTTTTATGTTCCTCGGTCTGATTCCAATGCATGTGCGGGTGCTGCAACAGAACGAGAAATCTGTGCACTGAATTCGAATTCATGTCCAGATCGTTACGTTCACTTTTATACAAATATCATTAAATATCATCATCTTCTTTCCACACATACGGATTAAATAGCAAAATAAACCAGACACTAACCGTGTAGTCTAGAAGAAGGGCAACTTAAAATCGTATGTGGCCTTCGTGGGGGACATACTTGAACAGTAACTAAGATCTACTCAGCATACTCAGTATAAACCACAGGTGGGCCCTGTAGGTGTTCAAGAAACGCAAATGGGCCTGGGTAGATGGGCATGCTCAGAAACCAGTAGCCATGACGAAGATGAGATATCACACTGGTTTTCAGTGTGCTTTTTAGTCGAAACCGCTTTTATGCTGATGAGTCTATTTTCATCTCTTTGTCTAAACCAGACACGGGCAACCTTTTCCGACCAGTGGTCCGCATGATCTATGGCTCATCACAAGGTGGGCCACACCCTACTAAACAGATACAAGATAATTTTTCGTAGTAGATTTTCACTGAAGAAAACAGTTTGCGTTAACATATACCTTAGAAATTGTAGGAAAGTTTTATTCTTCTTTTTTTAATAATAATATTATTCCTGATGACAATGTGATTAACACATGTCGCTACGTGGGAATTATTTCTAATTTATTCATTTGAAAATGTAAACACTTCATCTTTAGAGAAAAAATCTTAGGAACGTTTCCTGTTTCAAAAGCAGAATATGCTTACACCTATGATCTTCCATTGTACTTAATTGTTTATGTTATGTCGTTATGTATGAGAAAGTGTGTGAGTGAACAAGTGACAAATGTTATTTACCTTATGAAATAAAGAGTGCTATTCAGAAAGACCAAACGGGCTGCTGTTTTCCTATGACTGCTCTAAATCATTCTCAATTAAATCTTTCCTCATTCAGTCTGAGCCACTTTACTGGCTGAGATCATTTTACTCCGCGTTCAATCCCAAATAAATACCAGATCTCTTAGCGCTGGTTTTCAAAACAGGTGAGCCTTTTCTACTAGAAAGACACGCGCAACACAATCTTTCTATCTGGTCAGTTAGTAATTCGCGCGCAGGTGAAATGTAATATGCACGCTAAAAATATTTGGGCATCACTTTCGTTTCATTTTGTATTTGTTTGTTTGTGTACTTTTTTTTTACATTGAGGTTCACCCTGTACACGGCCCGTGGGTGTACTCGTGTGAGAGGGATACAGTATGATGCCGTTTATGCGGATAGCAGGGGAAGATAACGGTTAACCCTAGACCTGAACAGGTTAACATCGTAGTGATCGAAGAAACATTCTCTTCATAGTCGTTTTCACAGAGCAATGGTTCGCAAGAAGCTGTTGCAGTAAAACTTGCTTCTCACGAATGGGATGAGGAGGAGGGAATGTGGCGGGGGGGGGGTGCTACAATGTGAGTGGCAGGGCGGGGGTCTTAGTCGTAATGGTTAGAACTGACGGAAACAAGGAGTGCAGTTCGTTCGATCGCTTTCCATGGAAGTAGCGATAGGACAGAGCCAGGTTTGCCACACCCCGCCTGTGAGAGAGAGGTTGGAAGGTAAAAAATAATTTGTATTCCATAGACATTTTTGGACACTATCGAGACTCGAAAGTGAGGACTGGGCATTTCCTCTCCAAATATGACAAGTATAATCGATTTTCAGCCTGATCCCGATTTGATCTACATTTGATCTTATATATACATATGAGTTAAAGATCAATATTATATATATGACAGAAAGAAAACTTGCTTTGATAAAGTCCATCCGAGGACGAAACACGTCAGTAAAAACAAGTTTTCCATAGATAGATAATATTAGTGCTCTCTCTCTCTCTCTCTCTCTCTCTCTCTATATATATATATATATATATATATATATATATATATATATATATATATTCCAAGAGGATAGAATCCAGTTAGAGCTCAATGTCCAAGACAGAGCAAGAATATAATATAGAAGGCTCAAACACTAATATTGCATGGTCCGATGAATTAGATCGTGATTACGATTCCAATGTAATAAATTATAAGCATGTAATATTAGTGTATGAGCCTTATATATATATATATATATATATATATATATATATATATATATATATATATATATATATATAATATGGAGAAAACAACTGAAAAGTTGCAAATTAAAAGAAAAAAAATTGAATGTTTTTCTTATTTCAATTTTTTTATATATATATATTTGATATTTCAGATCGCCCCGATCTTTCGTCAGAAATTAATTAAATAACTGTATTCAGAAGTTTGTTTTCCTATATATATATATATATATATATATATATATATATATATATATATATATATATATATATCAATGGCAACTCATTTCCGTACACACCCGTCTGCCAGGCCGGTAACAAAAAACCTTTTACAGACTCCCCGCTCAATCAGTAGATTTTATCTGTGGTTTATACTGAAACAAGGCTGAGCAAAACTCAAGTACAGTTTCTGAGAGTGATCAATTTTTTTTTTTTTTAAGCTGGCTAGCACGCTCAAACCCTAGCTCACGATGTCTTGTGACTTCGTGTTAGCACCCCCAACTATTTACGGCTTCCGAACGGTTCCGTCAACCTAATTTCACTCACAAGGCTTGGGTTTACCAGTGGTATGGTCTTCAGGCATTTTCCAAAGATGATATAGATATAGATATAGATATATATATAACCTGTTTCGCTTTTATTAAAGCTTCCTCAGAGAATGAGATATGGAGAAAAATGAAATTCTGGTGTTATTATTCTTTTGCGTGTAGTTTTATTTTCATTAGTTAAGCAGTCTTCACGTGATTTTCACTTGTCACTCACCGTTCTCTGATGAAGTTTTAATATAAGCGAAACATGTTAGATTCATAAAATTTCCTATTTGTTATTTTATCCTATCACTCTCTCAGATTCCGATCCATATCTGATCCATATATATATATATATATATATGTATATATATATATATATATATATGTGTGTGTGTGTGTGTGTGTGTGTGTGTGTGTGTGTGTGTGTAATTTGGCAGCAACTTTGCTTTTAAACATGTAGTATGGAATGTTAAAGACAACGTAGTCTTGCATATTTTCTTTTGAACTTTCTCATATTCTCTAAAATTTTGACTAAAAATATTGACCCTGAAGATGAACAATGATGTTCGAAAGCGCTAGGTCATCGTACGGACAATACTTATTTCGAAATCATTTTCAAATAAAAAGTTTCATTAGAGAATATGAGAAAATTCAAAAGAAAATATGCAAGACTATGTTGTCTTTAACATTCAATACTACATATATATATATATATATATATATATATATATATATATATATATATATATATATATATATATATATATATATATATACCCAAGTTTAGGATTGGTATATACGGAGTGAAATCCAATAACCAACAATTAATATTCTTTAAAGAGTGCTCAATACAGAGTAGAGCAGATATAATTATTTATTTGAATATTACAACATAAATATGTTATAAAATCACGACAAAAGTAGCCATTTTGTTTCAACACTTCTTGTGTCTTGTCAAGTGATAATATAGAATATAGAATAAATGGTTTTAAAAGTTTCAAATTAATCAACGATCCTTAGCTAAGAGGCGACTAACATGTTGAAATGAAACTAAAAATGTATACATCTCTGTCTGGGATTCCGAATACAACTTTCAACTTAATTTCAATGAAAATATAAATTAAATAGCATATATATCTTTTATTTTTATTTTTATATTTTTTCTCCTTGGTAATTCTACAATTTAAAACTTAATAGAGATATGATTTAGATTTCTAAATAGGTAATTTTAATTTTTTAATTTTTTACTTTTAATTTTAATTTCAAATTTTATAAATCTTTTAATATCTAGATAACCTTGCTTAGTTGTCAAATTTTTCGAATCATCCTATACTTGTTTTTTGATTGGCCACTCTAGCTTATGTAACAGCGTTTACTCTTAGCTAAGGATCGTTGATTAATTTGAAACTTTTAAAACCATTTATTCTATATTCTATATTATCACTTGACAAGACACAAGAAGTGTTGAAACAAAATGGCTACTTTTGTCGTGATTTTATAACATATTTATGTTTTAATATTCAAATAAATAATTATATATATATATATATATATATATATATATATTCTGTCTGTGAATTAAATAATATATATATATATATATATATATATATATATATATATATATATAGATAGATAGATAGATAGAATTTATGTATTGGCAATGGAAAACAAACACTTACCGTAAGCCTTAATAGTCGAACTTTTCTTTCTTTATTCCCCCTTTCTTTCTTTTTCTTTTTTTTTCCTTCTCTTCATTTACCTCATATTTCTTTTCTTTCTTCTTCAAGTATTTCTCTCGTATTTGCTTTCTCTTCCTTTTTTTTTGTCATACATTCCTGTTTCTCCCCCCCCCCATTTTTACTCTCTCCTTACTCTCTCTTTCTTTAGGTTTCCTTTTTTTCCTTTGTTCTTTCTCTTGTTTCCTTTTCTGATTGCAACACAGCTAGAGTGAAATGATTGCAATGAATACAATTTAATACCTTTGTCTGGCCTAAATGAATCATCTGTAATCTGTTCTGGCGATCCGTTGTGATTTATTGCTCCGCTCACCTCAATTCACTATTCAAAGCTTTTGTTTAAATACTAAAGCCAAATTACAAAGAATTAAGCGAATAAAATGGCCGAATGATTTTGACATGGAAATATCTCTTCGTAAAAATATGCAAAATATTTCGTATTTCTCAAATTACACCAACTGTGGAGTTGCAAATAGTCATAGCAGACATTTCCTGAAGTTTAGTTTGGCACAAGGCGATAACAGTCGGGAGTTCCACGTGGATCGAGCTGACTTCACCAGCGAAAATTATGCGTGTTAATTATAAGCAAAATTCTACGTCGATTTACATTTTGAGAAGTGAAACTAATATTCTTCTTCTTTCGTATGCTGACTTCCTTCAAGGATGTGGGCAATCATGGCTCTCCACGATATTCTATTCTTTGTAGCTCTATGGAGTGTTCTGCCTCTTACTATCTTCCCAGTCCCTTTTTAGTGATCCATTTGTTCGTTAGGTAGGTTACTCGACGTTTCTCGACGTCGCCTCTCTTGTATTCTATATCTCTTGTGGGTGTCAGTTTCTCCAAACCTTCTTTTCTCATTGTATACCCCAGAAATTTCAAATGTACCTTTATGATTTTAAGTAAAAGTATACATTTTGTTTTCATTTTTGTTAAAACTTCCTCATTGCTTACATGTTTCGTTCATGGTATTCTTAGCATTATTCTGTAGAATCACATCGCTGTAAGCACAGTTCTCCTCTTTATCTGTGAGAAAATTGTCCAGCATTCCTAGTCATATCGGAAGATTAGCTCGCATTTCAGCACTCTTTTCTTTGTTTCTTAATGCTTTCTTTAGATTTTGGAAGGTATTTTTTGCTATTCCAATAGGCGTTCGGATTTCTGTGTTAGATTTTTCGTCGACTTTCAAAACAGCAAACAGCAACTAAGGTCTGGTCAGAATAGATCTGTGATATAAACAACAGCAAACACATTTTTTAGTAAAAACAAATTTTGCCTGTGCAGGCGTCTGCACCGGGGATTGGTTAGCCGCCCAAGCAGACAGCCAATATATATATAACCTTAGATTTAAAGGAAAATACATACACACCTTATAAAAAACTCAATACGAATCCTTTATATATACACCCTAAATCAAATCACCCCTCATCTATAATTAAACATATACCTTTATCTATCCGAAAAAGAATTAGTACAAATTCAGCAAATGACAAGATTTTCGATTAACATATTAATTTCTATAATAAAGCTCTAAAAGATAGTGGCTACAAAAACCCAAAACTAACTTATATTAAAAATGAAAATAGTAAACATAGAAAAAACAGAAGTAGAAAAATAATTTGGTATACGCCCCCATAACACCAAATGGTAAAGAACAAATTAGGACAAAAATTCCTCGCATTAATAGTCAAGCATTTTCCCAGTGAAAGTAAACTAAGTACTATTTTCAATAAAAATACACTAAAATTAAGTTATAGCTGTACTGATAACTTAGAAAAAATTATTAAGAAACATAATGCTAATATCTTAAATAAACACTTATACCAGAACCAAAAAAGTTTAGACAATGGACAACAAAAACTGATGAGAATAAACAAAAATTATGTAATTGTAGAAACCTTCAAAACTGTCCTCTAGAAAAAAAAATGTTGCACGGAATCATTAGTATACCAATGCAATATATCTTCTATTGAAAATCCTGAAAACCTAAAAATATATATAGGTTGCACTAGCCATGAGTTCAAAAAAGGTTCAACCAACATCAAAGTTCGTTTAGGATAAATAAATATAAAAATCAAACATCTCTATCGAAGTACTTCTGGCACTTAAAAGAATCCAATAAAACACCTACATTAAAATGGAAGTTAATAAGAAAAGCTAGAATATGTAGGTAATTAAATGACCCATGTCGTTTATGCATACATGAAAAACTATATATTACTAAGTTTATAAAAAATAAAAATTTACTGAATCAGAAATTAAATAGCTATTTTGTGCCGTCATTCTCAAAAAGTTTCTTTAAACAATATTTAAAATTTAAATATAAAAAAATGAGACCTGGTAATATACATACTTATATTTGATGTGAATAAATAATTTTAAATACTGTTAGTAATTCTATTACATTTACTTGTTTTATAAAAAAATATAGTCGATTAAATTTAAAAGTAAAAATATTTTAAAATAGGTTTTAAAATTGTAGTTAAATAAAACGGATTCTAACCTAAACATCTTTTAAAGTTGTAGTTAAATAAAACGTATTCTAACCTTAACACCTCTCTCAAAGTACTTCAAACACTTAAAAGAATCCAATAAAACACCTAAAATTAAATTAAATTAATATAAGTTAGAATATGTAGGACATTAAATGACCTATGTCATTTGTACATACATGAGAAAAATATATATTACTAAGTTTATAAAAAATAAAAGTTTATTGAATCAATGAAATAATTTAGCTATCTTTGCCGTCATTGTCATAAATTTTACTTTAAAAAAAAATGTAGCCTTGTAATATACATACTTATACTCGATATGAAAAAATAATTTTACATACTGTAAGTAATTCTAATACATTTACTTGGTTTTAAAAAGAAATATAGTCTATTAAAAATTAAAAAGAAAATTTTTTAGAATTGTAGTTAAATTAAACATATTCTAGCCTAAACAGCCCCCAAAAATCTTTAAGTATAGAAATGGAAAAAATGCCGTAAGAATTTTGCCGTTAACAATAAAATTTTTATTAAAAAACCCAGACGACATGCATTTAGCAGATGTCAGAATTTGTTGGAAAAATACATCCCTACCCATCCCTAAACATAACCCCGCTTTTGAATGCAACTATTAACTGATACAACGAAAATTGAAATTGAACAAGCTAGCACCCCTTGTCTAGATGAGTGGATTCCTCTGTATCCTTGGAAACACTCAATTATGAATCTTTGCCGTGCCTTCAAAACTGTAAATTTTTAAAAAATAAGTTACTCAAAAATTCGCTAGACGAGGAAATGGAACCAATGTATTTAATTTAATAACAAAATTAAATTCGAAGCTTTTAGCTTCCATTTTTGAAACATGGTTATTACTGTGTAGCGAAAATACCATATTTTAAATCAGTTATATATATATATATATATATATATATATATATATATATATATATATATATATATATATATAAATTTAATTAAAATTAAAAACAAACAACCTTAAGTGTCCATTGATTATATCTTATTTCCCCACCAATGGTGAGAGGAAATGATCATTCAGACCTTCAGTAATGGTACCAACATTCATACTCTGGCTTCCATCTTCAAAGTCAATTCAAGATCCATCAAGAGGATAAGTTTTAAAAAGTAGGAAGAGTAGAGAGGAAAACTGGATCATGAGGTCACAACGGCCAGAGAGGTCATCATTTCAACTAATAGTTAAAGAGATCAATTAGAAAAGATCCAACTGAATCCATAAGACGCTTGGCACGTGAGAAGAAGAGTTTCGGCTACGACAATCCAAAGAGCAGTGAAAAAGGACTTGGAAATGTAACCATAAGTGAAACCTGTGAGGCATTGTTACTCGAGGACAGATAGTTAGTAGGTGTGATAGGGCGAACAATAAACACACACACACACACACACACACACACACATATATATATATATATATATATATATATATATATATATATATATATATATATATATATATATGGAGAGAGAGAGAGAGATGTTTAATGATGGGTTTAAGAACAAATAGAAAGCCTAACATGTTTCGCTTTTATTAAAGCATTATCAGAGAATAACAGAACGTTAATAAAAGCTGCAAAACATGTTAGATTTGTAAACATTTTCTATTTGTTCTATATATATATATATATATATATATATATATATATATATATATATATATATATGTATATATATATATATATATATATATATATATACATATATATATATATATATGTATATATATATATATATATATATATATATATATATATATATATACATATATATATATATATGATAAAAATTATAGTTTTACGGTCACCAATACTTACGAGTAAATGTTCCCAATATCAGAGATAGCGCGTGTTTAAATATAAAGTGGGCACCGAGGTCAACATCGATGGCGACAGTCTGTTTAGACCTGAAGCATAAATCGCACTGTCATATATGTTTTAACACCCCATATATATATATATATATATATATATATATATATATATATAAACTAAATGAAAATGACTAGATTAAATAGCCAAACCATATATTTCAATTTAAAATTTCAATATTCCATCTCATTTATGTGCATATATATATATATATATATATATATATATATATATATATATATATATATATATATGTATGTATATAGTGCGTATCTAAGTTTTATAACATTCTTTTATGAACAAACGATTGATAAGTGATAATGCCAACTACCCATTGTATGAAACAAAAATCGTGTTAAATGAATATGATGAAATCTTTTGTAAATATAATTTGGATAAATATAATTGTGCGAGAGAAATGTACCCATTCAAAATGCGAACATTTATTTTATGGTAGTGACAGATAAACAAAGCGATCTTCATTATTGGTAGATGAAAGGAAAATAAGATAAATAGCGGTGAGGGAAAAACTTTTTCTTGCTGCCTTTGAGCAACTGCAAAACACTTTGCACTAACGTCATTTATCAAATGTAATTTATGGTTGGGGAAACATTGAAAACAGATTTTTCTTTGGGTGCAAACACAATAAATAGTGACGTTGAATAACAATAGTGTGCTAAAGATCTATTAATCATCAAATGACTATATAGACTTGTGCCCATCAGCTGTACACACTTCAGCAGAAAGCAGTGTGTACGAAGAGATATCAACAAGGAACTTGTATTATAATAAATACTCAGGCATAGTGAATACAAGATATTTAATTAGTAACACATCATTAAACATAACACAAAAAGTCAAGTTGAAGATTATAAGTACATACATGACTGCCTATCTAAATGACCATATATATATATATATATATATATATATATATATATATATATATATATTTGAATTGGACAAAGTCCGACAATTTATTTAAAGACATTTATGATATATATATTTATTTATTATAATTTTATCATATAGACAAAACCATTTTACACACTACAAAGATGCAACTTGGTTTCAGTGCATGTCAACTGCACATCTACGGGTGAGGGTCGAACATGAAATTGAAATGCACTGAAACCAAGTTGCATCTTTGTAGTGAGTAAAATGGTTTTGTCTATATGATAAAATTATGATAAATAAATAATTATCGCTCTACTATCTGTATCGAGCTCTTTTTTTTAATTAACGCTGCGAAGGTTGGAATTTATATATTACTTTCGTTCTCATCGCATCGGATATATATATATATATATATATATATATATATATATATATATATATATATATATATATATATATATATATATATATATATATATGCCATATTTGCCGGCGCACCAAAATGCATGGAATATTTGGGGAAAAAAATGTACCTATCATAAACAAAAAAATCAAAATTGTGACCTTACCATTATGTGACATTCTTACTAACCATGAAGAAACGCCTAGAGTAGTAGCACAAATGATACTACTGGTACTTTTTCATAGAAGTGAAGAAATGTTTACTTACCAGAAAAAAGACATTGAAGTCAAAGTCAACACCCAGCGGCGACTGTTTCATCGTCAGACCATCGATTGCGTTTAAGCATGAAACGGACAGTTGCCGCTTGGTGTTGACTTCAATGTCCAGTTTCCTATTTACATACGCTGTATACTTGTTACTTTATAACTTATATACTTAATACTTGTTTACTTTAAGACATAAATGTAGAATGCCTTATATATATATATTATTTTTTTAATTACGTTGTTTTTGGTTTTGGCGACTGCACAGTATAATATATTCAGTTGGGAACCGACTGTGAGAAAAAGAGCACCATGACGCAATTCACTTCGCCAAAAACTTGGAAAAGGCAGGATGTACTGCATAGCATTCGCGCCCGAAACTCCAATACGAACATTTTCGAATGTTTGCGTGTCAAGCTGAGGGCAATACTGAGGATTCGGGAAGAGTTGGATGAGTCTAATGGTGATTACGAAGGTGTTTGGGATGATCACTAGTGATGGCGACGTTATGCCTCTATCTTCACAAATGGCTTCAGATTCAACACAGAACCCCACATCAAGTGACTTGAGAAGATAGTGCTGCCCTGGGCTAAGAGGGTGGCTGCTGGAAGACTCAGTGTCTGGTAACAGGACTCTCCTCTATGCCGCACAAACAGGAGAACCCAGTTATGGCTTTCAGATAATTTCTGCAATCACATCACCCTTTACAACTGGCCAACTAACTGCGTAGACTGCAACCCCCTTAATTATTATGTCTGGTGTGCATTTGTGTGAGAGACCAACAAAACTCTCTTTAACACCAAAGATGAACTGAAAGCAAGTATTATGGCAGCATTCACCAACCTAAAGAAGGAGACCGCCCAGAAGAGTTGCAGGAGATTCTGAAATCGTCTGGAGGCAGTGGTTGAAGCCAATGGAGATTTTATTGAATAAATTTACTCTTTAGCATTTCAAAATACTTTTGTGTCATTTTGGTAAATAATATCTGTTAAAATGAGATGTCAGTGTGATTTTCCTTTTTGCATAATTTAGACGATAATTTATCCATCGCATTCTATATATATATATATATATATATATATATATATATATATATATATATATATATATAATGTCAAAAGGCTAACTTATCTGACGCTTTCGTCTTCTGAGGGATTTTATCAAGGCAAATGCGAGGAATTTATTTTGTAATAAGTATATACAAGAGCAAAAACGTTATTGATTTTCAAAATTTTTAGATATAGGAACGCACATAAATATTCATCACGTTAACTGAAATGCCAGGCAAGTTATGAAGGATATGGAGTGAAGCAATTCAATGTCTAATCAACGAAAGTAAGCAATTTAAATTTTTTAATATGCTAATTAATACTTAAATTATTTTACTTTAGGATTAATTTATATTTTGAATAACATAAGGTTATGGATTTAACGGATTTTCTTTTAATTTTTTAACATTTTTGTCGTCATGTATCTTGGCTTGGAAAAGTAGCAATTCTTTCTGGAATGGCAATATTTGAAAAAATCCAGGGCGCAGATTTATATTTTGATAAGATTCGATAGCGGCATTCTCGAGGATTTTTTATTCTAAGTAAGTTACTGTTTACGTTTTCCTTTTGTTTTATTCATATTGTCCTTTTACAGTTGAAATATATATATATATATATATATATATATATATATATATATAGAGAGAGAGAGAGAGAGAGAGAGAGAGAGGGGGAAGAGAGAGAGCGCGAGGGTTAAAATTTTGGTATCATTTGAGATGTAATTTTTTTTTTAAAACAACTCACACACGAGCAAAGCGATAACGTCACTATGAAGTAAGGGCTTACTGGGAATGAAAGAGAATGACTTTAGAACGAACCGGAAACCCAGCCCTAAACAGAAATAAAACTCTACTCTAGTTCAAAAGACCAGGAAGGAGTGTGAACTGCCTCTGAGTAACTACATAGTCTTAGGAAATTAAACTAAACAGGCTTATTGTTGAACAAAATAAAATTTACCGATCAAAATTTGAATTAAAAATTAAAAGGTATGTGGGTTTCATGAACGATTTGACAAATTTTCAATATTAATGCGCGCTTAACTTTGCCACTTCGTTCACCAAATTCGAACACAATTTTTGTTAACTTTGCTATTTGTATTAAATATGGTCGCATCATTGAAAACAAGACGTTCTTCAAAACTCATGATGCTAAAATTTGTGATCATTTGAACGATAATTTTTCAAGTTATTAGATTACAAAATTATATTACTTTTTCTGATATACAATATATATATATATATATATATATATATATATATATATATATATATATATATATATGTATGTATCCTTTTGGACTTCATGAAACTAAAGTAATGTTTACATTGATGTGATTCCACATTCGCATGACTGAGAGGGGAGCTGAAATCTTTAATTTTCAAATTTCTTTTCAAAAATATGTGTTTTTCGTATACAATCCAGCCGATTTCATTTAGATTCTTTTCCTTATTGTCAATGATATTGAACACACAGTCAAAAATAACCAAAGCCAAATGCACGTCAACTACAAACAAGATGAATCTTTACTTAGAAATATAATAAAGAAATGGCTGACCCCAATTAAACCGAATAAAAAAATCAAATTATCTACTAGAACCCCCCCCCCCAAAAAAACAGCTAACCTTATCCTCAGAAACAACACACCAGCAAAATTAAAGTTTCAACGAACGAACATCATTTATATCATTATAATGTATATATATTAATTTTAAAATATATATATATATATATATATATATATATATATTGAACGATAAAAATTATTAAAAAAATCAATTAAAATCTTCAGACACACTGGGTTGTAGATTAATATTCTTATGCTTTTATTATTATTATTTCATTTATATTCCTCGACTAGTTTCGACCAACATGGCCATCATCGGGAGAGAAAAAATGTCTCTGCTTACTGTAGCAGTAAACTACAGAAATAATTTTATATATATATATATATATATATATATATATATATATAATCAGACAGATAATGATGAACAGGCTGAGAGTGAGAGATAAGAGTAGAGTAAGAAAAATAAAGAAAGATATAATGAGAGAGCGATAATAAACAGAGAGAAAGATAAAAACAGAGTGAGAGAGAGAATGAACACGGAGAGAGAGAATGAACAGACTGAGAGAGATAGAGAACGAGAAAGATAATAAACAGACTGCAATAGAGAGAGAGAGAGAGATAATAATCAAACTTAGAGAGAGAGAGAGAGAGAAAATGAACAGACTGAAAGAGAACGATAATGAACAGAGTGTGAGAGAATGATAATGAACAGACTCTCTCTATCTCTCTTTCTTTCTCCCTCTATCTCTCTTTCTTTCTCCCTCTATCTCTCTTTCTTTCTCCCTCTATCTCTCTTTAACGTCTGTCTAAAAATTTCCAGTATACTTTTTTTTTTAAATCTACAGATTAAATAAACATTAAATATATTTTTCGAAGACGCAAAAGCATCCGTCAAGCTTTGTCTGCATGTGACTTTTGATGTGCATATGTAATTTATCTGCATGTGACCGTTTCGCGTGAGGGACTTCCACCCAGACGTGTAAAACAACCGTTTTTACACTTGAAAAAAAAAGGCTATATATACTACTGACAATTTTGCGCGTGATGTGGGAATTTTCTGGCGTTTTCCAAGCAAGTTTTGCATAGAGGGGATGATCTGTACACATTTGCCTTATTTCGTTGTCTCTGGTGAAGAAAAGGGTCGAGCTGCGTACGGATCGAAAAGGTTTCAGTTAGCAGATAGAACGTTCATCTCGTCACAGTCTTGACCAGGGCCGGTGCGTATTACCCACGACAGTATGTGAGGGTGCTTGGGGACCCTGGCTAGTGCTTTGTGGCCCTCGCCAACATTTGCTTTTTCCTACCTGCATTTACATACGTTAGAAATTAAACGAAGCACAACTGACTATTAAAGGATGAAACCTTTTCACGGATTTTGACGCCATTCCTCCGTCTTTTTTTTTTATCCAATTTCGTGAATTTGTTTTACTCATGCTAAGTCTCGAAAAAACGTTATACAGTGTAACCCGGATATAAGAGAGTTGTCGGGACCGGATACGAGGTCTCTTATATCCGGGTTTCTCTTATATCCGGGTTTGGTTTATATATATACATTAACACAGGCTCTAATTTGGGACCAGAGAAAATATGTCTTATATCCGGGTTTCTCTTATATCCGGGTATCTTATATCCGGGTTACACTGTATAAAATTCACTATTTTTTTTATGTCGAATGTGTTAAAATTATTCAACGTTTAACAAGAAAAATTTCAAGCTGATTTTAAAAATATTAGTCGATTTACTTAAGTTAAAATGATCTATTATGAAGATTTTCTAAGCGTGGCTTACACGTACCACAAGCTCGAACGTATGTGGCACACAGTGAAGATCGATCTCACTATTCAGTTGTAATGGATTGTGTGAGACAAGATTACTAACATCGCACCACATCGAGGGTATCCGAAATTGATCTATTAGGATATGTCTCTAATAATTTGTATTTTGATACACACTATTTATTTTCAATTTTTCTATCGTTTTAATTTTTCTTCATTATTTAAGTTACATTAAAATTTTATTTTATATGAATACAACCTCATGAAAATTGGGATATATTATAGTGGAGGGCCTCGTATCATAGATACCGGGGGTTGGGTCTATATCGTGCATTCGGTGGGGGCCTACGAAATCCTTGTACCGGCTCTGGTCTTGGCGATAGTCTTTGAGTTGAAAATATTTTGTTGGACTTGTCCAAACAATCAGAGAATTCCCAAGAAATGTGCACAGAGTAAAAAAAAAGGGTTCAATGAAGCCGCCGTCGCTCCTTTGAATTCGAGTTTCGTGAAAGCCTCCGGTAGTAATTCTAAACAATGACACTGACCCTTAGTGTTATTAATTTTTCGCTTGGTTTTCCTCCCGTCGTACATTCGTTTGCTTTTTATTGCTACTTATTAGATCATTACTCTTCGATCGTTAAAAGTATCAGAGATTTGATCTGGCGATTTTCTTTGATTAAGGCAGACTACTTTAGAGTGAGCGATTTAGGTCAAGAAGACAGAGACTGATACAGAAGCACAAATTTAATCATAATTTTACTTTTCTTTATTTTTTCCTAAATGCCTGATTCATTGCATTATTTAAAATACATCTTGAAGTGCTAACAAGTTTTACTGACCTGGTTGAGAATATTCTCTTGACTTAAATCTAGTAGCTATCCTCGTTTGTGAAAGTTCCTCCAATTAATTTGAAGTCCAAATATTAAAATGCAAGCAGGAACAGATGAGGCCATTGTCGGGAAGGATATCTTTAACGAGAAACAACCTAAATAACATCGACAGTCTCATGGGAAGGTGTCGGTTGTATTTTAGACTCAACACACACGAATGACCATTCAATCTTTATTAATTTGTTCTTTTTCTTCAATTTGTATTTCTGTTGCTTTTTTGTTTAGTGTTTTCTTTCTTTATCAGTTATTAATATTTTTATTTTCTTCCTTCATTCTTTTCTTTCTTTCTTCATTCATTCATCCTTTTCCTTGTTTCTTCATTCATTCATTCATCCTTTTCTTTCTTTCTTCATTCATTCATTCTTTTCCTTGTTTCATTCATTCATTGATCCTTTTCTTTCTTTCTTCATTCATTCATTCTTTTCTTTCTTTCTTCATTCATTCATCCTTTTCCTTGTTTCATTCATTCATTGATGCTTTTCTTTCTTTCTTCATTCAGTTATCCTTTTCCTTGTTTCTTCATTCATTCATTCATTCATCCTTTTCTTTCTTCATTCATTCATCCTTTTCTTTCTTTCTTTCATTCATTCATCCTTTTCCTTGTTTCATTCATTCATTCATTCTTTTCTTTCTTTCTTCATTCAGTTATTCTTTTCATTGTTTCATTCATTCATTCATCCTTTTCTTTCTTTCTTCATTCATTCATCCTTTTCCTTGTTTCATTCATTCATTCATCCTTTTCTTTCTTTCTTCATTCATTCATCCTTTTCCTTGTTTCATTCATTCATTCATCCTTTTCTTTCTTTCTTCATTCATTCATCCTTTTCCTTGTTTCATTCATTCATTCATCCTTTTCTTTCTTTCTTCATTCATTCATCCTTTTCCTTGTTTCATTCATTCATTCATCCTTTTCTTTCTTTCTTCATTCATTCATCCTTTTCCTTGTTTCATTCATTCATTCATCCTTTTCTTTCTTTCTTCATTCATTCATCCTTTTCCTTGTTTCATTCATTCATTCATCCTTTTCTTTCTTTCTTCATTCATTCATCCTTTTCCTTGTTTCATTCATTCATTCATCCTTTTCTTTCTTTCTTCATTCATTCATCCTTTTCCTTGTTTCATTCATTCATTCATCCTTTTCTTTCTTTCTTCATTCATTCATCCTTTTCCTTGTTTCATTCATTCATTCATCCTTTTCTTTCTTTCTTCATTCATTCATCCTTTTCCTTGTTTCATTCATTCATTCATCCTTTTCTTTCTTTCTTCATTCATTCATCCTTTTCCTTGTTTCATTCATTCATTCATCCTTTTCTTTCTTTCTTCATTCATTCATCCTTTTCCTTGTTTCATTCATTCATTCATCCTTTTCTTTCTTTCTTCATTCATTCATCCTTTTCCTTGTTTCATTCATTCATTCATCCTTTTCTTTCTTTCTTCATTCATTCATCCTTTTCCTTGTTTCATTCATTCATTCATCCTTTTCTTTCTTTCTTCATTCATTCATCCTTTTCCTTGTTTCATTCATTCATTCATCCTTTTCTTTCTTTCTTCATTCATTCATCCTTTTCCTTGTTTCATTCATTCATTCATCCTTTTCTTTCTTTCTTCATTCATTCATCCTTTTCCTTGTTTCATTCATTCATTCATCCTTTTCTTTCTTTCTTCATTCATTCATCCTTTTCCTTGTTTCATTCATTCATTCATCCTTTTCTTTCTTTCTTCATTCATTCATCCTTTTCCTTGTTTCATTCATTCATTGATGCTTTTCTTTCTTTCTTCATTCAGTTATCCTTTTCCTTGTTTCTTCATTCATTCATTCATTCATCCTTTTCTTTCTTCATTCATTCATCCTTTTCTTTCTTTCTTTCATTCATTCATCCTTTTCCTTGTTTCATTCATTCATTCATTCTTTTCTTTCTTTCTTCATTCAGTTATTCTTTTCATTGTTTCATTCATTCATTCATCCTTTTCTTTCTTTCTTCATTCATTCATCCTTTTCCTTGTTTCATTCATTCATTCATCCTTTTCTTTCTTTCTTCATTCATTCATCCTTTTCATTGTTTCATTCATTCATTCATCCTTTTCTTTCTTTCTTCATTCATTCATCCTTTTCCTTGTTTCATTCATTCATTCATCCTTTTCTTTCTTTCTTCATTCATTCATCCTTTTCATTGTTTTATTCATTCATTCATTCTTTTCTTTCTTTCTTCATTCATTCATCCTTTTCATTTTTTCTTCATTCACTCATTTCTTCATTCATTTTTTAATTTCTTTCTTCTTCCTTTTCTTTCTTTCTTTCTTTCTGTCTTCATCCTTTCTTTGTTTCTTTTTCTTTCTTTTCTCTCTTTCTTACTTCATCTTTATTCATTCATCCTTTCCTTTCTTTCTCTCTTTATTCATTCACATTTTCTTTCTTTCTTTAATCATCCTTCTCTTTCTTTCCTTTCATCTTTGCTTCATCCTTTTCTTTTCTTTTTCCTTTAATACATTTTCTTTTTTTTTCGTCCTTTTCTTTCGTCCTTTTCTTTCTTTCTTTCTTTCTTTCTTTCTTTCTTTCTTTCTTTCTTTCTTTCTTTACTTCATTGATCCTTTTCTTTTTTTTCCTTTCTTCAATCAGTTATATACGCTTAGCGTTTATGCATCTTTATTACAATTTGTTTTTCTTTAATATGTTTAAAGGTTTTTTTTTTGTTTTTTATTCTTTTCATTTATTCATTCTCTCCTTCGGTCGTTTCTTCAATATTTCTTTCTGAAAATAAAGAAGAATTTCCAATTAATTTTCTAAATAACAGAAACAGCAATATTTTGGATTCAATAACTTCAATCCATTATTTGAAATTTAGCGACTCAATTTTTTAAACCGAAACCGAATTTAGGAAAAGCTAGTCTTTAATTACAGTTCCCTTTAGAGAATAATGGAATAAACGCAAATCTGCCAGATTGATGGTTTTATTCGCCGTTTCAAAACGCATGAGTAGATATATTCACAAGAGAGAAAATTACATCGTTTCCTTATAAATCCATAAATTTACAACTGCTCAATTGTATCTACATTTTAAGAATGCATGTGCATTAGGCGTGCGTTTTAAGCTGTTTAACAGATTTTAATAAAATCTAAGCAAAAATAATTTTAGTAAAGCTGAAAGAAATTCAGTCTGAAAGAGATTGGAATCGAAGTATTCTTCAAGAAAAGGTGCCAGATTCCTTTATTTTATTGGCTTCAGTTTCAATAAAAATTTCGGCACTACTTGGCTTACGGCCACATGACATTGAAATACCTGTTCCCGAGGTTAAGCAACGGATCACCGATATTAAGCAACGTTGAGTTTGGTCAGTATCTAGATGGATGACCGCTTGGGAATATCAAGTGCTGTAAGCTTGGATGTGCGTGTGTTGTAATGGCTAATGGCTCGGAATTGCTAATTGGAGAGCCGAATTCTAATTCCCTTAGGGTTCATTATATTCACTTACCTTTCCCAGTGGTATTTGCGCTTATGTATCCACCTCTTTTGCCCACAGTTTTGGATTAATTAGTAAGACTTGTATCATTAAACTATTATTATCTCTCCACACACCCCAAAATAATCTTAAAATATTTTCTGGCTTTAAATAACCTGCAGAGAGGTTGATAAACTGTAGAAAACAAATCAATCAATTAATCAGTCGGTACTGCTTATAGCGTGGGCACTGTTTTAAACTTCATATTTGTAAATAAAAACAAAAAACAGATAACTCTTTTAAGAAATCAGTAATCAGTTTGATACTGTATTTATATTATGAAAAGAACCCCCACTTCTGAAATTATTTTTAAAATCCACTATTTTTCGATTATGATAAATGCTGTGATTATGATAAATGATGGCCTACAAGAATTGTCCCAAAAGAATTCTTCCGGTCCTTATTTTTACAAGCGGACTGGTAGTGCCAACATTTCTTTCTGTCGTTTTACGAATAAATATTTTTATAAGTAAAATGAATTTGTTTTCTGCCATAACTATATCGATAAAGTGTTTCTTCTTTGTATATTTTTCAAAACATTGATATACCATAAAGCGGCATTCGCGGGATGTTAGATAAATAACAATTCCAGACACCCATACACGAAAAAAAGGGATCATTTACTGATTGCATCATAAATAGAAAACTTATAATTACTGTTTCAAGCTCCACTAAATAAGAGAGGACCAATACAAATACCCGCCCCTCTCCGAAGGTACAACTTTTCAAACATATCACAAAACGCAGCAAACACGATGCGCTCATGTCATATCATAATATGACTTGACATCTCAGAATACGATGAAAGCTAAAAGATATAACCCCAATTTCATGTTCCTGCGCCAACAATGGGACAAGGAAAGGAAAACAATCGACATTCACCGATCAGCCAGTGCCACGGCCAGCTGAAATTTATAAAATCTTTCTCTTAAATCATTTTTTCAAGAAATTAGGTTTTCCCAAGTCCAGTAGCTGTTATCGCTGTTTCCAGTATTGGCGGGCGTTTCCTTCCTAACCTTTTGTACAAAGTAGTGTAGGATGTCAACATCTTATACCATTATTTTGTCTTCGCGTTACATTAATATCCTTTTTAGTAGTTGATGCTGTTGAAAGTATTCAGATGGTGTAGTGTCTGTTATTTATCCCTTGTTTCCTGTTTAGAATTGGGTTTCCTGTTCCTTCTAAAGTCTCCTCATTCTCTTTCACTGCCAGAAGCCGCTTGTGTCTTTGTGGCATTATAGCCTTGCTTAGGGTGAATTGATAACAATAAAATTTTGAACAAGTTTGGCACGATGCATGACATCTATATAAAAATGGGGCAATATGTACAATGAAAAAAATGGTAGGTGAAATTGGACGGGATGTGTGAAATAGCCGACAGGGAATCGCACTTTGAAAATAGTTGCATTTTGTACTTTCAGAACATCTCTACGAGTGTGACTGGTGACAAGTAACACAGTACTATTTGCCGCATGGTCAGAGCATCTGCAATTAAAAAGAAACCTGTCAGAGTGACATGTGTATGCAGTCAATACAATAATGACACGATATCCTGGATTGAACAGCCAAAGCGTAAGGTTCCCAAGATGGAATCAACCGGTTACGTGTACGTGTATCTGAATTGAGTTTCCAAGTTGGAGGACATCAGTTGTGGTGTAAACCTGGCGAGGGATGGGCTCAGCTAGGTTTACTTGCCTACGCATGAATACTTTCGTGTGTGTGTGTGTGTGTGTCTTCGGCTATCAATTCAGGTGGAAGAAACTAGTCAGGAACTCCCTCTCCTGATCCCAAACTAGAAAGATGAATCTATTTTACACTCAAGTGATGATGCTGGATTTCAATCTTCATTTTATTCGCTCCAATAATTTGTCAGCTACTCTCGTCCAATCCGATACGTGGACCTTACATTCTTTCCGCGTTGTGTAAGAGATTGCCCAACTCTTTCTCTCAGGCGGTTGTTCATCTGAGCGTGCCTAAAATTCATACCACGGGTTGACCCATGCTTTGTGAGTGGAACTAGGTAGACGAAAGTCATCGTTTCTTGTACTTTCACAAAGACACAAGCCTTCAACTAATGGATAAACAGAAACATTGGTTGGTAATCATTCTCGACATGCTGTATTGATAAAAGTACCCATTCCCTAACAACTTAGACCCTCACGAGAAATGTATCGGTTTGAAACACCGCGCAATGAATGAAAATCCGAACAGAAAGTAAAATCTGCCAAAGTGAGGAACACCGCAACACTAAAACTCATTGGCTGATATGTTACTGGAAGATTGCGAAGCGCCATTGCTCCATGGCGAGAGAGCTTGGCTGCTGGCCTACTATGAGCATTAACATTTGAAATTCGTCTTGTTTTTGTATTGAAACTTTGCCAAAGATAGAATCTTAAGCAAGAACGATCTGATATCTTTTGCTTCATACAAAAGCGCTTCCAGAATCGGTTTAAGATGTGCAAAATGTTGAAAGCAACAAATTCCAAAGAGAAAATGCAGAAGACAAAAATAAATTCGAGGGAAATAAATTTGAATTTATTTCGAGAGTACGGGAGGAGGAGGGAGAAAGCGTCTGTGAGAATTCCTCCCACTCTAACAGAAACTATTTTTAACTATACTAAAGAGCTAGCGCAGAAAACACTTCGCGCAGACAATGTCAGCTTTTATTAAGCGAATCGATGTTTTCACAATAAAAATAGCACTAGTAATAAAATGTATGGTAAAATTTTCGGGGTATATTTATACGCACGATATAAATATACCTCGCAAATTTTAGTCTATATCTATTTTTATTAGAAATATATTCAATAATGTATTTGCATTTGGTTGAATGAGATTTTATTATGCAAATCGAGAGTTATATATATATATATATATATGTGTGTGTGTGTACGTGTGTGTGTGTGTGTGTGTGTGTGTGTGTGAAATACGGAATAAAGTATACAAAATTGGCAAATTCTAGTAGATTTTTAGCAACAATATTTTCAAATATTAACCTCAAAAGATATAATAAAACTTATCAAGCAATACATGAAATAGTATAGTAACTGATTTTATATAGTAAGGTTACTGACATTATATACATATTCAGAGGCAACAGGCTGTTTAAAGCTAGACGCAATCGTAAGGCCTGACGATTGCGCCTAGCATGAAACAGCCTGTCGCCTGTGAGTGTTGACTTCAATGTTCACTTTTATATTTATATACGCTCTATCTCATATCCCATAAATATAGCACACCTTAAAACTGTATTTCTTCATATATATATATATATATATATATATATATATACAAGGTTGGTATAGATGGAATAAAATTACAGTAAGCAAAAACACTATTTTTAAAAAGAGTACTCAATATAAAGTCGAGCGAATATTTATTTAAAAATTATAACATATGTATGTTATAATATTAGTACAAAAATAGCCATTTGGTTTAACGCTTCTGGTGTCTTGTCAAGTGATATATATATATATATATATATATATATATATATATATATATATATACATATATATATATATATATATATATATATATATATATATATATATATATAGTGTGTGTGTGTGTGTGTGTGTGTATGCATATATATATATAATAGTGTTATTACTGATTTTACATGTTATATATATTGGCATTACTGATCTGCTTGGCATGCGCGCCGGAAGCTCCAATACGAACATTTCATTGTGTTTTTGTGTTAACCTGAAGACAGTACAGAGGATTCGGAAGGAGTTGGACGAGTAAAATGGAGATTACGTAGGTGTTTGGTTTGATCACTACTAATGCCGACGTTATGCTTCCATTCATCTTCCACAGGGCCTCGGACTCAACAGAGAGGTCTACATCAAGTGCCTTGAAGAATTAGTGCTGACATGGGTCAAGAGGGTGGCTGCTGGAAGACCCTATCTCTGGCAACAGGACTCTGCATTACGCCACACAAGCAGGAGAACCAAGTCACGACTGTCAGACAAGTTCTATGATCACATCACCCTTTACATTTGGACATCTAACTCCCCAGACTGAAACCCCCTTGATTAATATGTGTGAGGCACACTTGACGAGAGACCAACAAACCTTTTTGTAACACTAAAGATGAACTGAAGGCAAGGGTTATGGCAGCATTCACCAACTTGAACAAGAAGACCGCCCAGAAGAGATGCAGGAGATTCCGGAATCTGCTTATAATAAATATTTATTGCTCTAGTCTTGTATTGAGCCCTTTTTTAAATTGATGTTATGAACGTTTGAGTTTATTTCTTTTTCGTTCTTTTAATTTTGGATTACATATATATAAATATATATATATATATATATATATATATATATATATATATATATATATACATATATATATATAATATGTTTATATAAATATATATATATATATATATATATATATATATATATATATATATAATATGTTTATTACTGATTATATTTATGGTCAACATCTTATGTTCTCAGCAATTTAATATTAAAAAAAACGATTTTTTTATATTTGTTTCTACAAATAAAGCCATTGACATTATATATATATATGAAAATTTCTCAGAGTTAACCTGTAGATAAGACAATCTTTATAAGTATAAATGACAATAGGAAAACACTATTAATAGCTGACGCGTTTCGTCCAATGTGGACTTTCTCAAAGCAAAAAACGAAATTTCGTTTTTTGGTGTGAGAAAGTCCACATTGGACGAAACGCGTCAGCTATTAATAGTGTTTTCCTATTGTCATTTATATATATATATATATATATATATATATATATATAATATATATATATATATATATATATATATAATACCTAAGTAAACACATAAAAGAAACCCAGTCTAGACATGTTAGAAAAATGTCTATCAGAGATTCATGCAATCTTACATCTAATAGACACACAATGGTTGGTCAGAAGTAAAAAAAAAAAATACTTCTCTTTTCAGATAGGCTGCAGAACATTATTTTATAAATTCATTGACTCTGTGATTCTGAAACAATGTAAAAGAATAAAACAGAGCCCTGGGTAATACGATAAACTACATCCGGCAGCTTGACCTCTGATCGGGAGGTTTTTCAGGAGCGTGCAACCACCTCTTAATTTTTATTTTTCCCAGGTCCACTCTCACCCGGAGGGGTCGTACCTGTTAGAGTCTCAGCCATGGATAAATAGTTAGTCTTAAAACTGGGATCAAAACACGATTTAAAAATATTACCAACAATACATTTTTGACGAGAAAAATATTACCAGCAAAAAGTTTTATTCGACAAAACCCAGTTTACAAAAATACGTCAATGAAACCTGATCTACAGGCAAACTGATTTCTTATAAAGAATATGTATTCTAGTCATACTAAACTATTCTAAAAATGTTGTCAGCATTAAATAACCGATTGAGGTGTTGATATGCCGTAAAACTAAATAAACCAGTCGAAATCACAAGAATAATTCTAAACTGAACTTTTATAAGTTTAGTACTTTATGGCCTTTATAGGAAAAAAACTGTCAGTCATTTTATATATATGAATTCAATATATTAAATATTATTGCTGTTTACATTAAAACTTCAAGAATATGAAAGAAATAAAGTTCAAATTTAAACACCTAAAAAAATCGTTAGTTAAAGAAGCATTTGAAAAAAAATAGTAGCTAAATTAAATTACATTTCGAAACTCAACACTATTAAATTTTGCAATGATTTTCTTCTCATTAGTAGCACAAGTCGACTTATTTTATGGAAATGAATATGGAGAAACTGGTTGATATGAATATGGAGAACTGGTGATAAATTAATGAATTCTGTTTAAATATTACAAAATAGAACAAAACATTAAATCTTTGTATAATTGGAGCAACATCAATCTGAAAAGAATGAGGTCACGTTGACACCAGGTATGTTTTTTTTATTGATGAGGGTCAATTGTTTTGTGTGCTATCACGTTGAGATGACCTGTCTACATACAGTATATAACCTTGTTCTTCTCTATAGTATGTCAGTATCCCTAACACTATCCCGAATCCTAACACTTACCCTAACCGTAACCCTGAAAACAGCGTGAATAGGGGAATCTCGGATCACCAGCACGCCTCCTATCATGGAAATTATTGACAGTAATAAACGTGGTTCAAACATCTTCTGCTACGATGTGTTAATGTATACCAAACACGCCACTCGCAAAATCAATTTTTTGTGACTTTTTCCTTGCAAAAATTGTGATTTATTTTTTCCTGTGACTTTATTAGGATTTATTTTCTTGAAGCAGGTTTTAATTATTATACATAGCGGATAATTTAGATATTTCCGAATGAGATGGATGTTACGCATGACATCCATATGTGAATCTATATCTGACGAGGCTATTTAAGAACACGACGACTCGAATTCTTAGGTTAAAGTTTTGGTTTTCTAGCATCTTATGGGCAACCTATGTTTTATTTTCTTCTAAACTAAATTTGTTATAACTGATCAATACACAAAAGTATTTGAAAGTTTTAGTATTGATTAATTCTACATTCTGAATTCCTACATTGGCCTCTCAATCCCAAATATGAATAACTATGTCAACAGCATTCCTACATTGGCCTCTTATTCTGAATATGAATACTGATATCAGCAGTATCAGTACATTGGCCTTTTATCCTGAATATAAATACCTATGTCAACAGCATCCCTACACTAGCCTCTTATCCCGAATATGAATACCTATGTCATCAGCATTCCTACATTGACCTCACATTCTGAATATGAATACCTATGTCAACAGCATTCCTACATTGGCCTCATATCCTAAATATGAATACCTATGTCAACAGCATTCCTACACTGGCCACTCATCCTAAATATGAATACCTATGTCAACAGCATTCCTACACTGGCCTCTCATCCTAAATATGAATACCTATGTCAACAGCATTCCTACACTGGCCTCTCATCCTAAATATGAATACCTATGTCAACAGCATTCCTACACTGGCCTCTTATCCTAAATATGAATACCTATGTCAACAGCATTCCTACACTGGCCTCTTATCCTAAATATGAATACCTATGTCAACAGCATTCCTACACTGGCCTCTTATCCTAAATATGAATACCTATGTCAACAGCATTCCTACACTGGCATCTTATCCTAAATATGAATACCTATGTCAACAGCATTCCTACACTGGCATCTTATCCTAAATATGAATACCTATGTCAACAGCATTCCTACACTGGCCTCTTATCCTAAATATGAATACCTATGTCAACAGCATTCCTACACTGGCCTCTCATCCTAAATATGAATACCTATGTCAACAGCATTCCTACACTGGCCTCTCATCCTAAATATGAATACCTATGTCAACAGCATTCCTACACTGGCCTCTCATCCTAAATATGAATACCTATGTCAACAGCATTCCTACACTGGCCTCTCATCCTAAATATGAATACCTATGTCAACAGCATTCCTACACTGGCCTCTTATCCTAAATATGAATACCTATGTCAACAGCATTCCTACACTGGCCTCTTATCCTAAATATGAATACCTATGTCAACAGCATTCCTACACTGGCCTCTCATCCTAAATATGATTACCTATGTCAACAGCATTCCTACACTGGCCTCTTATCCTAAATATGAATACCTATGTCAACAGCATTCCTACACTGGCCTCTCATCCTAAATATGAATACCTATGTCAACAGCATTCCTACACTGGCCTCTCATCCTAAATATGAATACCTATGTCAACAGCATTCCTACACTGGCCTCTCATCCTAAATATGAATACCTATGTCAACAGCATTCCTACATTGGCCTCTTATCCTAAATATGAATACCTATGTCAACAGCATTCCTACACTGGCCTCTCATCCTAAATATGAATACCTATGTCAACAGCATTCCTACACTGGCCTCTCATCCTAAATATGAATACCTATGTCAACAGCATTCCTACACTGGCCTCTCATCCTAAATATGAATACCTATGTCAACAGCATTCCTACACTGGCCTCTTATCCTAAATATGAATACCTATGTCAACAGCATTCCTACACTGGCCTCTCATCCTAAATATGAATACCTATGTCAACAGCATTCCTACACTGGCCTCTCATCCTAAATATGAATACCTATGTCAACAGCATTCCTACACTGGCCTCTTATCCTAAATATGAATACCTATGTCAACAGCATTCGTACACTGGCCTCTTATCCTAAATATGAATACCTATGTCAACAGCATTCCTACACTGGCCTCTCATCCTAAATATGAATACCTATGTCAACAGCATTCCTACACTGGCCTCTTATCCTAAATATGAATACCTATGTCACCAGCATTCCTACACTGGCCTCTTATCCTAAATATGAATACCTATGTCAACAGCATTCCTACACTGGCCTCTTATCCTAAATATGAATACCTATGTCAACAGCATTCCTACACTGGCCTCTTATCCTAAATATGAATACCTATGTCAACAGCATTCCTACACTGGCCTCTCATCCTAAATATGAATACCTATGTCAACAGCATTCCTACATTGGCCTCTCATCCTAAATATGAATACCTATGTCAACAGCATTCCTACACTGGCCTCTTATCCTAAATATGAATACCTATGTCAACAGCATTCCTACACTGGCCTCTTATCCTAAATATGAATACCTATGTCAACAGCATTCCTACACTGGCCTCTCATCCTAAATATGAATACCTATGTCAACAGCATTCCTACATTGGCCTCTCATCCTAAATATGAATACCTATGTCAACAGCATTCCTACACTGGCCTCTTATCCTAAATATGAATACCTATGTCAACAGCATTCCTACACTGGCCTCTCATCCTAAATATGAATACCTATGTCAACAGCATTCCTACACTGGCCTCTCATCCTAAATATGAATACCTATGTCAACAGCATTCCTACACTGGCCTCTCATCCTAAATATGAATACCTATGTCAACAGCATTCCTACACTGGCCTCTCATCCTAAATATGAATACCTATGTCAACAGCATTCCTACACTGGCCTCTCATCCTAAATATGAATACCTATGTCAAGAGCATTCCTACACTGGCCTCTCATCCTAAATATGAATACCTATGTCAACAGCATTCCTACACTGGCCTCTCATCCTAAATATGAATACCTATGTCAACAGCATTCCTACACTGGCCTCTTATCCTAAATATGAATACCTATGTCAACAGCATTCCTACACTGGCCTCTCATCCTAAATATGAATACCTATGTCAAGAGCATTCCTACACTGCCCTCTTATCCTAAATATGAATACCTATGTCAACAGCATTCCTACACTGGCCTCTCATCCTAAATATGAATACCTATGTCAACAGCATTCCTACACTCGCCTCTCATCCTAAATATGAATACCTATGTCAAGAGCATTCCTACACTGGCCTCTTATCCTAAATATGAATACCTATGTCAACAGCATTCCTACACTGGCCTCTCATCCTAAATATGAATACCTATGTCAAGAGCATTCCTACACTGGCCTCTTATCCTAAATATGAATACCTATGTCAACAGCATTCCTACACTGGCCTCTCATCCTAAATATGAATACCTATGTCAACAGCATTCCTACACTGGCCTCTCATCCTAAATATGAATACCTATGTCAACAGCATTCCTACATTGGCCTCTCATCCTAAATAAGAATACCTATGTCAACAGCATTCCTACACTGGCCTCTTATCCTAAATATGAATACCTATGTCAACAGCATTCCTACACTGGCCTCTTATCCTAAATATGAATACCTATGTCAACAGCATTCCTACACTGGCCTCTCATCCTAAATATGAATACCTATGTCAACAGCATTCCTACATTGGCCTCTCATCCTAAATATGAATACCTATGTCAACAGCATTCCTACACTGGCCTCTTATCCTAAATATGAATACCTATGTCAACAGCATTCCTACACTGGCCTCTCATCCTAAATATGAATACCTATGTCAACAGCATTCCTACACTGGCCTCTCATCCTAAATATGAATACCTATGTCAACAGCATTCCTACACTGGCCTCTCATCCTAAATATGAATACCTATGTCAACAGCATTCCTACACTGGCCTCTCATCCTAAATATGAATACCTATGTCAACAGCATTCCTACACTGGCCTCTCATCCTAAATATGAATACCTATGTCAAGAGCATTCCTACACTGGCCTCTCATCCTAAATATGAATACCTATGTCAACAGCATTCCTACACTGGCCTCTCATCCTAAATATGAATACCTATGTCAACAGCATTCCTACACTGGCCTCTCATCCTAAATATGAATACCTATGTCAACAGCATTCCTACACTGGCCTCTCATCCTAAATATGAATACCTATGTCAAGAGCATTCCTACACTGGCCTCTCATCCTAAATATGAATACCTATGTCAACAGCATTCCTACACTGGCCTCTCATCCTAAATATGAATACCTATGTCAACAGCATTCCTACATTGGCCTCTCATCCTAAATATGAATACCTATGTCAACAGCATTCCTACACTGGCCTCTTATCCTAAATATGAATACCTATGTCAACAGCATTCCTACACTGGCCTCTTATCCTAAATATGAATACCTATGTCAACAGCATTCCTACACTGGCCTCTCATCCTAAATATGAATACCTATGTCAACAGCATTCCTACATTGGCCTCTCATCCTAAATATGAATACCTATGTCAACAGCATTCCTACACTGGCCTCTTATCCTAAATATGAATACCTATGTCAACAGCATTCCTACACTGGCCTCTCATCCTAAATATGAATACCTATGTCAAGAGCATTCCTACACTGGCCTCTTATCCTAAATATGAATACCTATGTCAAGAGCATTCCTACACTGGCCTCTTATCCTAAATATGAATACCTATGTCAACAGCATTCCTACACTGGCCTCATATCCTAAATATGAATACCTATGTCAACAGCATTCCTACACTGGCCTCATATCCTAAATATGAATACCTATGTCAAGAGCATTCCTACACTGGCCTCTTATCCTAAATATGAATACCTATGTCAACAGCATTCCTACACTGGCCTCTCATCCTAAATATGAATACCTATGTCAACAGCATTCCTACACTGGCCTCTTATCCTAAATATGAATACCTATGTCAACAGCATTCCTACATTGGCCTCTTATCCTAAATATGAATACCTATGTCAACAGCATTCCTACACTGGCCTCTTATCCTAAATATGAATACCTATGTCAACAGCATTCCTACACTGGCCTCTTATCCTAAATATGAATACCTATGTCAACAGCATTCCTACACTGGCCTCTCATCCTAAATATGAATACCTATGTCAACAGCATTCCTACACTGGCCTCTCATCCTAAATATGAATACCTATGTCAACAGCATTCCTACACTGGCCTCTCATCCTAAATATGAATACCTATGTCAACAGCATTCCTACACTGGCCTCTCATCCTAAATATGAATACCTATGTCAACAGCATTCCTACATTGGCCTCTTATCCTAAATATGAATACCTATGTCAACAGCATTCCTACACTGGCCTCTTATCCTAAATATGAATACCTATGTCAACAGCATTCCTACACTGGCCTCTTATCCTAAATATGAATACCTATGTCAACAGCATTCCTACACTGGCCTCTTATCCTAAATATGAATACCTATGTCAACAGCATCACTACATTGGCTTCTGGAGGGAAAACACGAAAGCTGTTTTTTTTTCTACTAGTAAATCCGTTTCGCATTTGGTAAGGAATGTATAAATGATTAGTGCCTGTCTCTTCACATCTGTGCTTGTATATGCGCAGAGCCTAGTCGATGAAGAGACTGAGTAGATTTGTGCTCTCACGTCATTCTTTTCGTACGCCTGATGAAGTTTGAAATGATTCGCTGTTATATTTGCTATATATACTACGTTGTGGACTGAATTTTTTTACTCAAGTGAAGGTATTCATTGGCCTCAGAGCTTGGATGCGTCGTGACAATTGTGAGTTAACACCGGGACGTTTGGTCTGTAACTATGCCTAACTCTTGATTTATGTGGTGAAGACTTTGTAAGCAGTTTTGAATATTCAATTGAATATACTATCAAAAGCTGTAAATTAAATGAATACGCTGTGTTATAGAAGGCCATGACTTTTAGCGAGAAAGTCATGACGAAATTCATGAAGAATCCTTGCCTAGACTAGCTTCAAATCCACTTTCTATAGGTGACGCTTTTTTATTCTGCCGTATTTATTAATTTTCTATGCAGATGATTGAATTAGATTATATTTTTTAAAACTAAAATTATATAATCTAAAATTAATATCTGATTTCGGTTGTGCTATCTTATTTTTAGACATCTTACGAATTTAAAATGTTGCTGATGGCAAAAAAGTTAACATTCCTAAGCATTAAATATTAAAAAGTGCAAATATAATTAATCTGTTGTTTTTTTTTTAATTTATTTATTCCCCCCAAGCAAGGTTACAAAGAGACTAAGACGCAAAGGATTACTATGAGTGAAGGAAACTGAGAAGATGTTACTGAGGTAAAAGGACAATAAAAAGAAATGGATTCAATATGACTGAAGGTGATGATTGACGATGAATTAAATAGACAGGAGGTCCAGAACTAGGGAGAAGAAACTGCTAGGATAGAGCTTACGGTTACATCTAGTTTTTTCAGCAGTAAAATGATGAGACCTAGTTGCCAATGTAGTACTACGCTCAAATTCAGGAAGTCGATGTACCAAATAGGAAAGCTCATCAGAACAATCGACATGGAAATATACATTGGAAAGACACGTTACAACAGTCGGAAAGCCATTGAAGCCGAGATAGCAGGTCAAGACCAATAATGTTGCAGATTCAATGGATTTTATCAAGAATCTCAAGATACATTGCATTGAATATTGTTGTCACAGCTAAAACTGTAGACTTATAAAAGTGCAAGGCATACTATTTTTCTCACCCGAATCTCTCTCAACGCAGTCACCTAGCGTTTGATTTAATATAATCGTTCCACTTCACGATAGACCGAGAAGGTACAATGAGTTACTCTCCCGGAGATTTGCATCAGCCATGCTGACTGAAGGGAAAAAGGTCCTCTCAAGTGATTGTTTTACCATATTAAGCAGTCTGTTATATAAGATGCGTCATAAAGTAAACAAAAAGTTTCTGTTCTTTTGAGAGCCAAATGTAACGACGAATGTATCATTCTAAATCACTGTTCCAGAACAGGCGATGAAAATTGGGTTGCATACGACAATGTCTAACGAAGAAAGCAGTGAAATGGTGAGGATAAATCTCCACGATCAATCCAAAAACCTGAACTCCATCTAAGAGAGATTATGTTATGCGTATGGTGAGATCTACGTGGTATTATTCTTTTAGAGTTGTGAAAATGCAATAAAACAATAAATGCACATTTATATGTCCAGCAGCTGCAAAGTGTCTATAAATGTTTGTTCGAAAAGCGCCCGGCGCTCATCAATAGTAAAAAGGAAAAGAAATATTTTATAAATTTCAACCAAAAGTAGTAATGGCTCTTCGGTCAGTAAATGCCAAATTTTTACTTGTATGAAAATAGCTTATATTACCATTACCATAAAATCGGAAAAAAAAAGCACGTTGACTTAAGCTATTCACTGTAAATGTGTGTATACATTTTTGGAGACACCATGTATATTGCTTAGGGTCAAATCACATCGGTTCTTGTTCGATCACCGAAGTGAAGCAACATCGAGCCTGATCATTACTTAAATGGGTGACCGCTTGAGAATGCCGGGTAATGTAAGCAACTTCCTACAATCCGAAATATATTTCGGCTTTAAATAACATACAAAATGTTGATAATCTACCAGAAACATATCTACCAATCAATTATTACAGGTGATGAAAAATGGGTTATATGCAACAATGTTCAACACAAATGACAGTGGATTGACAAAGGCAAATCTCCACAACATATGACAAAAGCTGAGCTGCATACAAAAAATGTAATCTTGTGAAATACCAAATGCACATTTATACGTTCAGCAGCTGCAACGTGTGCATAAAATTTTGTACTCCTCCATGGCAACGCAAGACCGCGTACAGCATGAATAAAACATTTTTGGAACTCGGTTGGTCAGTCTTACTTCAACCGCCATAATCACCTCACGTTGCATCAACCGTTTATTACCTTTTTAATCATTGTAAAGCGTTTTGATGTGAAAAACCGTTTCAAATAAGAACCAGATTCAAAAGTTCGTTGAAAACGTCTTCAACTCAAAACCTGCGGAATTTTACTCAAAATATACCAAAGTGCTGCATGATAAATGATTACGAGTCATGACAAATTATAATCACTAATTAAATAAATAAAATGTAATTGTATTTTATTTTGGAAGATTAAGATTGATAAAAAAAAATACGGAAATTATTTCCTACTAAAACATGTACTTTCAAGGTGAGTGCGAAAAAAATCATTAGAATTACCCAAACTTCTCAAACATCATGATTTTCTCCAGAAGTGTAGTTTTCAATACTTTCTCCCTTTTCAGAAACTCTGAGAAGATTCATTATCGTTTCAAACATTGTTCGGATAGATGTTGTAAAAAGAAAGAGATCTTTTATTTTTCCTTGCAAATTAAACATCTACGTAATGCCATAAAGTAGTTCATGCATCTGAGAAAATATGCAATTCTTAACACGAAACACTAGTTAAACGTGTGTGAAAATTAAGATGTAAACAGAAAAGAAACTGAGAACTATGTATAGAACTCATACAGTTAAAAAGAATTAAACTAAACAAACAAAGAAAAAAACAAATTAAAACGTTTTTATTGGTTTTTATTAGATTTCGTCAGAAGGATATCATGGACCGAGCATGCGAGCAACGATGAGGTCTTAGAGAGGTTACGAACAAAGAAAGGCTTATACTTACTATCAGAAAGAGGTAGCTGAAGTTTCTGGGACACATAATGAGGAAGGTGGGCCTGGAGAATCTGATACTCGCGGGTCAAATAGAGGGAAAGAGAGACAAGGGAAAGCAGCACGTGATATACCTGACGAGCTTGAGTAGGTGGATGACGGAACGTGGTCTTGGGGAGGAAGCAGAAGGAAGGAGCATGCTGAGAGCTGCAAGGGATAGAGGAAAGTGGAGAGCCATGATCGTCTACATCCGGAAAGGACATGGCGCATAAAAAGAAAGAAAGAATCCTCTATTCTCGTTTTCACTGCATCTGTGTGCAAATACATGAATGCATATTGGTATATAATGCCAATAAGCATTTATTTTATCATCATAAGCATTATAAGACATTTCTGTCATTATAAACGTAATATTTAGTGATTACACGTGCTTGAGTAGATATACTTATTTTGTCCTCTTTTAAATAGTGTAATCAATGTCTAGTGGCTTAGAGATCGAAAGTCTTACTGAATAAAATGTGTATCTAGATAGGACTCGAATCCATATTCCGTTCCCGAACCCAACTTGTTTTACTATAAAGTAACGAAAAGCTAATAGAGCAAAACAAGGCCCAATTAACATACTTCAGAAATGCACATCTCTCATTGTGATATTTCAACCTTTATCTTTGCTAACTTTATTTTGGTAGCCGAAACGTTAAAAAAATCATTTTTAATAATATTAGATTTACAAAAAGTACATTAATTAATTAATGGACTTTGTATTTATTCATATTTTAAACATAACATTTAGATGAGTAGCTTAATGACATTGGTCTCTTATCACGAATATGAATACCTATGTCAACAATATCACTACATTGACATCTGGAGGGAAAACACGAAAACTGTTTTTTCTTCTACTACTAGATTCGTTTAGCATTTGGTAAGGAATGTTTAAATGATTAGTGCCTGTCTCTTCACATCTGTGCTTGTATTATGCGCAGAGCCTAGTCGATAAGGACTGAATAGAGTGAATACGCTGAGACTTGGTTTGAAAGGGATTTTTTTTAGATTAAAAAGCGAATACACTTGTGATTCTTGTTGGGAGGTACATTTTACAGGATGGAATTGCTAAATCCACACCCAGCCGGTTTTTAATTCAGCTTTGTTATTCTCTTAGGAGAATAACAAAGCTGGTTACCAACTAAAGCTAGAGAGTTCAGTTTGTCCTGATATTAATCCTAAGTGGAGAGGAATTTTTGCTCCCCACCCAAAAAACGCAAAAGTATTTGTGTGAAGGCAAATGCAATCGCCTATCTCGCTTTCCGTGCCGATAACCCTTACGTTCATATATATATATATATATATATATATATATATATATATATATATATATATATATATATATATATATATATTCTTTACATCAGAGATTCTGTTTACCTTGACGTTGTCTCCTCCTAGAAAGTTGTAAAAATCTTGATGTGCGATGTAAACTAGAATTTTCGGTAAGGAATCTGCAAAAACAATGCGTCTTTTTTTTCTTTCTTTCTCAAAAGTATCCATTGGCAAATTTTCTTATAATGTTCCGTCGATTCTCTTTTTAAGAAAGTTCATTTAGTACGAATAACAATTTACAGGCTGCATTTTCTGACAAAATATAAAAAAAATTCTCACGAAAAAATCTCGATAGATCTTATCGTCAAGGGTTCCTAAATTTCGTTTAACTTATCCCTACGTATATAATTAACTCTGTATGGAGGCAAATGTCTTCTTTTTTTCTTGATTTAGATGATTGTCATTTGAAACGCCGTTAACTTTAAATAAATGTACAGTGCATTAAATTCTATTCACAAATTTTCAACCTGACATTGAGTAATAATGGATTTTGTTTTGTTAATTTAAAAACTATTTTGTTTAAAAGGGGTATTCTGAATGAATCAACCATATTGAGTGGCACAAAAACATTCTTTCAAGGTAATTTATCAGTAAATAGAATCGTTAAGTTTAAATGGATTTTTCTGATAAAAGCACAGCAGCTGACAAATTCTATTCAACGGACTTCTTTATATCAGTATAAGTGAGTGTAGTTTGTATTCGTTGAACAGAGATTAATGTGGCGTTGGTAACAAGTTCGAAACTAAGTAAGCCATTGCATGACATGGTTAAGCTGAGTAAACTAAATTATTATCTAATATTAGTTTAATCTGATACAAAAAAATGCGGTTGTGTACACCATCTGCAATACTAGCTTGCTAGCATAACCGCCACGTTAGGGACCATAACGGAGGTCGATATTTTTTTTTACCGGCATTGAGTTTCATTTTTGTTCTCTCTTTCTCTTCCAAACCTTTAATCTTTCTTTCTTTCTTTGAATATCATTAACCTTCTTTCTTTCTTTCTTTCTTTCTTTGACTATCATTAACCTTCATTTTTTTCTTTGACTTCATTAACCTTCAGTCTTTCTTTCTTTGACTCTCTTTAACCTTCTTTCTTTCTTTGACAATAATTAAAATCTTTCTTTGACTACCATTGACCTTCTTTGTTTCTTTGACTAACAGTAACCTTCTTTCTTTCTTTTCGCTATCATTAACATTCTTTCTTTCTTTGACTGTCATTAACCTTCATTATTTCTTTCTTTGACTATCATTAACCTCGTTTCTTACTTACTTTCTTTCTTTCTTTCTTTCTTTCTTTGACTATCATTAACCTTCTTTTTTCTTTGACTAACTTTAACCTTCTTTCTTTCTTTCTTTGACTATCATTACCCTTCATTATTTCTTTCTTTGACTATCATTAACCTCCTTTCTTCCTTTGACTATCATTAACCTTCTTTCTTTCTTTCTTTGACTATCATTAACCTTCTTTCTTTCCTCGCCTTTCTTTATCATAGGGTTTATTTCCTTTTTCTTAACTTACGTTGTTACTTTCTTCTTTTTCTCTTATTCCGTTCATTTAATTCCCCGCCATGTTGTTTCTTTTGCTTGCTCTCTGCATTCTGGCTTTCTTCTCCCCGTTCATTAGCTTTTATCTTTCTTTCACCACCATCGATATTTTTTCTTTTTCATTCTCGCTTCCCTCTCAACCCCCATTATTAGTTCCTTTCCTTTTCTCTTATTCTCTTTCTTTCATTCTATATTCCTCCTTTTCTCTCTTCATTTCATTCGGTGCCATGGACCTTTGCTTATCCTCTTTCATTACCACCCCCGCAAACCCAGCGTTAACTTTTGTATGTTTTGTTTCCCACCCAATAATTGGACCAATGAGTGCAAAATTCCTCGAGAAACAAAAAACCAATAAACAACTGACATCAGGGATTTGACGACTTAACGTTTTTTATCTCATGTAATAAGAAAGTAAAACCACGGAGACCAAACGGAATTTCTGCCTGCCATCTTTGTAAGAAGACGTCTTTCTCTTTGCACCATGCCTGCATTACGAAGACCATTAATTGGGGGAAATGTCCTTCTTTAATGAGCGCTGTCGCAAGGAACACCTAACTAGAGATTGGCAATCACATTCTCCCAAAGACATCGCATGGATTAGCATCTATCTCTCTCATCCTCTCTCTACTTTTGTATATATATATATGTACGCACATGCATGAATGTGCATCTTTTATTCTATCTCTGTGTGTATCTATCTAGACTACGTTTTTGTTCACTTCCCCCTCTGTCTGTGCGATTGATGGATAGCGACTTGGAATACGAAATCTGAGGGCCGAGCTCGAATCCCAGTCGGGTTCGATATATTCACTTACGCACCAATAGCCTTGGGTAAAGGTATGAATCCTTCTCCCTCCCAACTATGGTTTAAATAGTAGGTATATGGAAAAATTATTTTTATTCTCACAAAATTGTTAATGCAATATTCACGCGTAAAAATAGAATTATTACTACAATCCAAAATATGTTTCGGATTTCAATAATCCAAAAGCCGTAACAGATCAATTAATCCCTCTCTGTATATGTTTGTCTGTCTGTCTGTCTGTCTGTCTGTCTCTCTCTCTCTCTCTCTCTCTCTCTCTCACTCTATCTATCTATCTATCTATCTATCTCTCTGCATACTTCTGATTTTCTCTATCTCTACGCACACACACACATTTATTACTTTAAACGTTATTTTGGGGGGATACACATATTTGAGTAGACGCTTTGTTTATTTTAAACAGTATTTTATTTCGTCTACCGGCCTTGAACATTCGAGAATTCTTATTAAAGAAATCTAGTCAGGATTTTCATGGAATGGATCCAAATGATTTCGAAACATTTACAAGAACCAAAAATACAAACAATTGCAGAAGTGAATGAATTAATAAAAAATTATCGAAATCTTGTACTGCTTCTGGAGATGTGTAATGAAGAGATGGATATCGAAGATCACCATGAAGATACACACGATAAATATAAACCTGCTGGGGAATTCGAAGAAGAAATTGGAAGCAATTTTGACATTGACATGTGTGTCATGGATAAGACGATAAACTACATCCGGCAGCAAAGCTTCTGATCGGTAGATTGTAGGTTTTGAGGATCTGGAACCACCTCTTAATTGCTGTTATTGTAAGTCTCATCCTGACCCGGAGTGGTAGCACCTGTTTGGGTTCCAGCTATGAGCAAATAGTGAAACACTAAACAAAAACACTATGAAAGTATAAAAATGCATTGTAACAGTTAAAATGCCAACACATTTTCATATAAATAAAAGACCAACATATGAGGGTCAGGCAGATCAGTTCCTAGAAACTGAAAGCCCGACACCGACACATGAGATTTGATTATAGTGGTGAAGGCTTTGTGCAGGGCCATCCACACTTTTTGGAGGGACGAATACAGGGAGCTGGTGCAGCGAATGCCACAAGGTCCCCAAACGACCCTCCGCAGGTTTTTGAATTCAGAGTTATCCTTCTCCTAGACCAGTTGCCATCCAAGGCGATAGAACCCAGTCCCACCTGCTATTTACCAATAGTTGGAGGGAGAAGAAGAGGATTCACACCTTTCCCAAGGGTATTAGCACGTAAGTGAATGTAATGGATTCGACTGGAATTCGAACTCGGCTCTCCGATTCCTCAATCCAAGCCGTTATCCATATATATATATATATATATATATATATATATATATATATATATATATATATATATATATATATATATATATATATATATATATATATATATATATATATATATATATATATATATATATATATATATATATATATATATATATATATAGGAGGCACAGTGGAGTAATGGATAACGGCTATATATATATATATATATATATATATATATATATATATATATATATATATATATATATATATATATATATATATAGTAAAATGATCAGCGATACAGTTTATCTGTAGCTGAAGGCTTGCAATTACGTTCAATATATAATTAGTTGATGCCATAAAATTGTGTTCAAATTATTCAGATTCCGGCATTAAATAACCCATAGAGGTGTTGATATGCCGCTAAACAAAATCAAACCGCCAACATGAATAAACTCTCTCATGATATTAATCCATATAATATCCTGCAATTTCTCAAATCACACTGTATTCCAAAATATAAATAAACGTAAAACACATATCACACCATATCTATACGAACTTGTAAATGCCCAAATGCTGAGTATGTATTCAATTGAGAAATCAAAATAACATATTTTTATTACTTCAAAGCGCCCAGGAAAATTAAATTTCGGCATTAAATGACCGATAAACAAACCAACCAACATTGAAATGCAAGCCCAACCAAAAGAAAAATACCAAGGAGAATAAGAAAATGAGTGAAAGCTAAATTTACCGAAATCTTACAACACAATGAAACCGGAGTACATATGAAACTTCAGGAGAAATCCTCCTATGAATCTTAGAATTTTATCTCTCAACATAACTGAAGAAAAAATAAGTTTCTTCCAAGTAATTTACATGTTAATCAGAATATCTTTTTATTATGTCCTAAGATTGCGCCCGAGAACAATATCAAGAATGATTGAGCATTCCGATTCTTGAATAATAATCTTGTCCGCGGGTAATGCATGAGAAATGTCTTTGAGTCCTCTTCTATCCTTCATCTGAAGGTTACACCGATCCTCACTTCTCTCAATACCTTCTCGAACAGCTTCTCCCAGTTTTGTGGATCAATTTCTGTGAATTTCAAGTTGCGCTTACAGGCATCCTGAAAGCGCAGGATGGTCTACTGGGCTTTGTCAGCTGACCAACTCACTGTACATAACATCATTGGTATGCAACTATCCTTTATTCAATGAACAATACCTAACTATCGCAGTTCATCTCCGGCAGAGATGGAAGATTATGAATCACGTTGCTTCCGTTTCGTTGGCGTTAGTTTAATCCGGATAACAATTATCAGAAACTCAAACTTTCTGAAAAAAATATTTGGAATTTGGTGTGTGTGTGTTGGGGAGGGGGTATTGTTTTCTGGATATCGTACCGGGTTCAAAGAACAACACCACTGATCAGAAATAGTATCTCAAAATTAAGATTACCTATACTTTGCTGGTCAACGAAATCTTGTTCAAGGTAAACAACCGTCTCACCATTAAATGACATGTTAATAACGAGGGCCTTGCTGAATATCCTCATTACATTTTTGCTAATGTTCACCAAATACAAGACCCAAGAGTCACTCAAGGTAGACGTTTACTCTGTGGAGTTATATAAGCGTAAGAAAGGGCGAGATAACAGGAAAGATAGCTAATTCTAGACTTGAAGAGGTCAAGATCTAATCAGCGAATTCATTTTCAGAGTTGAGACGGAGACGTTAGGAGTATAGAATTGAGGGAACCGGAAACACAACCCTAAACAGAAAACAGGAGATGAACTTCTACTCCTGTTGAAAAACGGGGGAATTTCCACGTTACATGACGTATTCATAATGATGATATTAATGAATCTTATTGTTTTGTAGATAGTTGTAACAATTCTTTTATTAAGTTTAGATAAATTCTATTCACTTATAGTCGTTATTTCGTTGGTAAATCGTACTATGTGTCTAGTTTTATAAAAACTATATTATTCATATTTATTTTATTTTTAGTACTATGAACCCCACATGCTTTGAAACAATATTACCTGATCTTGTAAAGAAACTAAGCAACATTGATAAGTAAATTTTGTTGTATCTTCAAACAAACGCAAGATATTAATTTCCTCAATATCGTGTTAAACTACAGTGTAACCCGGATATAAGAGACCCGGATATAAGAGAAACCCGAATATAAGAGAGATTTTCCCTGGTCCCAAATTAGAGCCTGTGTTAATGTATATATAATAGACCAAACCCGGATATAAGAAAACCCGGATATAAGATACTTCTTCTCCGGTCCCGACAACTCTCTTATATCCGGATTACACTGTATACTGATAAATATATAAAAGTAAGTGTTCATCATAAATCCACTAATAAAAATTCTCTCTTCTATTCACACTATAATAACAAAATAATGTCTGGTATAATTATTGGCTTCTATTTAACAAAAAATTATACTTCTCAAATTATACGCCTTAATATTTTCAGGAGGAAGAGACATACATTTAAACTCCTCTAATATTTTATATATAGTGCTCCAACGCTGTTGGAGCAGAAGAGGCGGTTATATTTAATTGTTTCGACAGTAAAAGAGTGGGAGCGAGATACCACCCTAGTAGAATGATTAAATGCATGCAATCGGAGCACCAGTGAAAATAGCTAATCAGAGCAGTTACCATTCTTTTCACTGAAATTATTGGAGAATGTCCAGGATTTCATTTGAAGTCAAGAAAATAAGAATTTAAGCAACATGATTCCAAACATAAGGAATAAAAAGACGTCATTTTCAACTGGCACCAGGAAGACACTGTTTGTTGACATATTGAGTAACATGATTATTGATTGATTTTTTACGGCTTATCGATCTTTCTCAGGTGATTTAAAGCCAGAAAATATTTTTAGATTGTAAGAATTTTAGGGAGATGAGTATTTACCGATTCTAGTCCTACAGCCGATAACTGGGAGAGAAGAGACGGTTTCATATCTTTCTCAAGTGTATTTGCGTAAGTGAATACAATGTGCCCGATTGGAATTAGAACTCGGCACATCCAAGCTTACAGCACCCAATTGACCAGGCTCGGCGTTGCTTAACTTCGGTGATAACTGGTGTTTCAACGACGACAAAGTAATAAAATTTACTACTGAAAATGCTTCTGATAACAACCTTTGAATATAGAAACGAAATCAAAAGCCTCGTAAGGGGGATTTGAGCTTGGTAGAATAAAGATGAGCGGCAGGGTTGAACCTTTTCCCTCGTGGAGAGGAAAAAATATTCGGTTCTTACTCTTCACAGTGAGTGAGGAATAAGCGAATTTTTCCGAGTTTTAGCCTTTTTTATATATTTCCTTAAGATACATGTTAGCAACTAGGAAAGAATTCGGAGAGCCGAGTTCGAATTTCAGCTGAGGTCGTCACATTCACTTTCATGCAAATACACTTGGGACAGTTATTAATACATAGTTTTCGCACCACCAAACAGCTATCATTCTAATAGCAAAGCAAACTAGATGCTCTAGTTGTGGTTGGTCACTAGTCAGGCAGAAGGACTACTCTGAATCCGAAACCATATGTACAATTTGTCGTCTAAATGATGCAAAAATGAAAATAACAGACAACTATTTACAAAAATATCTAGAGTAAATTTAATCAATAAAATCACCATTGGCTTCAACCACGACCTCAAGACAACTTTAGAATTTCTTGCAACTCTTCTGGAAGATATGCTTGTTTAAGTTGGTGAATGCTGCCATAATCCTTACATCTTTGGTGTTACAAATAGTTTTGTTGACCTCTCGTTCAACTGCGCCCCACACATAATAATCAAGGGAGTTGCAATCTGGGGAGATAGGTAACCAGATGTAAGGGGTGATGTGGTCACAGAAATTTTCTGGCTGTCAAGACTGGGTTCTCCTGCTTTTGTGGCATGGTACAGAGTACTGTTGCCAGAAATAGGGTCTTCCAGGGCAGCACTACTGCCTCAAAACACTTGATGCAAGGCCTCCGTGTTGAGCATAAGGCCCTGTGGGAAGACGAATTGAGCCATAACGTCGTCATCACTACTGATCACTCCAAAAACCTTTGTAATCATCATTAGACTCATTGAACTCTTTCAGAATACTCTACACTATCCTCAGATTGACACCAAAACACTCTGAAATGTTTGTATTGAAGCTTCCGGCGCGAATGCCAAGCAGTACAGCATGGTGTTTGGCGGGGTGAATTGCGTCTTTTTCTCACAGTCCGTGCTCAACTGACGCTACTATACTGTGCAGTCGACAAAATAAAAAGCAAACAACGCGCATGCGTGAAATTAAAGTTTAAAATGGCGACAATTTACCCATCACACCCTGTAGTCGTGGTGTAGTACATGCTATGCAGCCATCTGTAAGATTATAGAGTCCTCAGTAACCTCAGAATCGTGACTCCGTATATATATATATATATATATATATATATATATATATATATATATATATATATATATATATATATATATAATCTTGATTATTTCTGTATAGCTAGATGAAAAAAAGAATTTGTGATTAGGTATTTGTGCAAGAAAAATTTTAAATAGTTTTACTTCTTTCCCTCGTTTTTACAAAATTGTCGACTAGAATTATTTCCCATTTAAATTTTCGCAGATTTTTCCTGCTTCTTCGTTTCTTGCTTTCTTCTTCTTTTTTCTTTTTTCTTGGTATGTTGATTTCTGTAATACTCGTTTCTTTTGTCATTCTCTTTTTTCCCTTTCGTTTTCTTTCTCTTCTTACCTTTTCCTGGTAATTATTTTCTTTCTCTTTCTCTATCTCTTATTTTTCTTTATCTTTGTCGTATTTATTTTTGTCTCTTTTTTTTTTCTCTCCTCCTCCGTTTTTCCTCTATTCTTCTTTTAGTTGCACTGTCTTTAATTTGTTCCAACTTTTTTCTTTCTTTCTCTCTTTAAATATTTCTGTCTTTCTTTCACGGTTATGTCAATTATTTTTCTTCACTTCATGTTAATTTGGCTTAATTTTTACACGAAGTAACCTCTTTTTCCCTCGTGTTCATTTTCATGTTGCAAATCCCGCAAAATTAAGGGAACTTATTCATGCACAGACTCGCAGATCATTTCCGCTCTCCTGCTGACCTTTTAATTTATTCCACTTTCTTTACCCCTACACCATTAAGTTCAAGGCAAATATATTTTCCTTTCTGCAGAGAACCTATTACGGCATGAAAAGATTGAAAACTTTTTCTATTTTTATTTTCTTTTATTAAATGTTATTGAAATTTTCGGTGTATTGCTTTTGCCAGTTATTTTCACTCGATGCCAGAACACTATTGTCATTTCGTTGTTGCTTCCATTTCAAACGTGTTTCTTCTGTACGATTACATTATTTTGGCTTGTTTCTGACCTATTTTGGGCTATTACTTAAAGTAGTAGTCCGTTTTAAAAGAGTAATGGTGGTGCCAATGTTTTCTTTTTTAGGAATTGCGTTTCTGTAGAACGTGGGTGATTGCGGCTCTTCACAAATTTCTACCGTTTGTCGCTCTTGATAATGTTCATCTCCTTATTACCCTTCCAAGTCCCTTGTCTGCCATCTATTTACACAAGCTTGTTAGATAGCTTACTCGCAGATCCCCTTGCCCCTCTTATCTTCAATGTCATGTGTGGATTAAATTCTCCAAGCCATCTTTTCTCATTATATGTCCCAGACTTTTGCTTTCAATTTTCCATAAAGATTCTTAACCTTTCTAGCTCTTATCAAATAAATTTACTATCACTCCCTATTCTCACAAGCTTGTTAGGTAGGTTAATTGCTGCCGTCCCTCTAATATGTGAATATCAAATTATCCAAGACCTCTTTATTCATTGTGTCAGAGAAATTTCAACCGTCTCAGAAACAGACAGTTGAAACTGTAAGTGCAAGCGACCACTTTATTTATAGTTATTATTATATATTATTACTAAATTTTCAAATCTTCACGCATAGAGTTAGTAACGTTTCCATTTCATTTATTAATATCATTATTTAGAAAAGACCACGAAACAACATCCAGTATTTTCGGCACGGACCCTGAACTACCGCCAGTCACGATGAAAGGGGAGGCACCGTGCCTTAAGAGAATATTAGGCCTTAAACTCACACCTGACATCAAGTGGAACTCGTACATACGATCCAACATTGGACACCTCGAGGTGGTGTAATGGTTAGCAAGTTTGTCTCGATAGATCAATTACGACTAGTAGTCGTAAGAGTAGTGAGTTCGATCCTCACTGGGTGCCCCATACTTTCAGCCTTGTGCCACATCTAAGCTACGCTTGGAAAATAACTAGGGCACCATAACATGGTGTAATAGTTAGCAAGCTTGTCTCGCAAGTACAATTACGACTGAGTAGTGAGTTCGGTCCTCACTGGGTGCCCTTGTACCACATCTAAGCTACGCTTAAAAAATTACCATACGATCCATCGCTGAACGTGCAATTGTCGGCTCCCTGTACCGCTCCAGTTAGTACCTGACTTCGCAAGCTATCCTCTCCCTTTACAAGAGACAGATCAGGCCGAAAATGGAGTAATGTTGTCATATTTTGGCGGGGTCGGCCTAGTCTTCACTTTCCACTTTAGATAGTTTAAAAGCGTTTCTGATTCGCTGTGGGTGACGAATTATTTTCACACTTAGACCTCTCTATCACAGACGGGATGTGGTGAACCTCTCACTGCTCCGTCGAAAGATGAAAACTGCTGGTACGAACTACATACCATGTTTCCGCCAGTTCTAACCTTCACGGCTAGCATCCACCATGCCACTTGCATTTAAGCAAACCACCCATATTCCCTTCGTATTCCATTGGCGAGAAACAGGTTCTTCCCGCGAAAGACTGCTCTGTGGAACAGACTTCCAAGAGGATGTTTTCCCCCGATCTCTACAATCTTAACCATTTCAAGTGTAGGGTTAACTGTTATCTTCCTCTCTTATTCGTATAAATTGCTTTTTAACGTAACCCTCTACTTCGAGTGGAAGGATAACCTTACTGTAAAAAAATCTCTTCAACAGAGAAAAAAGCTTTTTACACTTCCAGTAAAACAATAATAAAACACAACACTTTCTTTTTTATTTCCTTTTTTCGAATTCCAGTCACTTATACGCGTATACCATTGGGAAAGCTATGGGTCAAACAGTAAGACTTTTATCTGGAAAATCATTGTTATTCTAAAAAAAAACTGTTAATACAATATTTACTTACACACAAAAAATTATTCTTACAATCCGAAATGTTTCCTCTTTAAATAAACCAGAAAGGGTTGATAAACCTTAAATAACAAATCAATCTTATTATTATTGCTGGGTATCAATGAACTGATATTGGGGTGGCTTGTCGGATAATATATAAAGAAACCTACAGGGACAGATGACTAGTCGGAAAAGTTAGTTATCGAAAATAACCTACGAAAGTTACCGAAAATCCATAAAACTTAACCCGAAATAATATATAGTCAACAGGAAACGTCAACTATTCAACAGAGGTAAATACTTTTACGCCTGCAGTAAAACAGTAATGAAACACAACATATTATTTCTTTTTTATTTACCTTTTCTTTCTTCAAAACAACTCTTCTTTTTTTTTTTTCTATTCTTATCTTGCACATTCATTCGTATAGTATTTTGCTTTCTGTTTTCCCTTTCTTCGCTCAATGAACTCTGCCAGTAAGGGTCATTGGGAGTATCTATTTGGATGCTATATAAAGAAACCTACAGAGATTGATGATCCTTATATTGTTCTCAGTAGAGTCAGTTACCGAGAGGAACCTTCGAGAGTTATCGAAAATCCATGAGACTTACCACAATATGATATATATACTATTGGCGACGATGAACCTCAACTATTCAACAGGAGTAAAGGTCATTACACTTCCAATAAACAATAGTGGTGTAACGGGGTGAATGTTGAGTTGTGTTAATGTAAGTTACCCCGTTGTTATATGTATTTGTAGTTGATAGAGGATTCCTTTTCTCTTTTTTTTTTACTGAAAATGAATTGAATAAAACGTACAACGATAACAACAAGAAGACTTTGAGACACGTGTTGACATTGATGACAATGTGTATTTTTCTTTTCGTGAAGTTTATTACAATTACAAAATTGGTATTGTGTGTTAAAAATATTCTCAGTGTTGTTTTCACTTTTGTTTCTTGAAAAGTTTGTGTTTACTTGTTTTTGCATGTTGCTTGTTTAAGGGAAGCATTTGAAAATGTCAACTGTCGATTTTCACGGAACGAAGAAGATACGTCTGTGTTGTTCTTTTTACTACTGCCACTGCTACTCTACTGCATTGCGCTTCTGGTGGAAGGGTCGTTTTTATAACCATGAAGTTTCAGATTTTTAGAATAATGAAATATCATCATCATTCTGGATCACAACAGTGGAATAAAACAAATACCTGTGTATATTTCTGAGATGAGGTATTATGTACACTATTTGCATTATTCGAAGTATAGTCCTCATCTTTGTTGCCATATCTATCACAACGTTTCGACCGTTGTATGCTCCGGCCTTCTTCAGGTGGTTGGAATGTCGAAGTGAACCCTTTATTTCGCTCGCTGGGTTAAACTGTTCTAGTTCCACGTGCCATGTCTAATGGATGTCAGTTATCAGTTATCTCCTGTTAAATCACATCTCCAAGTTCTCCACTGCCTTAACCAGGTATTGAACTCATACTGTCACTGGATCTAACCAACGCCTTTATCAATGCGCCATGTGTCCTTAAGGACATAATGTCTTCTGCAGTATTTTTTTTTACCAGTGCTCATATTGCAATTTTCGTTTTCGTGGTGATAAATATGACAACAAAGATGAGGACAATAGTCCGAATAATGTAAATAGTGAAAACAAATACCATTCGTTTGTATCAGAAAATTTTTAAATAATATATATTTAGTATAACATATAAAGGAACCTATAGAGACAGATGACCCTTAGATACTACTTAGTTATCGAAAATAATCCACGGAAGTTTTCGAGAATCTACAAAACTTAACCCGAAATTATATATAATATTTGCGACGAGAAACCTGAACTATTCAACAGTAAAGGTCATTTACTATCCAGTAAAACAACAGTGAAATACAAACGTTCGACCAAACTGTTCATACCCATTGGATTGAAAATACAGGGTACCCAGTAAAAAAGCGGAAAATTTATTATCACTGTTTTATCTTTCAGGAATAAATAACCTTGAATAAATTTCTTGAATATTCATGACCTTGAATAATCATTCGGCTCTCGCATAATTACTTTACTCTATCTGGTTCTTTTATAATAGATTAACTGCTGCTCGATCTTGTGACTCGTGATTTAAAGGCTATTTGAAGACAACTTTCGTCTTTCGTTCTGCCCTTCTCGTATGGCTAAACAACTCACTGATTTTGAGTGTCAGGTTATCGTGCTTTTCAGAGATCATCCGATGTGGGGATTGATGAAATGTGCAGAAATTCTTCCTGAATTTTTCAGTCACATCTGCTGTCACCAGTTTTCAACGGTTGTCTCACGCCGTTCTGAATTTACCGCTTTTTACTGGCACCCTGTAGAAGCAGTTCAGTCCGTGTACAATTCCTGAAATATCAATTATTAAAAGTTTATATAGAGCACTCAATTCCGATAACCGGTAGCGGGGATGGTTACTTGTAGCCATCAATTGTCATCTCTTAAAATCCTCAAATACTTAAAAAAATAAGAGAGGATGAATTTTATATTCAGGCATTATGTTAGAATGTTGAAGAGTGGGAAAGATTTATGGTGACACGAATTCCGTTCAAAATAACCAGATATCTTTACTGTCAAAAAGCAAATGAAGTGCAATTTTCAAAGAAGATTTTCTATCTACATTTTCTCCTGACAGCTACATCGATTAATTATACCTTGAGGAATTATAATTGTTTATGAATTTATAAAAATTACAGGAAAATGAATCCCCTAGCATAGACGATTGACATAAAATGTTTTCTAAAAGTAAAAATAAAAAAGTAGTCATTTTGCAAAGTAGGGATCGGAATGTTAAGAATAAAAAATGTGAAATGATAATGACATACATTAGAAAACAAGAAGCATCAAAAGGAACTGAACTACACTAGAAAATTCACAGAAATAGAATTCTCTATAAATACTGAAAGCGGGCCCAGTCAAGCTAAACGAAATGGAGGAAAGAAAATGAAGATAGGAACGTACAAGTGAAAAATGATAATGTCAAAGGTCAACATTTCATCGAGACGTTTTAGCCTCATTACATCCATCGTAGCAATGATAATGATTAATGGAAACATATCATTTGTAATGGAAGACACAGATTTACAGGAAAATTTTAACCATTTAATATAGAGTATTGGCGTAAAATAGTTGTTAAAAAATAAAATAAAAGAACTGAAAACTTTGGATCTTACCAGAACGGTAAGACGAAATTATGATTCGAGAAATTTGCAGTGTTGGCGGTGCACAAAGGGAAAAGAAAAGCAGCTGAACTATAAGATAATCAGGAATATTGGAAGCGGATTCAATCAATCAGGATAAAGGGGGAGAATTAGCAAAACAAACAAACAAAATAAAAACACAAAACAAGGACAATTTTGGAAATTAAACTCAAGAGAGAAATATAAACAAATAAATAAATACATGTGTAGTAACGATTGCGAGATATTTTGGGATATTCCTAGATTGGACAAAAGAACACTTTAGAAATGTGCAAATGACTTATCGTTGGACAGCATGTAAAACCATCATTGCTAATTGGACCCAAAACTGTCACCAATCACGATGAAAGGATGTTCACTCAAACTATTGGGATTCAAAATCAACCGAGACCTCAAATGAAAAGGTACTGGAAAAATAGTTGGCTCATTGTATAACTCTAGTAAGAACCTAATTCCTCCTGCCATCCTCCATATTTGCAAGAGTTAGGTAAGGCCTAAAATGGAGTATTGCTGCACAGTCTTTACTTTCCAGTCTAAAATCGTCCTTGAGGGTGACAAATTATTTTCCTCCCTGCAACCCTTTTCTTACAGAAGAAACATCGCACACCTCTCACTGTTCTTTCGCTATTTCCGTGGAGAGTGCTCAGACGTACTAGATTTCTTAGTTCTTCCCTTCAGGGTTAAGACCCACCCTGCCACTATGTCACAAACACGCAAACTACCTCTCATCCCTTTTGTATTCCATTAGTGATGTGCAAGTTCTACTCGAGTAGCTTTTTTTCTCGCGAAACTACTCCCAAGAGTATTCGTCCCCGATCACTACAATCAACCTGTTCAGGTCTCGGGTTAAACGTTATCTTCCCCACATATCCACATAAACTGCTGTTTTACTCTGTAACCCTCTACTTTGAGCTTTGTACAGGATGGAAATCAGTGTCAAAAATGGAATAGATTTGTTGGCATTGAGTATGATATCGGCTCTTCTATCCAAAGTCAAAAAGCAAAGTAATGAAAGTTTATTTCCGTAAGCTAAAAGTTGCATTCGAACAGAGAAGAGGTTAAATTCGAGATCAGAAGATTCCCAGACGAGAAAAACCAAATATCAGATACAAACTCCCAGAGACTTGAAAAACAAATAAGAACGATTTAGAAGATATCTGAAAAGACAAGTAAAAGAAATTGCACATGACATGAAAAGGATATGGTTGCGAGGAGGATATTTGATGAGAGAAACTAATTTTGTTTGTAATAATAAACATTTTGTAATAATAAACTATGTTGTGGCTGAAGTAAAAAGGATACAGCAAAAGAGTAAATGTATGCAATACGGAACTTCATATTAGGTCACCAATCATAAGTGAAAGCTACAAGTTGTCCCAGAATTATTACAAAAAGTAGTCATGACTGATGCCAATATCGCTGCAAGAAATCGCTCTCGATTTTGTAAATTTCAAAATCAGTTTCATTGAATCCATTCCGCCTCCCAGATGCAGTATAGAACCATAACACATGACAAAGAAAAAAATAATGAACCAATCGAATCGTTCTATTTTACTGTTGAAAAATCCTAAGACTTAAGACACTTAAAAGCGAAATGAATCGGACTGGCAATGAAAAACTCAGTAGACACACTTGCTTTCAATATGATAACGTTTGGGCTACCACAACTTCTAATAAAGTGTCTGCCACACCAACCAAGACTGCAGCTAAAAGTTCAACAAACGCCTCTCTCATACCATAAATGTAAATCTCATATTTCTCTGTATGTATGTACGCATGTATGTATGCAAATCCCCTCTCACTCTCTGTTCGCATACATATATACATACATATTTAAACTCAGATATGAACATTCATTTCACACAAGACCTTTCTTTATACACCGACCTTTCAATTGCGCCACCTTCATTTCTTTGCTTGCATCTCAATTGTCTTATTTAAATGACACACACACATCTTACATGAATGTCGTGTTTGTTATCCTGTTCATACATATGACAATCTTATATGTACAGGTTGCGATGGATAAATTGTCGTCTAGATTACGCAAAAATTGAAATAACACAGACATCTCATTTTAACAGTTATATTTACCAAATTCCATAAAAATAACTTGAAATACTAAAGAGTAACTTTATTTAATAAAATCGTTATTGGCTGCAGCCACGACCTCCAGACGACTTCGGAATCTCCTGCAACTCTTCTAGATGCTCTCCTTGTTTAATCCTTACCTTCAGTTCATGATTGCTGGAGGAGTTTTGTTGGTCTCTCACTCAGCTGCGCCCAACGCATAATAATCAAGGGGGCAGCAGTCTGGGGAATTAAGTGACCAGATGTAAGTGGTGATGTGGTCGCAGAAATTGTCTGGTTGTCAAACTGGGTTCTCCTGCTTGTGTGGTATGGTGCCGAGTCCTGTTGCCAGACATCAGACATAAGCTCTTCCAGCAGCCACCTTACTGACCCAGGGCAGCTCTACCTCCTCAAGGCACTTGATGTAGGACTCCCTGTTGAGACTGAGGCCCTCGCCAACGAATTCGGGACTTCTTTTCTTATCAGAACGATTTCCTTCGTAATCACCATTAGACTAATCTAACTCTTTTCGAATTCTCTGAACTGTCTTAATATTGATAGCCAAACACTCTGAAATGTTCGTATTTGGAGTTTCCGGACGGATGCCAAGCAGTACAACATGCCGTTTCCAAATTTCAGTCGCAGTGATTTGCTTCATAGTGTTTTTTTTTTTTTTTTTTTTTTCTCACAGTGCCCAACTGGCTTTACTATACTGTGCAGTCGAAAAATCAAAAACAAACACCACGCATGCGCGAAATTAAAAATATAAAATGGCGACAATTTACCCATCATACCCTATATGTCGTTATTATTATTTTCTTCATACATATAAAAATTTTATATGAATGGTTTCAATTAAATGATTGTTATTGTTATCCTGTTCATCAAGGTATTATATTGATTTCCTTTATTTTGAAATAGTAAAACTTTTACCGACTTTTGTTAGGTAACTCGACGTTAATTTAAATAGTTCTCCAAATAAATATTAACTTTGGTTTCTCTTTCTTTTGTGATGTCAATGAACACTCGTTGCCACTTTTGTAATATCAACGAATACTCATTGTCACTTTCGCAATGCTCCTTGTAGTAGAGCCTTTGTGATCGCAGGTACAACTATAGTAACGCCATTGAACAATACTGGTGTCAGACGCCTTCAAATAGCACTCGTACTAATAGTACTTGCTCGATAATACTCGCTCGATAAGTAATCCGTATAGTGATCTGAATTAAGAAAGAGTATAGTGAATAGAGTAGAGAATAGCGGTCCGTATAGTGATGGAGGAGAAGTAGCGATCCAAATAGTAATAGAGGATAGACTAGAAATGCAGATCAATCTAGACGTCCTATATATTCATTTCCTCTATGGTCACGTGGTCCACTTAATTCAATAAAGAGATCACCTGTGTTAGCTCACTGGCGATCTAAGTTCAAACTCAAGTGTCGGCAGTGACACTTTATTCCTATAGTGTTTATCTAAATCTAAAAATAAACACGCTAAAATTCACCTTCATCCCGTACCGTGCGCTGACGGCTTAGTGGGGGAAGTTCCGACTGACGCAAATTCAGTCGGGTTTCGATCCTAGCTAGAGGCAACCGGACATCTAGCCACACTGATGAGCTGTGAAACAGCGAAACAGTCTGTCTGTGGATGACAATAATATATATAATATATATATTTCAAGGGTAATTCACCGGGAACTTCGCAAACAGTGTCGTGCAAAGATTTTTAAAGCTATGGGTATGAACACAAACAAAAATTTGAAATACAAACAAAATTGTTTAAGAGTATAAAATTAAATTGATTCTGGTGTTTATTTTTCTCAAATAGGCGATTTTTCAGCACTTCTTTTCTCTGACGTACGTGTTTATTATATGAATTCGACATCTCCCGTAATTATAATATCTTGGGTTAGCTGAAGGGCCAACAGTGCCCATACCACCTATGGAACTACCGAACGCCCAATGACATGTGTGCAATAGTGTGCACGAAACTGCAGTCATGGTCGGTCATATGTACTCCGAATTTTATATATATATATATATATATATATATATATATATATATATATATAGGTACATTGAGATCAACACGCAATGGCAACAGTCAGTTTCATGTTTGAAGGGAATCTTCGGGCCATGTGAAGAAGTATATATATATATATATATATATATATATATATATATATATATGGACTGAAGGTTGTGTTTAAGCATGAAACAGACTGTCGCCGCTGAATGTTGATCTCAATGTCCACTATTATATTTACGCTCTATCCTTGATATTGAGCACTAACCTATAAATGTAGTATACTTTAAGTCTATTATATAAGTATAAAATATTGTAGAATTTGTACTGGTGGTAATAAAAATGATCGATGTAAAATAACAGAGCTAAATTTTATTCTATTATTAATAAATATACATTTTTTACTCCCTGCTTGTTACAAGTCTGAGTTTAATATATAAAACACCTTCTGGTTTACGTAAAATTATGCAACTTAATACGCCGAGATGAGAAGAATTGTGTCAATAAGTGTTCTCAATATAAATGTCCAGTAATAATTATTGGCAATAAATAAAATATTCACGATACTTATAACGGACTAAAATATCTTAAAAAAATAAGATAATTCTTATCTGACAGAGAAGGGTTAACATCGCGAAACTGACTACATCATACTTATCGTTGAACATTGTTACATTAAATAAAATTGTTCTTTCTTGATGGAACAATATTATGATATATGATGGTTGCCCACTCACTCTCCGAAGATGACTACCAAATATGCCGTGACCGATGAAGTGATTCTCCTACAACCACTGAAAACACGACGGTAACCGCCTTATTATTTACATTAATCGCAAAACACCACGTGGACCTCATCAACATGTAGCCTTGATCCAGTGATAAGAAGCTAGTCGAGTGAAGATAACTGGAGATTCTCTGTGGCGCATACGATTTGAGAAGCCTGCTGCTAAGATATTGGCTCGAATCATATCACAATGATATAACCTTATATATATATATATATATATATACATATGTGTGTGTGTGTGTGTGTGTGTGTGTGTGTGTGTGTGTGTGTGTGTGTGTGTGTGTGTGTGTGTGTGTGTTATGATATGGACAAAGTCCGACAATTATTTATTATTAATGTCTCAAATGATTGTTGGACTTTGTCCATTTCATAATGTGTGACGTCATTTGTTTACATTTGGATACGCATCAGCAGATATGAATGAATGAGAGAAAATCATTGAGAATTGTGTTTAAAAAGAGTAAAATCGACATTGTTTACCGAACGCTCCTCTGTGGCCCAAGCAGTTATGGCACGTCAGGCTATATGACGGTTCCGTACAGGATACAGGTTCGATTCCTGTCGGAGGACGCATATTTTCTATGAAAATTTCTCGGACGTTCAGGCCGGTAAATGTTGTTAATACCGTTTATTGTAAACAGAGCATTGACTTAAATATTTGTATCTATAAAAAGAACGTATAAACATAAAAACTTATATATATAGATAGATATCTTATACTAATAATACTTTTAAAACTTCTGTTTATAAAAAAAACAACTAGTAAAGACTCTTGCCATCTTAATTTCTCTAGTGAATGCCCTCTTAGATATAAAATAGATGTTATTAAAAATTTCCTCACGAGAATTAATTCTCTCGCACGCTTTTCCATAAAGAATTAAACAACGTAAAACAAACGCTTATTAATAATGGATTTCCTAATCAATTGTTTGATTTCCATATTAGGCATTTTCTGTCTAAGGTAGCTAATAGCAACGACGAGAATAAACGCATAAACATTAATATTTTTTATAAAAATCAAATGAACAAAAATTATGAACAAGACAGAAGAAGAATTAAGAACATTATAAAATATATTCCCAACACCAGTTGACAATAGCAAAAAAAAATTAGTTTAATTATTTAAAAATGATAATTCACCTCCTAGAACAAAATTAAATAGGTCAAATTATTATTTACGAATTTAAATGCCCATTAATGAATTTTATGCCTGATCAATCAAAATTCGTAAATAATTATATAAGCCACACTACAACATGTATGACACGAAGACTCACTCTACACCTTTCTGACCATAGCTCAATTAGATCTCATTTAAATATTCATGGAGACCTACCGGACACTATTCGTAACATACTTGTTGGCAACACAAATATAATAGCATCATCTACATGCAAAACAGGCTAAAATAATGAAATGTGCATGGAAGAAGGATTGCTGCCTAAATGCACAAATTTTACATATATATATATATATATATATATATATATATATATATATATATATATATATATATATATATATATATATAAATTTAAGACAGCTAACCTCATTCTCAAAAATAACAACACGCCTGATAAGTCAAAATTGCAAAGAACAAACATTATTTATGAGTTCAAATGCCCCTTAAGGAACTGCGTTCCCAACGAAACCGGACTCGTAAATAATTACATCGGTTACACAACCACATGCTTATCCAGACATCTTACGTCACTCCTATCCGATCACAGCTCCATTAGAACCCATTTAAACACACACAAAAATTTACCAGACTCCATTAGAAATATACTAGTAGAAAACACAAATATATTAATTTCTTCCACCTGTAAAAAAAGGTTAAAAATAATGGAGGTTTTAATATTAAAAAAGAAAAGGCCTACCCTTAACAATATTAATGAACAAAGCCACAACGTTCTAACCGTATTTGGAAATTAAAAACAGCACTACTACACGCTAAGACATATACATAATGCACACACTCAATTAAGCAGAAAAATCAAATCATCCTTGATAATGGCTAAAGATATAGCCGAAAGCGCTCGGAAAAATAAAACATTTGGACAGTTCTTACACACCCGTTGTCCAGCAAAGAAAGCTCTTGTTGGTACACAAGAAAAATTAAATAAAAAACTTAACCGTAGTACCTTGTCTGTCGTTTTTAATGAAACTTGCATATATATATATATATATATATATATATATATATATATATATATATATATATATATATATATATATATATATATTGTGTGTGTATTTAGGCAGCATTTTTTCATTCATACATGTTTCATTAAATAATATAGATAAGTGTTGTCTATATATTTTATGTAAGTTCTTTTCATATCGTCTGATAAGCTTAATAACATTATTTAATGAAACATGTAAGAATATATATATATATATATATATATATATATATATTTTGAACGATAAAAATTATTTAAAAAATCAATTAAAATCTTCAGACATACTGGGTTGTAGATTAATATTCTTATGTTTTTATTATTATTATTTCATTTATATTCCTCAACTAGTTTCGGCCAACATGGCCATCATCGGGAGAAAAAATGTTTCTACTTGCTGTAGCAGTAAACTACAGAAATGAATGTCTTGATGGAGAAAATGAACTTTTGTCTGTAGTTTTCATTTGTTTTTTTAATATTTATTTATTTATTTGTTCTTTTATCTTTTTAACATGAGTTTATTGACATTCCCTGTGTTGGTCAAACAGTCTCTTTTTAGTTGTCATTTGAGATAAGAGCTATGTTCCCTTATATATATATATATATATATATATATATATATATATATATATATATATATATATATATATATATATATTCTTTTGGTTATATCGATAACCCCGAGGAGTTTCTAAAATGGGAATATCCAGTTAAAATTCCTAGTAGAGAGCTCAATGTATGAGAATAATATGAAATCATACAGAGCAATATAATTAATTAAGAAAAATTGGGGAAAAAAAACAAACTTATATTTGAATTTTACAGCTATAAAGTGAAATTTATTTCAACAATTGGTTTACACTGCATCTTCAGACTGGTTTAAATGCACCAAACACAAGAAAGAAATTGATTCTTCTCTTTAAAAAAAAAAAAAAAAAAAAAAAAAAAAAAAACAGAGAAAAGAAAGAAAAGAAAAGAAAATTTTATGGTCGCGGGAGGGAAGAAATGACAGGAACGGGTAAAAATGAAGACAAAAGGGAGACGAAGATATCTTGTTCAGTGAAGGGGACAGTCAGAAGATACAGTCTAAACCAATTGTTGAAATAAACTTAAGTTCATAGCTGGAAAATTCAAATGTTTTTTTTCCGACCAAGCTTCATCGGTCGACTTTGTGCAGGGAGAAAGAACTTTATTCATTCCCTCTGTCTCATAGGCGGGTCGTGAGTAATTCTTTTTTATGTTTTATACCAATTAGTGGCCTATTTACACAGATTCGTTTTGTTTTGTTTTTTAACAATAAATTTATTTTAGTCGTGGCTCTTTATTCACCTCACCACCGTGTCTACGGCTTTCAGTTTCGCCGATTATTGTCGTTCAAATGAATCTTTCCGAAGAAATGTTAGACGAAAAAGGTCTCTTTAAAGAATGCGTTCCGTCATTTTCAAATCCATATTCAAATTCTCTGCCACAAAGTTTCTGTCATATATATATATATATATATATGTGTGTGTGTGTGTGTGTGTGTGTGTGTGTGTGTGTGTGTGTGTGTGTGTGTGTGTGTAAAATACAATAGGAAAACTGTAATAGTAACCGACGCGTTTCATCCAATGTGTACTTTTTCAAGGCAAAAACAAAATGAATTTATTAAACAAAATAACTAATAATAACAAAACAAAATGTACTTAGCAACTGGAAGAATTCGCCCATTTCACCTTTCTTAACAGAATTACTATTCTCCCAAGCAAACGTACACAACAGTATCAAGAAACCAAAAGAAAATAGTTGAACCCGTAAACACAACAATAAAAACAATATTTCCACACGTGACAGTAATTGACGTAATTTCAGTTAACAGTGTGAAAATAGCGTTCTCTAAATTCTTCCAGTTGATAAGTTGCTTTTACATTTATAAATACTGTCTACAGGTTAACTCCGAGAAATTTTTCATATATATATATATATATATATATATATATATATATATATATATATACACACACAAAAGGTGTTGATACATCCAAGAGAAAGCCAGCCAGTTGAACAAAGTAATCACACAAATAAAAGAAAATTTGCTAAGAAAAAAAAGTAAAAACGGGAAATTAAACAAAGAAAAAAAAGATCAAAAGGGAGACATCTACCGAAATATTTATAAACAGTGGTCTATACCTAGATTATTAAGATATACTATAAACTCTTTACAAAGTTGCACTTCAAAAGAAGTAAAGTTCGGATCGCTACTTAAGTTTCACCTTTCCACGTTCGTCAGGCGACCACAACACAATATATAAGAGAGAGAGAGAGAGAGAGAGAGAGAGAGAGAGAGAGAGAGAGAATAGTGTATTTGGGCAGCATCCCCTCTTTTATACAAATTTCACTAAAAACCACAACGATTACACTTTTTATCCAATTTTCCTTGTGTTCGTATAACTGATTACTTTTCTGCACATAAAGTGTGTAAAAACTGTTCGAATTCTCTATATATCCGAGCGCTTTCGGCTATTCTATTAGCTCTTATCAAGGATGATTTTTATTTTTATTTTTAATTGAATGTCTAGTTATTTATATATATTTCTAGAGTGACAGAATCTTTTTCCAAACACGGTGAGCAGATTATGGCCGTATTCATAGTTGATGTTACTGAGTGTTGGCTTTTTCCTTTTTTTATTATTAGTGCTTCCATTACTTTTAGTCGTCCTTTTTTTACATGTGGATGAGATTATCATGCTGGTATTTTCTACTAGTAAGTTTCGGATGGAGTCTGGTGGGATTTTGTGTGTGTTTAAATGAGTTCTAATGGAGCTGTGATCGGATAGGTGTAACGTAAGTCGTCTGGATAGGCCTGTAGTAGTGCGACCGATGTAATTATTTATGAGATTGGTTTTGATCAGGAATATAATTCTTTAAGGGCATTTGAACTGGTAAATAATGTTGGTCCTTTGTAGAAAATACAACTATGTTGCGGGTGGGTTTTGGTAGATTTTCCTGTGTATTTGAATGAGTCCTAATTGATATATGCCCAGAGAGGTGTCACGCGATTCTTCTTAGTGGTATTTTCAATATAATGATTGTTACTAATGATAGTTCTGGGCCCGATCTGCTATGATGGAATGCAACTAGTTTGCTTACTGAAAGGTTTGGAGTTTAAGTTATATAGTAGTGTAACATGTAATATGAAAGTATTTAATATTTATACTATTTATTCGGACTAATGTGCTCGACTGTGATAATAACAAAAATGGGGACATTAGTCCGATGGAAATAATGATAACTCTTCATCTCAGAAATTCAGACAGAAACGAATGCATTTTCTTTTGACTGACTAGAAAATTACCTAAATTGATCTAAGAACTCTCTAATGAATAAGGTAAAAAATTGTTTGCATTCATCAGTATTGATAAGTAAGCTGCTAATGAACCTGTCGATTTGTCGCTCGTTAGAAGGGGTCTCTGCCAAATAATGGTTCTCTCATCAGTTCATCTGTAAGAACACACCGATGAGCAAAGGTTAACAAGCTAATGTGGATGGGAGGTGCTAGTGAGTTCGATCCTAACTGAATGTTGTACACTTGATTATATTTCATCAGGGCCTAAGTAATGTGTGTTCATCATTATTCTTAGTACTTCAAAAATCGATCGACTAAAAATAGATGAAAGAAAGAACGAAAAAGCAAAGAGAAAGAAAAAGACAAGGTTGAGGTTTCGTAGCTGAGAGAGTTGCATGTCAGTAAGTGGTCAAAGTTCAAGCACAAGTACGTCATCAGTTTTCAATTCGGTATCTATGCTAATTACATAACTAAGATCAAATTGGCAGGTGATCTCAAAAATGACGTATAATCTGTTGTTAACTGGGGCAAGGAGTGGCTTGTTAATTTAAACACCTCAAAAATGAAACGGCTCTCTTTTACTCATCAGAGAGAACACTTTTTCCCTTCGATCAGCATGGCTGATGCTAATCTCCAGGAGAGTGACTCATTGCGCCTTCTCGGACTAATGTTTTCAGTTAACATGAAGTGGAAAGAGTATATTGAATCAATTGTAAAGTCTGCAGCTAAGAAAGTTGGTTCACTATGTCATGCTAGATAATTTTTCTTACAGAATCTGTCTTACACATTTATAAGTCTACAATTCGTCCTTGCTTTGAATATTGCTGCTACATCTGGTCTGGTGCTCCTGCTGTAAACCTAGAGATATTTGATTAAATCCAGAGAAGAATCTGTTATTTGTCCTGACCTGGCACCTAGGCTTCAGTTCCCTTCGAAACGTAGATTCCCTGTGCCTTTTTCTATAAATATTTTCATGGTAATGGTTCTGATGATCATTCCGCTATGATACCTAGACTTTATGAATTTGAGCACAGTGCTAGATCTGCGGCAAGATGTCATCATTTTACAGCTGAAATAGCTAGATATAACCGTAAGTTCTATGCCAACAGTTTCTTCTAGTGCACTTCTCGCTTGTGGAATTCTTTCCTGGCTTCTTGTTTTCCAAGTCAATTTTGATCTTCAAAAATTTAAATACAATGTCAATTGTAATCTTCTGTCTTCTTAATCCCTGTCCTTTTATTGTCCTCTCTCATTAACAGTAGCTTTTTCTCATATTGTCTGACACTCAATAACCGCCTAGCGTCTTAGTGGCTTTATTGCCTTGCTTGATATGAAATGATAAAAAAAATGTAAGTTACAGGATTTTGAATGTTCCAAACATCAATCCTTTCAAACGGAAAGACTTCTGTAAAACAATCCTCCTCTCGCCTCTTCCCTTGGCTTTCTACCAAATAAAGCAAAGTTGAGTAAATATCAATAAATAAACAGGAAATAAATCTATAAAAAAAGAGACGAAAAGAAAACTGAAAGTAAAGAGGGTTGGAGGAAAAGCAAAAAGGAAAGTAATTCAGGAAGAAAAGAAAAGAAAGGGAAAAGAAATGGAGAAAAAGCAAAAAATGGAGAAGAAAGAAAGAAAGATAGGGAGAAAAAGAAAGAAAGGAGAAAGAGAGAATAAAGAAAGAAAGGGCGAAGAAAATAGAAAGGAGAAAAAAGAAAGAATGAGTGACGTTTTCCCTTTCTTTGTTTTGGAAACAACAAAAACAAAGATTATAATATATTTAAAAAAAAACGAAAAAGAGAAAATCATGTAAAATAGCAAATGCAATATGTTAAAATAAAACGTCATTCGTTACAACTATAATCACGTGATGTTCATCTCTTTCCATTGATTGCTTAATGCGACTGCGTTCTCTCGTGACTTCAAACTCCGGCCTCCGCCCCAATTCCCGCCTTCTTCGTCGCTTGACAAATTTGTAATTCCGCACAGTGTAATCAGATCCTAACATTGCCTGGGCATTAAAATGAAATACGTCCATTTCTCAAATCCCAAAACGAAAACATATTTGCACACACACGCGCGCGCACGCACACGCACACACACGCGCGTGCGCACACACACACACACACACACACACACACACACACACACACAGCAGTTAGGCGTACAAGCATAACGCATCCACAACATAAATACATCTGAAAGTAGATAAACAAGTGTTTATTATATAAGTACCAATGCGTTGCACGCACATCCACCCTTACAATTTATACGTCAACTATGATGTTAGATTTAATTATGGAAGACAATGTATTCACAGCAAAATTCAAATTGAGCAAATAGTGTAATAAAATTTATTGCAAATATTTCTGATAAAACATAATACGAGTGGGTATTCAAAAAGTCCATAGAAAAATAGAATTAAAAGCAACACTTAAAATATATATATGTTCCTGCTTGGGAACCTCGACGTGTTATAATGTTTAGCAAGTTTGTCTCGCTAGAACAGTTATGACTGAGTTGTAAGTTCGATCCTCATTGGGTGCACCATACTTTACACTTAGAAAATCACCAAGTCACCTCAACGTGGTATAACAGTTAAGGAAGCTTATTTCGCTAGAGCAATTACAACTGAGTTGTAACTTCAGTTCTCGTGGGATGCCCCAAATTTTCGGTCTTGTGCCACAGAAAATCACCATAAGCTCCGGCTTACATTGAAACACCAGGGTTAAAGAACGTCAACCCTGGTCAGCACCCAGATGGTTAAACACTTGTTTTAAGCTTCGTTATGTGCGGGTGGTGTAATAGATAATGACACAAAACTGGGAATCGGAGAGCCGTGTTCCAATTCTAGTAGATTTCGTTATAGTCACTTATGCGCAAATACCCTTGGGGAACGTGTGAATCCATCTTAATTCCCCCAGCTATAGGACTTGAATCAATAAAACATTATCTAAAATAAAAAATAAAAGAAACACTTACTATCTAAAAAATATTTTCTGGCTTTAAATAATCTGCAAAAGGTTGATAAACCGTAAAAAACAAAATTAATGAATCTACTTGCGTTCGCTTGAAAAAAATCTGAACCTCGCTTCAGGCTTAAAAATTGGTTTAATTTTTGGACTTGTCAGGCTTATAACCTTCATGCTAATCAAGGCCGGATTAAAGCTTTAAGCGGTCCCTGGACTAGTATAATTTGGGGTCCTCTTCATTGCGTATATTCGTCCCTCAGTGTGTCTATAAAGAAAAGAAAAGATATATTTTAATATAGAAAAAAATCACTCTACATACTCCATCAACATGAAGAAAATCCGGTCGTTAATAAATCTTTAAGGTTAGGAAATAAGAAAAGACAGAAAGTTCTAAATTAGAACTGTAAATTGGGTTTTTCATCGGTATTTTCGCAATGTCCCCCTAGTTTGATTAAATAAATTGGTCGGGCCTTGTCGTGATAAGAAAGGATTCACTGATTTAGCTCCCCCTCAGTGCTTTTTTTTTTTTTTTTGCTAAATCTTCAGTTAATTTTTCAAAACACTTTCGATAAACAACATGCTGCAGCAAGGCCTCTGATCGGTAGATTGGAGGTTTGAGGAGCGTGGATCACATCTTAGTTGCTGTTGTTCCAAGATCCACCCTAACTCGGGGTATTAGCACCTGTTAGGGCCCCAGGTATGGGCAAATAGTGAAACTCCAAACTGGGTCAAAACATTATGAAAATATAAAAATACATTTTGTAAAGTAAAAATACCAGTAACACATTTTCATAGTAAAAAAAAATACCAGTAATAGACTAGAAAAGAAATTAACAGTAGTACATTTTTGAAAGAAAAATTTATCAAAGCTCTCAAGAAAATTAAATTTCAGCATTAATACTTTGAGCCCTGCATTCCTAAACAATTTTAACCACCGTTCAACCGGCAGCTGAGCATTAAGTCATTTTTCTCTACCACTGTTCAACCGGTGACTGGGCATTACGTCATTTTTCTCTACCACCGGTAAAGCAGTGGTCAGGGCTCAAAGAGTTAAATGACCCATAAGGAATCGACATGCCATTAAATAAACCAAACCATACCAAACCAAAACATTTTCGTAATAAGCAGGTTTCTGTCTTTTTCCACTCTAAAATAAACTAGCAAAATACTTTCCGCGTCCCAGAAAACTGTTGCCATACCCAGGGCCGGTCCCGAGGGTGCTGGTCACTCGAGAAAGCAGAACTTCGGCGCCCTTACAAGTATAATCTAACAAATTTTCACAAGGCGAAAAACTGAAAATGTAGAATAACGAGTTTTTTGGGGGTTTTTTTAAACGTTTCACCCCAAGCCAGGCTGGAAGCCGCTAGCACGCATGGGGGTTACAGAGAGTTGGAGCGAGAGCAAAGAGGAGTGATAGTGGAAAGGATGAAGAGAAGGATAGGGGATAGATCAAGACATCTGGAGACGTCGATTGAGATTACATTTGAATAGTTGGAGATTATAGCTATCAGGAAAACAAGAAAACGGGAGGGAGTTCCACAGGCGAGAAGTGCGAGACATGAAGCTATTGGAGTAGAAGAAACGGCTACATTTAACAGTTTCGACAGTGAAAGGGTGAGAGCAAGATGCCAGTCTAGTTGAACGCTTAAATTCATTAAGTCTAGGAATCAGTGAAAGCAGCTCATCGGAGCAGTTACCGTGAAAGTATTTGTAAAAAAGACAGAGGGAGGCGACAGCACGTCTGTGAGAGAACGACTGCAGACGTGATGCCAGATCAGGGCCAATTTCATTGCATATCCGTCTCCGTAACAGAAAGGGCTCCAGACCATATATGGCAGCAATACTCCATGCAAAGTCGAATGGCTGAGTTGTAGATTTGAAGGATCGACACCGGCGAGAAAAATTTCCCGGCGCGGCACAGGGAGCCAACTTTCCGTGCGGTGGACGAAGCTATTGACTCAATGATTACAATATACAATTTAATACAATCTAAAGAAAACATTCAACATCATGCCTAAAACATTTTTCTAGCCTTTAGATCTGCAAATCTTTTCATGACACTTTCTACATCTATCTTCTTTATAAGATCATTTTTTGTTGCCAAAACAGCTAAAGAAATTAATCTGTCTTGAGTCATGGCCGACCGCAAGTATAATTTTATAAGCTTTAGTTTTGGAAGATCCCAAACACGTGACATGGAGGCATGATGGCGCCCTCGGTCTTGATGGCGCCCCAGGCAGCTGCCAGTAGCGTAAGCCAACCTTGGCCATAATATTTCCTCCAGACCCTGAATTACCGCCAGTCACGATGAATGGATGTTCCCTCGAGGAGGCACCGTGCCTTGAGAGGATATTTTGGTCCTAAAACTCACACCCGACCTCAAGTAGAACTCTTATATACGGCCCAACGTTAAGGATGCAGGTAAAATGATTGGCTCCCTATACCGAATCAGTAAGTACCTTGACTCCCCGTGCTATCTTCTACCTTTATAAGAGAGAAATCAGGCCTAAGATGGAATACTGTTGCCATATTTGGGCGGTAGCTGCCCAGTCCTCACTTTCCAGTCTTGATAGTGTTCAAAAGCGTCTCCAAGCCCTTGTGGGAGAAGAATTATTTTCCACATCCCAACCTCTCTCTCTCTCTCTCTCTCTCTCTCTCACACAGGCAGGATGCGGCGAGTCTCTCACTGCTCTGTCGCTACTACGATGGAAAGTGCTCGGACGAACTACATTCCTTGGTTCCGCCAGCTCTAAACTTCACGGATAGGAAGCACTATGTCACTTGCATTGTAGCAAAACACCCACACTCCCCCCGTATTCCATCGGCGAGAAGTAAGTTCCACTCAAAGATCTTCTCCATGCGAACCACTGCCCTGTGGAACAAACCCCCAGGAGGATGTTTCTCCGATCACCACAATCTTAACTTGTTCAAATCTAGAGATAACTGTTATCTTTCCTTCATATCCATGTAAATTAACTCTTAACATAACATTTTACTTTGAGTGGCTCCCGGGCCTTATACAGGATGAACCATTGTTTTGTCTTCAAGATAGATTGATCTTTGCCGCTGATACCATGAAATCCAGTTTAACCTTCGAGAAGAGACGGTCGACACTACTCAGCCGAGAAATGATATGATAGAACAAGCATGGTACCCTAACTGTCTCCATGCAGTTTCGGTTTTCTTTATGTCTGAGTTAGTTAGGCAGCTTCTATTGGTAACAGCTTTCGGTGTTCAAGATGAAGTAAATGCTATGACCATGAAAACCAATTTTGAAAGGCATATCGACCGTACATAAATTGGTGAAACAATACACCTGGTCCGTTCCATTTTACTGTCTAAGCTGAAGCTGGTAATTTTTTATGTCGAAATTTCTGAGATGGGGCACTATCGTTATTGTTCTGTACTGTTCAACAGGTGGATGTGCGAGTAGCGTAACGGATACGGACGCGAAAAGTAGAATCGTCGAACAGGGTTCAAATTTCGGTCGAGTGTGGTACGCTCACTTTCACACAAATGTCCGCCAGAAAGGTATGCATCTGTGGCTACTTTCCATCCATGGGTTAAACTAGGCTTTCTAGCCTTAAGTGGAGCCCACCTAAGAGAAGGAAAACTGACCTCTAAACTGTGTAGAAAGCAAAGGATAACCATTATTATCTTTATCGCGAAGTAATAGAAATTTACAGATAGTAAAAGAAAGGAACCTGTGGAGAGCCATGATCGCCTACGTCCTAAATGGATATGGCAAAAACTATCATTATGCGCTATTTTATTCTCACTGGTGTCTTTATTCTGATCGTTATAGTCACAACGTTTCGGTTATTGTACGTTCCATATTTCTCAGAATATCAAACAACGCCTTCTATTTAATTCATAGGTGTAGACTGTCCTCTCACCGCTGTGGTTCTTCTTCTTTTAAGTGATGTATCCCTTCGGGACGTAGGCGAACATGGCTCTCCATTTCTTCCTGTCTCTTGTAGCTTTCAATTTTGCTACTTCTCCCGGACCCTGTTCTGCCATCCACTTGCCCATTAAGTATGTCACGCGTTGCTTCCCCTTGTCCCTCTTTCCCTCTATCCGCCCTGTGAGTATCAGATTCTCCAAGCCCTACTTTCTCATTACGTGTCCTAGAAATTTCAGCTGCCTCTTTCTGATGTTAAGTATAAGCTTCCTCCTTGTTTGCATCCTCTCCAAAACCTCATCGTTGCTCACACGTTCGGTCCATGCTATCCTCAGCATCATTCTGTAGAACCATACCTACGATGCGTCGAGTCAATTCTTCATCTTTGAGGAAATTGTTCAATATTTTGCTGCCGTAAAGTAGGACAGATATCACGTAGCAGTTCAGTACTCTTTTTCTTTTTTTTTTGTTACCAACGAAATCCTCCTGTCTCGTAATACTCTGCCTAGATTTTGGAATGCGTCTTTCGCCATTCCAATACGTCTTCGGATCTCAGAGTCGCACTTACCGGTTCTGTCAGAACACTTCCCAGATATTTAAATTTCCGCACCGGCTTGATTTTAGTGTCCCCGACCTGTAAATCGCATTTCGGGCTCATCTGTTTACTAATGACCATGCATTCTGTCTTCTTGTAGTTTATGCTTTGTCCCTTTTTCTAGATCTCCTTCGCTACTTCCTGTTGGAGGTTTTGTAGTTTCCTTTCCGTGTCTCCTATCAACACTGTGTCATAAATTGAATAGAAACAAGGCGGGAGCGCCAGCCGGAATTGTAACCGAGGTGCAATGATTTTGGCACAGAGAAGATTACGGAAATAATAAATGAAATCTACAACACTGGGGATATACCGGAAGATCTCAGCAGATCTATTTTCATAGCACTGGCTTATAAACCAGGTGCAAATGAATGTGAACTCCACCGAACACTCAACCTAATGAGTCATATAACAAAACTCGTTATCTTTATTCCGATGAATAGAGCGCGCGGCAGAATCAGGCGAGAGATAGGACAAGAACAGTGCGGTTTCGTCAAAAACACCCGAACAAGGAACGCGATATTCATGCTCAGTTGTTATCAGAAAGTGCAATGAAGAACGTTTATCTGTGTTTTATAAACTACGCAAAGGCGTTCGTCAAAGTACGCTACAAAGACCTGTTAGTGCTGCTCAGTAACCTTGGCATATTCGGGAAAGATATTAGAATATTAAAAACCTCTACTAGCAGCAAACCACCTGCAGAAAGATAAAAAATGAGTTCAGCAGATATACAAAAATAGAAAGGGGCGTAAGCCAAAGATGCGTCTTCTAGCCGGATTTATTCAACCGCTACAGAGAGGCAATTCTGAGAGAACTGGAAGACCTACCAGGATACATCATTGGCGGCTATGGTTACAAAATCAATATAAACACAATTCGAAGAAGTATCTATGCCTAGTGTATTGAATATCTATGCGTTTGACACTTCATTTATGTAGGCACATATACAGTGGCCCGCTCAACCATATCTAAACATGTTTCTCCACCTAGATCATTAACTCAGGCATGTTGATTTCGTGCAGCGTTCTTCCGATTGGCTGTTACAGCACGCCATTCAAGCATCCGGTAGAGGTCTCTAATTTTTTTTCAATCGACATGGCTTATATAGTTATCTTATTTTTGTCTTTTTTCAAGGACAAATGATAAAAAAAAATTATTGCATTTGTTTGTTTCTTTCTTTCTTAGTCACGTGATGAAGAGTAGACGCCACGTTTGTAGCCATTCGCTTTACTCCAAGAGTAAAAATGTTTCATTTTTCATGTTTACGATGAAAAACGGTGATATCCAAGATGTATAAATATTCAGACCTTATTTTGATTTTCATTTAAAAATCAAGAGCAGACAAAAACAAACCATGTATATCCTTAGGCGGTATGGAGCGGGGTAAAGAAATAACGGATCGCAATTCGTAATCGGAGAGCCAAGTTCAAATTCCATTTGGGTTCATTGCATTCACTTACGCGCAAAATACTGTTGTCTTCTCCCTCGCCTTAGCTATGGCTTGAATAGCATCAGAGACTGTGTCCTGTAGCCTTGGTTGTCAACTAGTCTACCGCGGAAAGAAACGTTATCCTACAGGGAAAACATTCTGGCTAGTCAGTCATGAATCGAAAGAGACATGATTGCTCAAGTGTGTATCACGTATGGTACTTGGCTTGATATCCTTAGGCAAAAGATAAAACGAAAGAAAAATTCAAAATAAAGGCGAATATACATAGCATTAATCTTGGATCAGAGGCCTACATCAAGTGACTTGAGGAGGTAGTGCTGCCCTGGATCAACAGGGTGGCTGATGGAAGACCTTATGCCTGGCAGCAGGACTCGCCCCCATGCCATACAAGCACGAGAAACCAGTCATGGCTTTCAGACAATTTCTGCGGCCACATCACCTCTTACATCTGGGCACCTAACTCCCCAGACTGCGACTCCCTTGACTATTATGTGTGGGAGCAGTTGAACGAGAGACCAACAAAACTCCTTGTAAGACCAAAAATGAACTGAAGGCAAGGATTATGGCAGCAGTCATCAACATAAACAAGGCGACTGTCCAGAAGAATAGTCAGCTTAGCTTTTGAAAGGCATCTTTGGATATGACAATACATTTTCGGATTTCAGTTTCGCATTTCCCGTCCTCTGTTAGAACACTTCATAAAAAAAAAAAATTATTTGGGATGGCAGTTCTTCCTTCGTTTTCATGAAATGATGAATGAGTTCACTTAAGCTAGTTTTTCTATCCGCCACATCCCTTTAGGACATAGGCGATAACGGCTCACCACAATCTTCCTATCCCTTGTGACTGAGCAGTTTTTCTCCCTTAGTGAGTTCAAATTTACTGTCTGCTCTTTCATTTTGAGGCTAGCGTTTGGAAGGGGAAGGAGAAAACTAAATCCAAACTTTGTTTTAAAATTCTTGAAATTATTTAAAAATAGAAGTAATTAAAATTCCTTAGTTAAAGCGATTAACTCTTGACACTAACTGGGTCATTTATTTATTTATTTATATTTCTAAACTGCCTTCTCTCATAAATTCGCATAATGCTAAATTTTGTCTGTGTGTCCCCATCGTGAATACGCAATTCCTTTCATGAATATCACTAACAAATGGCATCTATATAAATATAGCACAGTGTACGTGTGTCCGTCCGTCCGTTTTTCGAGCTTAGCGAATCATAAACAACCTGAAGTAACAGGTAGTAACTACTGTAGTTACACGCGATTAAAAATTAAACAAATAACTCATTTAAAGTTAAATATCGAACAGAGTGAATGATTTAAAAAACAAAACTTTATTAAAGGTTTAACTTTAATTTCGCATTTTTTCGCAATTGCAATTAATATCATCTAATTAAACGGTAATTAAAACTTAAGCGAGGCACGGTACGTTGCTCATATGTTTTTTGTTTTCTTTTCCTAGCACGCGTACTGCGAAGTATTGGAAATATTACATCGTTAGGATTCCCTAATGTCTTTTAAGAGTGACTTTATTTAAAGGAATCGTAAAGAATGGTTATTTCAAAAAAAGAAAAGAAAAATTGCGCGCAAAATAATTGTAAAAAAAAAAAAACTACGAACATCGGTTGCGTATACGAAGAAAGATTATACCGAATTAAGGTGTCGCATAAAAATAAAATAAATTTATTATTTCTAAATTCTTATAATTTTTACGTAGCACGCTGAAGGTAAAAGGTTGAAGGCCCAAAACCCCACCGCAGCAGCTAGCCTAAGATCCGCCCGAAGTGGGATTTCTAGGCTAGTTTACAATATAAGCGGTATCATTTAATTAGGTTAACAATTTTTAAAAGTATATTCTAATAAATATTCCATCGCTGTTATTTATTTTAAATTCAAATTCTAAAATTTGCCAAATCTAAGTAAGTGATAAAATTTATTTTAATTCGTTTTTTGTAGAAAGAATTTACATGTCTTGTCAAAATTCATTTGTAAGTGAGCAGAAAAATATATTTACATTTAAAGAAAATTTTGGCAGTTTTCATATTTTATACGGGTACACAGTGATTTAACTACTAAATCCCGAGTAAGAAATAAAATATATTATTCAGATAATTACTAAAACCGGGGAAAGAAATATGACACCAAGACATAAGTATTTTATTACTGGGGAAGCATAAATGTCTTTATATCAAGCCAAATCTGTTCAATTAAATTCTTGTTACTATGTCGCTGTCTCCACATAAACTCACATAAATAGCTGGCGATAAGTGAACGCGCGGTACAAATTTGTCTTTAGTCTGCAAGTACTTTCGATATCGACCCTGAGAAGATTGTAGGTCTTAGTATAGAACTTGGGTCGGCAAACCCCGGCCCCTAGGCCACATTCAGCCTACCAAATTAACAACTGGAAAACTATATAATTCATTTGTGGAGCAAGTGACAGAATAATATCAGTTGGAGTTAATCGACTTACAATGCGATTATTCCACAGCTGACTTCTACAAGGAATATGTTTTGCCAAGCGGAAAATATAAAAGCCCATTGAATAATGCGAAAACGACGATACCATTATTTGGAAGTACATATGCTTATGAACAACTTTTTGCGAAAATGAAACACGTGGGTTACCCCACTTGCCTTTACTAAAAAAATAACCGTCGCTAGGGGACGCTCTTTAAGCCTAAGAATAGGAAATGACATTCTCAGTCGATCTCCTTTCGATTTTTCTCTTAGACAATAAGATGCAGTTCGCACGTTCACTTCACTTTCAATTACATTTCTCTCGAACTTCTCCTCCACAAACTTCATGCACACAACGCATACACTGGATTAAATGATTTCTTCTTTCATATTCATTGTTTTGTCACCCGAAACAGTTTTTTTTATTGTCTTTGTATACCTTTGTTTTGTTAATATATACATTGTATTTTGTTTGTATATAGTTTTGTTGTTACCTACAATTATTACCTGGACTCACATTTTAGTCCGTAATAATTTTTTGTGGGAAAAATATACAATGAGACACGCATTTTCTACCTAAACATAACCAGCATGCCCGCAAAAATATATTAAAAGTCATTTAAGAACATGGTTGGGTGATGACTATCTGAATGATATTTTGCTCCTGTCATCGACAAATATTTCACTTGATGTGTAGAAGTTATCGAACCATAAGTAGAAACATGTGTCTCATTAGATAATTTGCCATTTCTAACTGTATTTTGTTTGTAGTAAGGATCTGGAATTTTTTTTCTGATTGCGTTAGTTGTTATCCTGTTATTCCTGCCTTAGGAAATAAGGAACCTTGTTTAATTAATATAACATTAACTTCATTGATTTTTTCTTTAAGCATCCTTTGTCAGTCTTCTGGACGGAGCAGTCTGAGGTTGAGACAATTTATTATACAGTGTAACCCGGATATAAGAGATCCGGATATAAGAGAACCCCGGATATAAGAGAGATTTTCTCTGGTCCCAAATTAGAGCCTGTGTTAATGTATATAAAATAGACCAAACCCCGATATAAGAGACTTCTTCTCCGGTCCCGACAACTCTCTTATATCCGAGTTACACTGTAGTACATTTGATATCATGGCCCTTCTCAGAGATATGGCATAGATTTCTGGCCCGCTCTCTTCAAAAGGTTGCCGACTCCTCGTATAGAATAATTAAAATTTTAAGATTAGTATTTATTTAAAAAAATATAATCTATGTAGTCGTTTACAATTGCAAAACTCCTCTCGGGCATTATATATACCTGGTGTAGCAGCATAATTGTCCATCCTACAAAAACAAATAGATACATAAATAAATCCACTAAACTAATTTAGTTTCTGTTTACCATGTTTTCAGATAAGACTGGTAGTTTCAAATTTTTTGCAATTTCGCCAGATTCTTCTATATTCTTTTTCTTTCCAACATCGTTGTTTTCAAATATCCCACATTGTGATAACAGAAAATCTACCAAGAATTGTGACATGTTGTATGAACCTGGACATGAACTAGCGATTAAAGCACTCTCTAGACATTTACGTCTTAGTGAAATATTTTCTTTTACTTAGAGTAGCAGTTTTATGTCAAAATGATGAAACTACCAGCGTCTCTCGTTCATACACATGTGTAAACACAGCTGAGTCAATAAACTCAGTCCGACGAAGTTCTAATGGATGAAACACCTCACAAATAAACTTTTCCCATTTTCTCTGACAATTTCTTCAGTACTGTAAAATATACATCGTTATCTCATATATATATATATATATATATATATATATATATATATATATATATGAAATAAGAACGAATCGAATATAAATTTCAACGTTCGTAACAGTAAACATGTAGGTAAACGCAGGCTCATGTTTGAATTTAATATCATATAATAAAGTATATATATATATATATATATATATATATATATATATATATTAGATGTAATAAATTTATTATAATAAAAAATTTATTACATAATTCAATTTCTTGCCCTTTGCCAGGCATCATTTAGAGAAATATGAGTCGATAAGAATGGTAAAAATAGTGTACTTTTGCATAAGAATTTCGACTCGAAATTTCACAAGACCAATTATGGATACACTCCCTGGATTCTTTAATCGTGGATTTTCCTAGGGAATTTCTATGTTTAATTCAAGGAGAGAACATTGAAAATCTGCATAGTTTTCTTCAGTCTTGGTTTACGTGTAGAAAACTGTGCGTTATTCCGAAATAATCTAATATATGCATATTAATCACCTGCAATTTGTATTAGATCCGTCATATATTCATGAAAAAGTGCCTTGGGACTCTAGCAAGAATATCAAGCACGACAAATTCGTAGCCGTCATTTTTATTAAAATCCTCTGTTTGCGTGCATATATATATATATATATATATATATATATATATATATATATATATATATATATATGTGTGTGTGTGTGTGTGTGTGTGTGTGTGTGTGTGCGTGTGTGTGTGTGTGTGTGTGTGTGAAGACCACGAGTCAGAATGTGTTTATATTGTCAATGATATTTACATATAACATCAACAGAGTAAAATGGCTCAAAGCCAACACGCAAGCTCCAGATTTAACATCCGCCTTGAATATATTAATTCTTCTGATACTAATTCTCATCACAGGCCAACAGACACATATACACACACATAAATATATAAGCGTATAAAGAAAAGCTAAAAAAATGTGATTTTGAATGCTTCTTCAACACCGAAAATGCAATTGTATGATTGTGAACGCAATGGGTTAATAAGTCTGAATGATGACCTGAAATATTGTTTTTTAGATGTAATGGTTATCCAGCATAATGTTCCGTGTGTACTATTTATGTAGGAGCTTTGGATTAAGTGCATTGACAAGGAGAGTATGATATTTAACATACATTCTTAGTATACTCAGAATAGTGTCGTCAGTGATGTAACACTAGGTGCATTAAATGTTTATCAACAAAAACATTAGATTCAGTCTGCGTTGATCAGGATCAAAGTGTCATCTCGCCTGCAAGTAATTTTTCGGATATACTTGATTTAGTGATGATTATTCATTATTCGAACACACACACACACACACACACACACACACACACACACACACACACACACATATATAGTTAAATTATATTGATATTTACTTAAATTATATATATATAGTTAAATTATATTTATATGTACTTAAATTATATATATATATATATATATATATATATATATATATATATATATATATATATATATCAGTTATGTGCCATGCGTGATACACTCTTAGGCGATCATATATCTTTCGATACATGAGTGACGAGGCAGATTTTTTTCCCGCAGTAGAGGGAAATATATATATAAATTTGGAGTCACTGTCAGTCATTGTGTGTTTATCTGAATCTAAAAATAAACACGGTAAAATTCACCTTCATCCCGTACCGCTGATGGCTTAGTGGGAGAAGTTTAGACTGACGCAAATTCAGTCGGGTTTCGATCCTAGCTAGAGGCAACCGGACGTCTAGCCACACTGATGAGCTGTGAAACAGCGAAACAGTCTGGCTGTGGATGACAAATATATATATATAGTTCAATTATATATATATATTAGTTAAAATATATATATGTTAGTTAAATTATATATATATATATATATATATATATATATATATATGTAGCACTGTGTATGTGTGTGTGTGTGCGCATGTGGCTGTGTGCGTGTGCATGTCCAAGCAACTCCGCTCCCACTGGTCCGATTTCAATGATTCATAGTTCATTCAAAAGCTCTAGAAAAGTGAGGCGTATGGAACGATTTTCGTTGTGATCAGCTTCAGGGTTGCCAGATTATGTGAGGTTAAAAATATATATTAATACATTATACTAGCTATTAATTTTGCTTTCATGGTTGAACCATGAAAGCAAAATTAATTAAAGAGGAGTAACTTTTATTTTTATTTTTTATCCAAAATTGCAAATGGCTTAAAATTTTAAGCTAGCTTAAAAGCCGCCCTATCGAGCGGCATTTATACTAGCTCCTGTGGCGTACTCTTCGTTTGGCCATCGTCACAATAGCTAGGAAGGAGTAGATGCGATAGGCATCAATAATAAACTACTGAAAAACGCTGCATTTAAGTATTGAATGAATGTTTAAACCTACCTTTAATAAGTTCAACGCTGATTCTTCTGCTGACACATAATTTAATGACGATTAGTACGTAGATCCTTATTTTCCGTGCAAATAATTATTTTGGTTTCATGAGTGATGGAACAGGAGTCAATTTATAAGATAAAATTAATATAGTGTAGAGATGGGCAAATAGAAATTAGAATTAGTTATACATTCAACATTTGAATTTCTCGAGCTCCCGCAACCGCCGGTTGTGCTATCCTCGGTGCGAGCACCTTCCCACTCTCTAATGCAATGAGAGGGTGCAAACTCGGGCAGCTGTTCCCCAGGGCTGGGCACGTCTCAGCATAATTTTCCTCAGTTGCGACTGTCCTCTGACGGAGCTACCCTTGAGCACACTCTGCCCAAAGACAGAGACGTAAATGAGAGATGATAAATAGGGTGTTACAAACTACTCGAGAGACTAATTTACACAAGGTATTTACTCTGTCTCCCCACTAAGACGAGATGCGATACATAGTCAGTTTTTAAAGTTGGGATGCGAGCGCGTACACCCGGGCTAGGAACAAAAATTACCCGAGTCTCCGCAACCGTGTTAGTATATATATAATATTAGGTGCGTTTCCGTTTTGTGCGCATATATATATATATATATATATATATATATATATATATATATATATATATATATATATATATATATGTGAGATTGTAGTCCATGCTGAGTAAGTTTAAAGATGCTGTAATCCGGAAAAATGCACCTGAGGTGAAAACAGGAAGAGGGTGGAAAGTTTCAGTCGTGATATCTGCAGTGGAAAGGATGGTAAAGCAGGCAGAGGTTTTGGGTGACATAAGGTAGGGACGTGCTTGAATTGGTCTAGTTGAGAGGGAGCGATTCTGGTCAGAGGCCAGTGGACAAGACCAACACAAGTTACAGGAACAGGGGGTTTGGAAGGTCGAGGAGGAAAGGTAATTGTTGAAGTCTGTCCAACAGGTTCAGCAGGGTCGATGTATCAACTGGGAGGGTATAGATGGTGTTTAGATCAGTTGGTTTGATTGGTGGCGTCTCAGCGCAGGATATTTAAAGTTCCTCATTCAGCCAGCATATGATGTTGCGGCATCACCGTCAAATTTGAGGAGATGGATAGTGCAGGAATCACCCTATGCCGTTTGTGTGGATCATACGGAAACCTGCTCCATATACTGTCAACCTGCCCAAAGGCGCTACAGAATGGCTGATACACCTTTAGACATAACTTGGTAACTGGAGGTCACCAAGTTATGTCTAAAGGTGTAGAAGAAGTGCTAACACTCGTGGGACCTGCGAAGTATTGCCTTCCTGGAGGAAAGTGTGAGTGGTAAGAAACAGAAGACAACGTCGGAGGGCTCAAGGAAGTGGACAGTGTTGGTTGATGCTACGCTGCCAGGAGAGATTATTGTGCCTGGACTGAGGCTAGATCTAGTTTTGATTGATGGAGAGAAGAAGCGTTTGCTGCTTGGCGAGCTGACGGGGCGTAGAAGGAAAGAACTGAAGAGGGTCACGAAAGAAAGCTACTTCGGTTTGAGGAACTAATGGCTGAGATCCGAAGGAGGTCATACGGCTGCACCCTGATGGCGATTGAGGTTGGGTGTAGTGGATTTCCTATCGCTTCTTTAAAAAGATTCCTCAAGTGCACTTGTATCCAAAAGCCCAATAAGGTGATAAAGACCTATGGCAAGAAAGCAGTGGAAGGCAATGCGCAGATTACACGGAATTTTGCATCGAGTCGCGTCCGGCTAAAGACATAGACTGGCTGCAGTTGCGGATTCACCGTGTGCAGAGGTACTGAGCTGAATGGACCGAAGCCTATTTGAAGCACGGCACGCAGCTGAAGATTACAGCAAGTCTGGAGCACTTTATATAAAGAAATATAGTCTTAAAGTGTGCTATATTATGGGATAAAGAGATAGAGCGTGTGTAAATATAAAAGTGAACATAGAAGTCAACATTTAGAGGCGACAGTCTTTTCATGGTAGATGCAATCGTCAGGCCTGACGATTGCATCTAGCATGAAACAGACTGTCGCCTCTAAGTGTTGACTTCTATGTTCACTTTTATATATATATATATATATATATATATATATATATATATATATATAAAGAAAGAGCAGTAAGATATATAATTCGGTGTTCTTATAGATATTTTTATTTTTACACAATAGTGCTCAATGTAAATTTACAGAGCATTAATATTATAAATTAACTGATTTAAAATATTTTTTCGTTACACAGTAATAACCATGTTTCAAAAATGGAAGCTAAACGCTTCGAATTTAATTTTGTTATTAAATTAAAGACATTAGTTCCATTTCCAAGTGAAAATGAATTTTGTCAAGTGAATCTTGGAGTAACTTATTTTAAAAAATTTAGTTTTAAAGGCACGGCAAAGATTCATAATTGAGTGTTTCCAAGGATACAGGTAAATCCATTCATCTAGACAAGGGTTGCTACCTTGTTCAATTTCAATTTCAATTTTCGTTGTATCAGTTAATAGTTACATTCGAAAGCGGAGTTATGTTTAGGGATGGGTAGGGAAGTATTTTTCAACAAATTCTGACATCCGCTAAATGCATGTCGTCTGTTTTTTTTTATAAAAATTTTATTGTTAACGGCAAAATTCTTACGGTATTTTTTTCTATTTGTATATTTAAAGATTTTTTTATGTTTGTTTAGGCTAGAATATGTTTAATTTAGCTACAATTCTAAACATTTTTCTTTTTAACTTTTAATAGACTATATTTCTTTTTAAAACCAAGTAAATGTATTAGAATTACTTACAGTATGTAAAATTATTTTTTCATATCGATTATAAGTATGTATATTACCAGGTTACATTTTTTTTTAAGTAAAATTTATGACAATGACGGCAAAGATAGCTAAATTATTTCACTGATTCAGTAAACTTTTATTTTTTATAAATTTAGTAATATAATTTTTTTTCATGTATGTACAAAGGGCATGGGTCATTTAATGTCCTACATATTCTAACTTATCATATTAATTCCATTTATATATATATTGTTACGTTAGCTCAATAGTTGTACCCTCACCTCAGTTTTATAAGCATGTTTTAAATACATTGTGTATGTGCGACGAGACATAGGAATATTAATAATTTCTTTATTTTTGTGAAAATGCAGATTGTGGGATATGTTTTTTTCATACCCAGTTGATTCAGGGCCAGTTCTCGGAAGAGAACCCCCCCATTTACTGTCTGGTCTCTGGTCGTAGGCCAGACGAACGCTGTTTGACAGATAAGTGCCAATGACCATAACAGTTTTTTGTGGGCCGACACGTGACTTAAACCGTTGCGTTCGCGCGTGTCGAGGTAACGACGACTTCACTTAGTTGCTGGTCCTCGGATGAGGTGGACGTCACCAAAAATCAGTCTTAGCTGTTTGGAGTTGGAAGAAGTAGATGTCACCAAAACCAGATTTCGCTGTTTGCTGCCCGAGGAATTCGATGCCACCAAAAACCAAAGCACCGACGAGAGAATCTAGAACATCATCAACCCAAGTCGGCTATACTCCTATGATTTACATGTGTGTACTTCTCGCCACCAACACGGATCAAACGTCGTCATTCAAAAACTCATAGTAGAACATTGACAATCCCGCCCTTCACTTTCAAAGAAGTGTGTGAACATCTTTTCCGTCAAACTGTGTCACCGATATTAACGGATCGACGTCGATCACAACTTTATGTCAGTTTTTGCAAGTTTTTCTATATCTTATAATAGGAACCTTCATGTAAATAGATAACTCGACAAAAACGGCCTGAAAATTAATGAAAAAAAATTTTCTTCGTGTTAAATGTATATTTCATTATTTAGAAGAAACACTAAAGTATTTTTTGAATATTTTTTGAAATTTTTTAATCATTCTTAGCATGTCTTAATTTTAGTTAAAAATATTGTTTACGAAATATCGAACAAAAACTCGATATCAGCCATTTTTTTTTTAAATTTTGATTTTTGAAAAATAAGTTAAATTACTTGTTTAAAAATCGTTTAAAAATTTAATTATACGTTTTTCAAAATTTATTCAAAGAAAATTAGAAAATTTAAAGTTTATTTAAAATATTTTGAAAGAAACTTTTACTTACTTTCTTCGTAGAAAAATGTTGTTTAAATAAAAGGGCGCCGATCTTAACATTTTCGACGTTTTGACAAGTGATGAAAGATGTCATTATAAATTATTGACAGCTGACGTGAGATTCGAGTTCTCATACGGAAGTACAGAATGGACATATTTTTTTTAATTGGACTTGCTTAAGTAGTACCTTGTAATAATTAAAGTAAAAAAACTTTCAGCATTCCAATTTTTGGATTTTTTTTGTGTTTTTAGTACTGTAGCTTTCACTATAAGTTTGTTGATACTATCTGGAGAAATTATAAATACTATAAAAAAAAAAATTAATTAAGATACAAGTGCTGCACTGCTGTTTCAGGGCCCATATAGACCCTACTAAATAAAGTCAATTCAGATCTATCATAAAAAAAATTATATCCTCAGTAAAAATAATCAAACATAGTAAAAGTCACAGCCTATTTTCTCTGAAAAAAAAATGAATTTTCATATTTTTATTGGGGTAAAAATAAAAAAAATGATTTATCATCTGAAGAAAATATCAAGGAACATTTATGTGAACCCCATGAAACTAGATATTTTCTGAAAGCAAACAATATGATCTTTCATTTAAAAATAAAATTGGTCAGTTTAAATGACTCAAGAAATTTTTTCAGGGGCCAAAATGAGAAAAAAAAATGTAAATTTTGCATTTTTTGTAGTTCTAAGCAAAAATTTTCCCCATTACACGCATAAGATTGAGAACTTTGCATTCTATGATGGGTTTAATGTTGCTGACGAATGAGAATATTTACCTAATATTTTGTTGGATTTTCCTAAATGACAGAAACAAGCATTTTAATCAGCTGTGGCTGAGTGAGATAAAATTTAACAAGACATGTACATTAAATTATGCTATAATTTAAAGTACACTTATGAAATTTCATTGTCTTTTTTATGCTCACTTTATTAAATTTTAAAAATATCTCATAGAAAAATATCATAACTGACATAATACAAAAATAATACTGTATAAATTTCATTCAATGAAATTTATACAGTATTATTTTTGACGTATTATAAGTGACGTTTTTTTATTGCACACATGATACTTCCGGTCTTCCGTAGATTTCATTGGCAGACACATTATTGACACATGATTGAGACAAATTAAATTTTTTAATATAGATCTGTTCGTTAGTTTGTAATATGCTTTGGAATTTATAATCTGTAAATATATATCTACTTAATAACAACATTCGTAAAGTTGTACAAACTTTTCCCTAATTTTATAAGAATTAGCAACATAATGTAAAAATCAAAAAAATTATTTCAGAAACAACAAATAATTGTTTTAAAAATTTATTTTTTATCGAAATATATTTTTGCTTTCAGACAATATTGTCCATGTTCATCAAAATAAATAAAAGCAATTAAAAGCTTTTGAAATTAAATAATATTTTTGTTTTAATGAGTTTTGTATGTTACATTTCGGAGATGATTTTCAGGTAGAGGTGGTCCATCAAAAAAAAAATAAAAACATGATTTGGTTTCCTCAAAGCCTTGTGCTTTTAACTAATATAATCACTAAACTCCTCAAAATTAAAATTATAGAGTTTTCGTACAATTAGTTGGAGGGGGGGTAATACATATGAAAAAAAAAATTCTTCCATGACTTTAATAAAAAAAAACATATTTATAATAAGTTCCATCATTTGTGAATAGTTTCTGAAAGTTTCATTAAAATTCGACAATTATTTTTATTTTTGCAGCATTTTCCAAATTAATGTGTGTCATACAAAAAAAAACGTGCTTAAAATTTTATATGTTATGTTACTAGATCCGGTGATACAAAGAGAAACAAGGTTTTTTTTAATCAAAATTTAGAATGTTCGAAAAAGAAAGAAAATTTTTTAAAAATAATTAAAAAATACTTTGATCTTTCCTCTCAATAATAACATAAGTTTTTAGACGCTAAAATTTTGTTTTCGTGAAGTTTGGCGTATTTTTTTATCATGCTATGCCATTTTTTAGCGATTTCGTGGGGTGGCCTATCTTATAATCTGCCATCTCTGTATTCATATGTAATTCGCCGCATTAATATCTCTTTAATTGGAATCTCATCTCCCCATCCCTTGTAATATTTAGTTCTGTTTTTCTTTTTCTTACAGTCACATTTTGTACATTTTATAAATAAAATCTTTATATTATATATTCTCGTGTCGTCTTCTGTTATCCTGTGTCTGCACATTGTTCGTTTACCGACGTCCGGAATTGGAGAATTTCCCTCCCATCATTCTTTTCTTCATTTTTACATCGAACCTTGGGATCTCTTATTATTTTCTTTTTATTTTCTCGTTGCGTCCCGGCTATCGTAGTCCCAAGGAAACCCCGGGCGTAACAATATATATATATATATATATAAGGATGGTGATAATGTGGACCAATAAGGAATATTCAAGATAAAAAAAAGAAACACAATTTCTGGGACTTAATGAAGAATGTGGCCTTGGTGTATTAGAGACTCACTTAACATTGAAGACAAGAAGTGCAAAGAAATCAGTGAGTATCTTCTAAGAAGTTGATGGCAAAACATTAAGTAGGATAGATAATAAAAAGACAAAGAATGCTAAAAACCATGAATGATAAGAAGTTACGGAGAGCCATGTTCATCATGAAGTCACATAAAAGAAAAAGAATCACATTCATTTCTAGTTTTTTTTTTATCGTCACTCTCTTTCCTTACTTTCACTCTCCTTCAAACTCTCCTTCTTTGCAACTCGTTCTTCTTTTCTCGACTCCCATTTCTATTACTATTCATGTTTGCAAGTAACTGGACATTTCACTCGAGTCAATTAATAAAGATTTAGAGAGATGCATTCGTTTAACGATGTGTTAACTAGGAATGAACTAAAGAGCAGCAACTGACCTCTTACTCAATGCAACATTCATCTTCGCTAACCAGTTGGACCCATTCACACACCACCCGAAAGTGTACACACCCAACACGCGCCTTATTGTCAAGTTCTCCTTTCTCTTTCAGACAGGCGACGAGCCAGACAAGATGGAATGGATTTAGGAATGATGTAAGGCCAGCAGAGAAATGCAAGACTAAAAGAGACACAAGAGAAAACGAAGAAATTGCGAGCAATTAATCATTAAATCTCGATAGAAGACCGCGTGAGAAATTGTCAAAGTAACAAATATGGATTCTATTTCCTGAGTCTGACAGTCAACATTCACGATAAATCTAAAGCCTAACTTATATAGGAAAAATTATTTCTCCTAAATAATAATGATAATAATAATAATAGTAATACTAATGTGGAAATAGAATAGTTCCAGTTATAGTAATAGTTCATTAATTCCAAGCGGGACACTTGGAATTAATGAACTATTCCATTTTGATCGCGTGGAAAATGAACCCAAAAACACATTGAAAAAAAAAAGAAGAAATCCCAGCTTATGAGAAACATGAAAATTGTCTTGATAAATACACAGCCTAAAACAAACTCTAAAAAGAACTTCGTTCATGTAATGCTAGTGATGTTATGGGCGTTAGAAAAACAAATCATGAAATGGAGCCATAACAACACACCACTACCTTCCTGAGGTCTTCCCGCAGACTTGGTAGGTTGTGTGATCGTAGCAGAAATCGAAATATAATGATGATGATGATAACTAGTTTCAACCCGCGAAAATTTCACGTTTTTCCTATTTTCATATTCTGATGAATTGTGATACTTAAGTTAATTGATTGAGTAAGCTCGTCTACGACACTAAAATTTCCCTATCGCATTATTTAATATTTAAGCTTAATAACTTTAACAAAATATTGCAATAACAATCATAAATATGATTGCTGATCATTATTTTAAGAAGTAAGCCGGTACAAATGAAAAGATTTGAAATTGACCACTTTTTCCATTTCACTGAAACAATGTTAAACACTTCTATCTTCCATTCTTTCATTCTTTTTCTCACTGAAAGCAAGTCGTGTATTTTCCCCTCTTTCCACGCGATCAAAATCCCCGTTTTACGAACATTTCTCTTAATAATAATTTTAAAATATTTCAGCAGACTGTTATTTTATTCATGGCAAATGGATTTTTGGCGATTTCTTTATTAGATGTCCGTCGTTCGGTATTGCAGGTCTGTAAAAATGGTCGCCATCTCTTCACAGCCTTGGATAAGATGAAAGTGTAGAATTTTGTTATCTGCTTAATCTGGTTCTCTTTCGCCACTTGTTTCTTTCTTTCATTCTTTTTTTCACTGAAACCAAGCAGTACATCCACCCCTCTTTCCACGTGATCAAAACGGAATAGTTAATTAATTATGAGGTATTGGCAAGGCGTAACGGTGCTGTGAACAAACGAAAAGAAGGACAAAAATCTGCCTTATTGAGTACAGCAAGTATACTTCAAAACATCCTGTGAGTCTAACGTCCTTGTTGTGTCATGGCATACAGTATCTTCCTCAAGACATCTACAAAACATCAGTACCACGATACATTCAGAAGATATTAATAATACAATAAAAGATTATGGTATAAAAGTAAATGGTTTCACTTTTATTTCAGAGTTTAACAGCTAGCCAAACCATTGATTTCATAATTGGTTACTCTTATCCAAAAGTAGAGTTTTAGTTTGGTCAGTCTCTAAATGAACGCATCTAATCAAACATTATCAAGAATTAATTATTCTCTAACGAAATAAAAATAATATTAAGCCGAAAATAATAATAATATTAATCCGAAGGTTGCAAAAATATCTGTTCGTTCTTGGATCAAACGTTAAATACGTTTGACTGTCTGATCAGCAGTTAAATAACTTCATTTTTTTTAGTCCTTTCACCCCAAGCAAGGCAATAAATCTAATAAAACGCAGGAGTCACTGAGTGTTAGAGAATATGAGAAAAACAAAACACTATTAAGAACAATAATTAAGAAGACACTTGACATTGCATTTAAATTTATGAAGATCGAAATTAACTGGGAAGCAAGAAGCTGGAAGAGAGTTCCACAAGCGAGAAGTGTGATTGCAGAAATTGTTAGCATAGAACTTACGGTTACATCTAGCCATTTCAACTGTAAAATGATGAGACCTTGTCACCAATCTTAGTACAGCGTTTAAATTCATAAAGTCTAGGTACCATAGGGAAGATACTTTACGGCGGCGGGAAAGGGACTGAAGCCAGGTTAGGACCAATAACAACGCAGATTATTTGGATGTTATCAAGGATATCTAAATATATAGCAGGTGATGATTTTTCGGATATAATTTTCTTTTTAAATGAAACTGTCGTCTTTTTCTTATTTCTAGAAATATTAAAGGGATTACGTATATACGAACGATATAATAGTTTTAAAAAGCGACAATAAAATGGTTTATTTCAATTGCAACTAAGAGATACATTTTCACAGAACTGCCTAAGAAGCCAGGTGCAAACGAATGTGAACTCCATCGGACAATCAACCTAATGAACCATGTAATAAAACTTATCATCCGAATTCTGATTAATAGGGCGCACAGCAGAATCAGACCGGAAATAGGACAAGAAGAGTGCGGTTCGTTAAAGTCACTGGAACAAGGAATGCAATATTTATTCTCAGAAGGATATCCCAAAGTGCAATACAAATATAAAGAACTGTCGGAAATGCTAGGTCCCCTCCACATATTGAAGGTTATTATCTGCACATGAATCGCCCATGAGTGCAGTAAATATATACAAAATAGGAAGGGTGTGAGGCAAGAATGTTTCTTCTCACCCTATACAATGAGGCGATTCTGAAAGAATTAAAAGTCTTGTCAATATGCATTTTTGGTGACTGCAATCTTGACAACATAAGATATGCATATGACATGGTGTTGACAGCAAACACAGAAGTGAAAATGCAATAACTCCCCCATAACCTAGTGAAGGAAAGCGGGAAGAAAGGACTAAACATCAATTAAAAGAAAACGGAATGCATGGTTGTTAATAAAAAAAGAACAACTCAAGATGAAACTTACAAATTTGAATTACCAAAATGAAACAAGAAAAAAAAATTAAATATCTGGGAAGTGTGTGAAAGGAGGACGGAAAGTGCGACATTAAAATCCGAAGGCGCATTGACATAGCGAAAGATGCCTTCCAAAAGCTAAACAGAGTATTAACAAACAGGAAAATATTGCTTGAGACAAAGAAAAGAATTCTACAATCTGGGAAGTGTTTGAACAGAGGTCGGATTATGCAGCACTAAAATCCGAAGACTCATTGACATAGTGAAAGATGCCTTACAAAAGCTAAGCAAAGTATTAACAAAGATGAAAATTTCGTTCGCGACAAAGAAAAGAGTACAGCAATCTTGGAACTGTTTAAACGGAGGTCGGAAAATGCGACAGTAAAATCCGAAGGCGAATTGGCATAGCGAAAGACGCCTTCCAAAAGCCAAGAAATTTTTTTTCTATAAACAGGAAAATTTCGTTAGAGACAAAGAAAAGAGTACAGCAATCTTGGAACTGTTTGTAACAGAGGTCGGAAAATGCGACAGTAAAATCCGAAGGCGAATTGGCATAGCGTAAAGTGCCTTCCAAAAGCTAAGCAAAGTATTAACAAACAGGAAAATTTTGTTAGAAACAAAAAAAAAAGTGTACTGAATACTTATGTAACATCAGTATTCTTTATGGCAGTGAATGCTGGACAATCTCTTCATAGATGAACAAGACATTTGAAGCAAAAGAAATGTGGTTCTAGAGAAAGTTACCATGTACAACGCAACGACGAAATTCTACAAAATACGGAAAGAAACGAGAGACTAACATTTAACATCAGGAAGAGACAGTTGAAATTTCTAGGGTCCATAATTAAGAAAGAAGGCTTGAAAAATGTGATACTCACAGGACAGATTGACGACAAGAGTGATAGAGGAAAACAACACACAACCTACAAAGCGAGCTTGAGTGAATGGATGGCGAAGCAGGGTTTGTGAGAAATAGACAAAAGAGAAAATTTATTAAGCGCTACAAAGGACAAGAAGATTTGGGGAGCCATGAGCGCCAACATTCTGAAGGGACACGGCACATAGAAAAAGAATATACTTGATTGAAATGACGCAATAGATTTTTAGAAGGTGCTGAGTTGTTACTGGTCTCATAGATAACTAGTAAATATTCATAAGTCGAAAAATCGTGCGTGTGTGTGTATTTAGGCAGTATACCTTCATTCAAACACGTTTTATTGAATAATATAGACATCTTGAATCTATTTATTTTTATACTCAGTCATATATATATATGTGCGTGTATGTGTGTGTGTTTACGTGTGTGTATTTAGGAAGCATATCCTCATTCAAACATGTTTCATTGATTAATATAGATATATTGTGCCTTATTTTCACACTGATCCTTTCCAGTTTTCTAATCAGTTTCTTGATGTTAAGATGAAATTCACCAAGGAAGGCACCGCAGTTATTTATTTTTCACGGTTCTCAGCTAGGGTTGACCACCGGCAATGGTTGATGTGACAGGCACCAAAGGATTTTTTCAGACAATCTTTGAATCGCTTCTTTGGTGCCCTTCTGTGACGATAGCCAGTGAAGAGCTCGCCATACTATAAAATTTTAGGTAGACGATGATTCTCCATCCTGGAAACGTGTCCAGCCCAGCGTAGCTTGGACTTCAGCAGCATGGCGTCAATGCTGTTGATCTTCGACTTTTCAAGTACTTCAATATTGGTGACGAAGCCACTCCAGTGGATGTTAACGATTGTGTAGAGGCAAAATATTATATATATATATATATATATATATATATATATATATATATATATATATATATGTGTGTGTGTGTGTGTGTGTGTGTGTGTGTGTGTGTGTGTGTGTGTGTATATATATATATATATATATATATATATATATATATATATATATATATATATATGAAGGGTTGAGTGTATGTGTGTGTCCCGTTGAATATGACAGACAAGTGAAATTTAATTTTTTCTTTTTTTTCGTTTCGTGAGAGTAAAAGAGTACAAAATCTATCAGTACAAAATTTACATTATTCGGACTATTGTCCTCATTTTTGTCCGAATAATGTAAATAACGTACATAACACCTCATCTCAGAAATATAGACAAAATCTATCAGTATTGTTCATTGTCCCAATCGCTTTCGGACACTTCTTTAGCTATTTTCAAGCGGGGGTATTGTTTTCAGATGTTGTTAATTTTGTTGACGGCTTAAAATGATTTTGTGTTGTTTTAAATACTAATGTAATGTTTATTCTGAGCTTCGCGTGTTGAACGCGGCTGGAATTCAAGTGAACCTCTTCATTTTAACTTTCAACACTCCACTGTTGAATAAGTTGAGATTGATAGTGGGAGCGAGATGTTTTATATACAGAACCTCTCTCACAACGAGATGTTTCCGGTAATGTGATTCGTATAAAATTCTTGTAAATTATGGCTAGATGTTTTTATAGCATTTTGGTTTGATAAGAGACATGAATCAAGGAGGTGGGATTATATCCGATAAAGGTAACTGATTTATGACAAGAAACAGTGTTGTACTGGGCAGTGAAATTGATAAACTATATTGGTCATTACTAGTTTAGATTTGATATATATATATATATATATATATATATATATATATATATATATTCCATCGTCTCTTCCCTCAATTGCTATCGCTCTCTTAATCTCTCCTAATGTTTCTTTTTTGTTGTTTGCTTATCTAATTTTGATCTTTATATCAATCTCCCTTTCTCTTTTATTCTCCCCTACCCAACTACGCCGACATCTTCTTTATCTTCACTTACTTCCTTCCGCTCTCACTCTTATCGACAATCCTGTAAACGGTCATCCCTGGTCAATTAAAGATTGGCATTGATTGGAATGAGAATCAAGCGACGTTAAACACGCAACTCTTTTTCATTCCCTGTCTACACATACCTCTCTCTCTCTCTCTCTCTCACTCTCTCTCTCTTTCTCTCTCTCATCCATTCTTCCGCTAACACTTTCGTTTAGCCTCCCTCTCTCGTCGAGAACAAAGCAATGACGATAATGGCAGTGGTAGTTGCCTGGCAATGGAAGATTGCTTGCGGCACGACAGCGATTAATTGTGGAACTCTGGTGACGCAGGGTCTACTGACTCTGTTGCTATTATTATGCAAATAATGAATGAAGTCAACATCAAGTAAGACAACGCAGATGTTAGCCATCTATCTACCTACCTACCTATCTACATACATATGTATGTGCTTGCATATATATATAAGTCAAAGAGTATGTTAGACACAAATATTAATTTTTAACATAAGCACCTTACTTGTCAATTGTAAATGTTTCTCTATTAATCTCATTGCTAGGATATTATAGAGTGAATATTTCAGATCAAAATTTCGCTGCAAGGTTATACAATTATTGTTCCACGCCTTTCTCTCTCTCTCTCTCGCAAACGCACACACACACACGTGTGTGTGTGTGTGTGTGTGTGTGTGTGTGTGTGTGTGTGCGCGCGCGCAAATATTCTCAAATGGAGTATATCTGTAGAAGAGATAAAATGAATGAAAAGACAAGAGGAAAACTATATTTAGTTTAGCCATTTCGTTTCGTCATTCGACGGACTTGATCAAGGCACATGTGATAGTTTTATTTTGCAACAAGTATATGTTTGACAGTTACACAAATTTTCCAAATTTAAAAACATTCATAAATATTCAGCAAGTTAATTGAAAAGATTTATGTGTTAGATCCTAGATTACATCATATAGCATCTTTGAAAGGAAATTTTTAAAGACGCTCAATAACAGGTTAACTGAAATGTCTAAGCATTTGGACCTTAGAATACGCCATTTAGTAAACTCGAAAAAGAAAAAGTTTCTTCGATTGAAATATGAGATGGCCGTTTGTATTATGCATCTCCCAAAGTTGAAATGATGGATTCGGCCGTTTTGCTTTGATTTTTCAACATATTTGTTGTGTATGTTGGCTTGGGAAAGTAGTAATTCCTTCAGGAAGCGGTGAGATTGGGGGAAAAAACCGGGATGTTGATTAATATTTTGATAACATTCGATGGCGACACTCTCTAGGATTTTCCCTATGAGTAAATTACTTTGTCTTTGTCTGAGTTTCTCATTTTTTTTAGCAAAATTGTGGTTGAATTTATTTCTGTGTATGACGAGTTCATTTGCTAAATTATTATTTGCAAGGTCTCTTTTGTGTTCATAGACACGTTTTTTTTTGTTTTTTTTTTTTATTTCTGCTGGTTTCTCCAATGTATTGCGATGAACAGTCGAGGCAATTTAATTTAAATATATGCCTGCCTCCGAACTATTACCGATATGAGTGTTTTTAGATCTGATTATATCCATGATGCTTTTTGTAGTGGTTGTGACTGTTTGTATGTTGTTTAGACGGGATAAAGTATTTTGGATATTGGATGTTATAGAATTGGTAGGTAGTATTATGTATCAGTATTTGTTTAATTTATTATTGTGGATAGTGTTATTTTTTGAGTCTTTCTATTTGCGTTTTGGATGAGTGATAGAGGTATTCGAGGTTTTTGAATGTGATTTCTATGTGTGTTTCTTCTTGAGTAGCTACTGATGGCTGAAAATTCTTAGGGCTCGAAAGAGAAACCTATAATTATACAAGATTTAATTTTATAAGAGTGGTTTAAGTAGAAGTTGACTAGGTTGTTTTTGTTGGTAGATTTTCTGTAAACGTAACAACTTCTATAGACAAAACTTTGGCTTGCCTCTGGGATCTCCTCTCAGCGGTGTTCTCGCTTGTCTATTTTTAGAGTTTCTAGAAGTGACACTTTCAATATCATACTACCACCAAACTCTTCCTATTTTAGATATATAGACAACTCCCTACTGATAAATCCACAAAACACTATTTTAACAGATTTGTCAACCAACTTAACAATGTTGAACCTAAAATAGACTTCACCTTTGAACATGAAACCAACCACATTCCCTTCCCACATATCATGTTGCAATAAAACAATAGCGAACTCAATTTTGACATATATATATATATATATATATATATATATATATATATATATATATATATATATATATAATCAGTGTGGCTAGACATACGGTTGGTTCAAGTTGGGATCACAATCCCGCCGATTTGGCGTCAGATGTATGTATGTAGCCACAGAGAACTTTCGGTTAAGCAAAGCTCGAATTACTGCTTTAAAACACACACCTTCGCCGATCTTTCTCGTTCTATCATATCATCGTTATTTTTTATGGATACACTTATTTGAGTAAATACTCTATTCTTTAAATTGGAAGATTGAAGTTTAAAAGCAGTAAAATCGACCTTGCTAATCGAACGATCCTCTGTGGCTCGATCGGTTAAGGCACCTCAGGCTAAATAACGGTTCCGTATAGGATATAGGTTCGATTCCTGTCGGAAGACGAATATTTTCTATGAAAATTTCTCAGACATGCAGGCCGATAAATGTTATTAATACTGTTTATTATAAAACAGAGCATTTACTTAAATATTTGTATCTATAAAAAGAATGTATAAATATAAAAATGTCTTAAAATAATTATCGGACTTTGTATATATATATATATATATATATATATATATAATTCCCCAAGAACTTAGTCCATTTGATAATATATGTTGTCATTTGTTTACGTTAAGATACTCTTCGAGCAGATATGATCGTTTGAGAAAGATCGTTTGAGAAAGATCGTGGGAAATTTGTTGTTTACAAATAGTAATTTGGACTTTGCTAACCAGACGCATTCTCTGTAACTGAGTGGTATAGCAGGTCAGCTCAAATGATGGTTCTGTGTAGGTCACAGGTTCGATTCCTGTCGGAGGACACATTTTCTACGAAATTTCTCGGAAATTCAGGCGGGTAAATGTATTTAATACTTTTCTTTTATAAACAGAGCATTTACTTAAACAATTGTATATATAAAAATAACCTATAAACATAAATGAAAGTGTATAACAACCTGTTTCTCTCCCGCTCTTCAAAGTTTTACTCGGGACAAAAAGAGTAAAAAATACAATAAATCTAAATTAACAAATGATTGATGAGAGGATGGAGAAGGGAGAAAAAAAGTGACGAGTACTAGAGACTAATTATAACAAACCCCAGCAAGACAATCACGCTGTTTACAGAGAGACGGTTTGCGAGATTTCATATACAATGACTACTACTTTTAGATGGAATAAAGAGTGTGCCTGGGACAAAACAGTTAACCAGACATCACTGAATTCAGTCGCACACTTACTGTTCTTTAAAAGGTGCACACAAATTGAGGATCCGTAGGATTTTTGATTAGTTCATTTGAAACCAACGTGTGATTCCTGATCTTAGTTGGTACGTGTTGATTTATCCTCGCATCTAGTCCCTATGTAGCTGACTCCGCAAACACAATTGTATTTATATACAACAGAATTAAATTGATGTGGTGAGGGAAACATAAGAGAATCGGCCTGGTTATAAATACATATATATATAGGCTTTTCATATACATATATATATATATATATATATATATATATATATATATATATATATATATATATATATATATATATATTTTAGAATTGGACATAGCCCGACAATTTATTTAAAGACATTTACATTATGTTTAACGTTCTTTTTATAGATACATGTATTTAATACTGTTTATTATAAAACAGAGCATTTGCTTAAATACATGTATCTATAAAAAGAACGTTAAACATAATATAAATGTCTTTAAATATATATATATATATATATATATATATATATATATATATATATTAGTAGGCTTTACATATATGTATATATATATATATATGTGTAAAACTTTTCATATGTATATATATATTTCATATGCATATATATATATATATATATATATATATATATATACATATATGTATGAATAGGCTTTTCATATATATATATATATATGTAAAGCCTACTAATATATATATATATATATATATATATATATATATATATATACGAGGGCCATTCAATAAATAAGTTGAATTTCTCGGTATAAGGACTTCTAATACAGATAGAAGCTTACTATTTAAAAATTTTTCAACGTAGTCTCCCAGCACTGTCACACACTTTTCCCATCTGTGCACAAGCTTCCGTATTCCCTCAGCGTAAAAATCTTTGGACTGATGTCTCAGCCAGTCGCTCACAACACTTTTGACTTCATCGTCACTTTTAAACTTCGTGTCTCACGTGAACGCTTTCAAGGAACCAAACAGGTGAAAGTCTGAAGGGGCAAGGTCTGGGCTGTAAGGCGGATGAGGGAGCAGTTCCCAGCCCAGCTCGTTGATGGTGTGCACCGTTTGGGCTGCTGTGTGAGGCCTTGCGTTGTCATGATGCAAGATGACTCCTTCTGACTGATGACCCTTGCGTTTGTCTCAACAGATAAGCTCAAAGTCCTTACAATGTTATCCACTGTCACCCTTCTGTCAGGCTGAATGAAGTCATTGACTGATTCGATCACGTCAGGAGACCTCAATTCTGTAGGCCTTCCAGGCCTGTCTTCATCCTCAACACTGCTCCGTCCTTCTTTAAACAATTTAGCCCACATGTAGACATTTTTAAGGCTGAAACATGTGGCACCACACCCAGTTGACATTCTCCTATGAATTTCAACTTGTTTGCACCCTTCAGCAACCAAAAACTTGATAACTGACCGCTGTTCAATCCTGGAGTATGGTTCTGGGTCGGCCATCTTTGTTAATCGACAAAAAGGTTTTTTTAATCTGCAAAAGCAATTAAATCCATGTGAAAAAGAAGTAAAACAAAAAAGTAATAATAAAAAAGAGTAAGCTTCTATCTGTATTAGAAGTCCTCATACCGATATATATATATATATATATATATATATATATATATATATATATATATATATATATATATATATTATTGTCATCCACAGACAGATTGTTTCGCTGTATCACAGCTCTTCAGTGTGGCTAGACGTCCGGTTGCTTTTAGCTAGGATCGAAACCCGACTGAATTGGCGGGAATTCTACCACTAAGCCGTCGGCGCTCACCAGGGATGAAGGTGAATTTTGGCATATTTATTTTTAGATAAAATTCCTCCCTTCTTCACAGTGACAGACAGGACTCAATTCGCTTTTGCCGAAGAGTCACGCTATTTATACATATATATATATATATATATATATATATATATATATATATATATATATATATATATATATATATATATATGAAAAACCTAATAAACAAAGAGAGATATATTTGGAGATGTTATTACAGATTTTGCAAATATACCACTCGTAAATATTAGGACATTATGCAGAGCAATTAAGAAAAAATGTCACTTGAAGTCATATGAAATGGAAAATTGGCAATTACCAACTACGGAGTACAAAATTGCTTAAACCTTGGTGTGTGTGTGTCTGTATATATATATATATATATATATATATATATATATATATATATATATATATATATATATATATATATACGCAATTCACGAATAAGGCCAATACATTGTCCCGCGTTAATAAGAAATGTTATTTTTTTTTTACTTCCAGCAATTTACTTACCATTTACAATAATAATAATAATAATAATAATATATAATATTAAAATCTTTGAAAATACCTAATAAATTAGAATCATTTCAACATTTTCTGCATATAGGAAGTCTCAAAAATAAATCTTGTCCTGTATAGACGTATTACTTCCCGAATACACACACACATAAACATATATATATATATATATATATATATATATATATATATATATATATATATATGTGTGTGTGTGTGTGTATATATATATATATATATATATATATATATATATATATATATATATATATATATATATATATATATAGTAGAGCGTAGAGTGTTCGTATATATTGTGGACATAAAGTGTGGCAAAATTGTTCAAATGTTCTATATATCCGAGCGCTTTCGGCTATTCTATAAAACATTATCATGGATGTTTCCTTCTATTTTTAATTCTTAACTTAATTATTATAATTTATTTTTCATTTTTTAATTGAGCATATCTCAATTACGACTCATTTAAGAACATGAGGAAACCTGCCAAACTCCATCTGCAACATATTTGTAGAAAATACAATTATAATAGCCTCATTAACATGCCAAAAAAGACAAATAATAATGGAAGGACTTATAATAAAACCGAAAATTACAATGCTTAATAATATCACCTATGAATATGACCACAATTTGCTGACCGTGTTTGGAAAAGAAAATAAAGAAAACTTTCCAGTCACTCTAGAAAAATATATTAAAATAATCTACACATTCGGTTAAAAATAAAATTAAAAAATTCTTGATAGTCGAAAGCGCTCAGATATATAAAACATTTGAACAGTTTTTACACACTTTGTGTTTAGAAAAGTAAAAACTTATCAGGACACCCGAAAAATTAAATAAGAACCTCAATCGTTTGACATATATGTTTCGTACTTGGACGCAGTCTTCAAGCATGAAACCCAGTGTCCACTCTTATATTTAGCCAAGCTCTACCCTAATTTTGAGCATTTTTATCCATGAATATAGCATACAATAAAACTATATTTTATCATATTATAATAACTACAAGTGTACCTGCGCCGACAAAATTGACAGCAAGAAGGAATGTATTATAAGTAATATATATTATATTGTATGTAATTATTGTTTAATTCAAGTATAATTCTGTAATTTAAAATAGTTCGTTGTTAACGTTAATAATTGAACAGGGTACAATTTAGAAAAGAAAAGATATCGATATATTATCCTTATAATTGTTACATATTTATAACCAATATTATGATTACCGCAAAAGTTCTCAAAGCACAATATTTTTGTGTAAACTTTGGAAGGTCTGAGTAATACTTAACTGTCCGTAGATTCAAGCTGTAATTTCAGAGTTTGCTTATTTTTCGTCCTACTAAAGCAACGTATCAACAAATATTTTTTTAATTTATTTTTTGTACTCCAACTCTTATTTTCATTATAATTTTTAAAGTTTAAAATGAATTTCAAAAATGAAAAAAAAAAGAAGCGTTCTTGAAGATATATGTGGCGTATTATATATACGGACCCTCTTCAATAGCGATATCAGGACGCGTCAACGAAACCAAGTTACCGCGGCAGTGGGTGAGTCATCGTTATTTTGCACACAGCCCCTCGACAGTCACACACAAAAAGCGTATATATATATATATATATATATATATATATATATATATATATATTGGAGAAAATGCAGATTATCAGATTTTTGATAAATGAGTTGTTAAAGATATGAAATAACCGTTCACTGCAAGCACATTACGCCATTGACTCTACAATTTTGCTAAACTTTAACATTTAATAATCCCTTCTTTTATAATGCATAACATTCTACTAAACATTTTAACCTATCCTTAGTAAGTTAGATTTCTAGAAGAAATATAGTATGTGCATTATTCCTCTAACAATACTGGTTATAAATTTATAGAGGGGTAATTATGTTCAGCTGATATTTTAACATTTTCTATTATTTTTATTTTATTAATATTACTTATATAAACTCTTTAGTTAACTCTCATAGTTTATTAAGTTTAATTTTATATAATTTATTATATTATTGTTTTATTATTTATATGTTTTATTTATGTGATCTATGTAACTTTAAGTTTTGGTTTGTTTATTTACTTATTTATTTAGTTTGTTTATTATTTTGATTTATTTTCCATTTTTCTATTTTATGATTTTGTTTAAATTTCTGGTTTTTTCCTTTTTTATTTCTTAAAGGGTTTTTATTTACATACTATTATATAATTATGGTTAAATTATATTGCCTCTCCGGCCAAAGTGTCAACTGTTTGTGTGACGTTACATTGTATCTAATGCTGTCTACAGCAGACCATTTGTATACGTTTGATTTGAATTTGTATCAACATCTTGCCTAACATAGATGATTTTGATTGGTTGTCTCATTATAAACATATTTTGTTTTGCTTACTTACGTTTCTATATCATGTTTATTTCATTTTTTCTTCTCTTCTCCTTTTTCTTTGGAAGAGGGATTATATCTTGTCTTTCTTTCTTTCTCGCCCTTTTTATTTTTTTTAATAGTTGATAGTATTTCATATACTTCTATTTTTTCCTCCTTTTCTTTTTTAGAATATATCTTGTGTCTTTCCTTTTTCTTTTAGAAGATGTCTTGTGTCTTTCTTTCCTTTTTTATTTTAGAGGTAACTATATTTTGTCTTCCTTGCTTTTCTTTTTTAAATTGCTTTTCCTTTTCTTTATTTCAAATAAATATTAAAAATTGTAATAACTATTACTTACCACCGCCTGATGAAATAGGCATGAAACATGAATACATTGATGCATCGTGTACATAGGTCTGAATATAATATCCTATAATAAAGAATTATCGATCTACTATTGTATCCAGACCTATTTTTAAATTAATGTATGAATGTTAGAATTTATATTTAATTCGTTCTCATTTCATCTATGTATATATATATATATATATATATATATATATATATATATATATATATATATATATATATATATATATATATATGGTATATATGTTATATAAATAAATATAATAAGTGAACATTACACGAAACTAATATTTTCCTATAAAAACTTATTGTGGGTCATGTTATATAAATATGTTATATATATTTATATATATATATATGTTATATAAATATGTTATATATATATATATATATATATATATATATATATATATATATATATATATATATTTTCCTATAAAAACTTATTGTGGGTCATGTTATATAAATATGTTATATATATTTATATATATATATATGTTATATAAATATGTTATATATATATATATATATATATATATATATATATATATATATATATATGTTATATATATATATATATATATATATATATATATATATATAGTATATATGTTATATAAATAAATTTAATAAGTGAGCATTATACGAAACTAATATTCCCCTATAAAAACTTATTGTGGATCATTTTGCTATAAAAATGTATATGTCTTAATGTTTGTCTCCTGTTATTCCTCCTCCTCTGGTGGGTTACACAAAGTTTTCCTCTGTCTTCAGTATATCCTGTGAGTGTCAAATTCTGTATGCCCTCTTTCCAAATTACATGTCTCAGAAACTTCTTTTCTTTCTGATTCTAAGCAAAGACTGTACATCTTCATCGTTGTCCACGGTATTCTCAACATCCTTCTGGAGAACCACTTCTGCTGTTTCAAGTCGCCTTTTCATCTGTAAAGGAAATGTCTAGTAATCACTGCTATATATGAGGATTGATATCGCACAGCAGTTCAGCATTCGTTTCTTTGTTGTTAATGAAGTTTTCCTATTTCTTAATCATTTGTTTAGCTTTTCTAAGGCATCTTCCGCTATTCCAATACGCTTTTACATTACCCTGTCACATTTTCCACCGCATGTTAAACGTTTCCATCTATTTATATTTCCCTACTCACTTAATTTTGACATATTTAATTTTGAACTCGGATCTTGGTTTTGACCCCCTTGCTTGCAATGATACATTGTCTTTTTTTTTTCTTTCTTTTTTATAGATCATTTCAAGCAAGACGACAACAACACCAGGACACAGAGGGTTACTGGGAGTAAAAGAGAATGAGAAGACTTTAGCGAGGATGAGGAGCGAGGAGAACAAAAAAACAAAAACCGTGCTCAGAAAGACAGAAGTTTAACGGTTACCGTTGCATTTAAATCTCTGAAGATTGTAGTCATCAAGAAATCGGAAGGGATTTTCACAGGTGGGAGAAAAGAAACTGTTAAAATAAATGTGACGTTTGCATCTTGCCAGTTCAACAGTAAAACGGTGAGACCTAATTGCTAATCAAGTTGTACGTTTACATTCATGTAGTTGAGATACTAGGGAAAAACTCATCAAAACAGTTGCCATGAAAATATTTTTAGAAAAGTTTTGTAGCATACCTACTGACAATAATGGGTATGTCCCCATTCACATAAATACAGTAGTAAATACTGTATGTTGGTCTGCAATTGGAGATTCGTCTCCAGCTGTGCTAGTCGGATTCTCTGCCTTAGGGCAGAGAGGATTCCCAGACGAGGCTGTGTCAAGGGGCGGGTGTCGTCTTGGGAAGCAGCTACCCGACCCCGTTTTGTGCGGGGTCTACGGGGAATTTTGGCCCAGTCTATGGGCTCGAATACCCTACATTAAATTCGGCCTTGGGCCACATCTGACCGCGTGGGACGGATAGTAGATATCCTGCAGTTGGAGATTCGTCTCCAGCTGTGCTGGTCAAACTCTGATTCCGGGCAGAGAGGGTCTCCAGACGAGGCTATGACGAAGGATAGAGTCTCGGGAAACAGCTACCCGACCGCGTTTTATATGGGTTCTACTAGAAATTTTTCGTCAAGCCTACATGCTCGGATACCCAACATTAAATTCGGCCTTGTGCCACATCTGATCGGGTGGGGTGGTTGGTAGATATCCTGCAGTTAGAGATTTATTGTGGAATTCATTTGACTCACTTCTAGCAGTTGACGACTTTTTCTACGTGCTGCTCGCGAATAATATATATACTGTTCTTGTTCTATGTATTATCGTTCATTGCCAACCTTCGTGTGAATATTCTATTCATTAACCTTCCCTAGGTTACAACAAAAAAACTGCGGGAAGCCACGTCACTTCACGTCGGTGAGAAAGTGACTGAAGTCGTGCCCCCAGGTTAGGATAAATTAAATTACAGATCCTTCTTTGAGTTTGGTCAAGAGTCTCGAGATATACAGCTGAAGCACCAAACCAGATATGGCAGTATATACACGGACGAATGGTAGATTTATAAATGTGCAAAATGGAATCTGATACGACACAGAAACAACGTTCCTAGTAGATGACGTAGCAATAAGTTCAATATAGTCGTCCCACTTCATGCCAGTGGAAAACATGTGCCCAAGAAGGCGTAGGTGGAGTTTAGCATCAGACATGCTGTTGGCAAGTAGAAAATGTGGTCTATCGTGATTATATTGAATCGCTTTTATAATCTTTGATTTCTGCACGAAAAAACAATGTCAGAACGAATTTGTTAAGTTTGGCGCATCCAGCCTAACACAAGGCGATATATTGAAATACCATATAAGAATGAAATTCGTTAGCAATACCATCCAGCACTAACACTAATGACTACATATCGTCTCATGAAAGATTACTCAAGTGATGAAACTGGCGTGACAATTAAAGGAGAAGTGTTAGAAAAGTTTTTTTATTCTCTTATTCATGATAATGAAACGATGTCGTTTAGGATTGGGTGTCCGGTTCTTTCTCTTAAAGTCATTTCATTCACTCTCAGTAACCCCTTGTGTCTTAGTGGCTTTATTACCTTGCTTGGGGCGAAATTATTAAAACAAAACCAAATATGGAATTCGTTAATAATGACATCCTGCAATGACTCTGATGACTACATAACGACCCACGAGATACGAAATATTAAAGATTACTGAAGTTTGTAATGAAACTGACGTGACAATTAAAGCAGAAGTGTTAGAAACGTTTTATTCCCTTATTCATGATGCTGAAACGATGTAGTTGTTTCTCGTTCGCGTGCCATGGGCGCCACTTGGCGGAGTGGGGAATGACGCCACTGAACAAATCATTTGTCGTGTAATATTCATTAATTAGACATTAAATCATCTGGAAACATTTTAGATTGCAGAATGCGCTTCACAAATCGAGTCAATATCACATTATCAAAACCTTGAGAGCTTCTAAAATCTTTTGTTCAATATGGCGGGATGAGAGTGTTCCCAAATCTCCTCTTTGCTCTTCACATTATGGCAATTTCCCTAGTGAACTGCGAGAGAGCTTCCAGGAAGTTGATGCTAATTTGGTTCTATTTGTGGGCATCCATCTGCCAAGCTAGATTGTGTTGACCTAGCAATGTTGGGGGGGGGTGGGGGTGGAGAGAAGAAACTGAAAACGTTGATTTTGAAGACATTATTGATAAATTTGCAACATCGACCCTGGTCAGTATCTAGATGCGTGTCCGCTTGGGAATACCAGGTGGTGTAAACTTGGATGTGCGGGTGGTGTAATAGATACCGGCTCAGAATTGGAAATCGGAAAGGCGAGTTCTAATTCCAGTCTTACGCGCAAATACCCTTGGGAAAATAACTCCTCTCTCCCAGCTATAGGTTACTTCGTAATATTGTATCAGTAAATCATTATTATCTACAAAATATTCTTACAATCTAAAAATATTTTCTGGCTTTAAATAACCCGTAAAAAGTTGATAATCCGTAAAAAAAAATCAATCTTGTCTTTTCGCAGTACTAGTGAAATAACTTACTAAAATATATTTTTTTGTGGTAACACATTATTTCTCTAAGAAAAATTTAGAATTATTAAAAATATTTGATTTGTCAATTTTGTTGAGACTAAAACGCTAAAAGATGATTTTGTCGTGTCAAACTATCTTAGTTGGCTGATTTTGCTTTTGTTTGGCGGCATGTCATCACCTCTATGGATTATTTAATGCCGAAATCTAAATATTTGTACGTCATTTTATGCTTTCAGGGTAAATGTATGCCCTTTATTGTTTGTAGATCATAAAATGCATTGTTGGTAATTGTATTATTAATATGCATTTTTTATATTCTTTTTATGTTGCATTGATTGTCATTTTGCTATAAAAATGTATTGTTGGTCATTTTATTATAAAAATGTATTATTGCTCAGTTTATTACAAAAACGTACTGTTGATTTTGCCCACCTCGGATCAGAGTGGATCTGGGAACAACAGCAGTTGAGAGGTGATTCCATGCTCCTGAATACTTCCAATTTCCCGATCACTAATCTTGCTGCCGGATGCAGTTTAACGTCATACCAAGGACGATCATAATGTGTTAAAAGATCGTCTACTTATGGCGTAATTATATCATAGCTTTTTTTTCTTAATAAAAAATATAAACGCGAGTTTTCCTATAGTCTTGATTCATGTACGTTAAAAGATTTTGTTTTCCTTATATTTGTGTTGCTATAATTTTGGTAAAAAAAGGGTTTATGTGGTACCATTATCTTGTCAAAATTAAATTCCCTTCAAATAAAATATAACAAATAAAAGATAGTCTTCTTGTTGAAATAACATAATTTATTATATTTATTAATGGGCGTGATTTGTATTTTTGAACTAATAGGTCTACTTTGCACTTTAATGGTGAATTAGATGTTTAGATAGTGGTACAATTTTAGTACCTTGTCGTGGGCACCGCTTTCCATAGATCCGATTCTGATTGTGTCAGAATAGCCATTTTCTATGATAATAATTTCCATAACGCACTCCTGTGTATGTACCCGTGTTGAATAGAATTAAGCACAAAATTCGGTTGAAAAATCAAACTTGAAGCGTAAAGAAATCAACACATTCCTTAGTTCCTTGCTTCCACTTGTCTTTACGCAGTACAAATGCAATATCTAATAGAAATAGATTTTCTTGTGGTGCCATTATCGTCTTACATGTTGTCACGCGCCTTCAGGGCACAGAAAGTTGTAGAGAGCCATGATCGCCTATCTCGTGTGGCTATAAGCAGCAGTTTACTCTCCTTTTGCTAAGTCCCAACCCCAATTCTGCCATCCATTGATACGAGCTCATCAGATAGATGCTTAGACAGGAACGCAATTTTAGTGCCTTGCCGTGGACACAGCTTTCCATAGATACGATTCTGGTTGTGTCAGAATAGGCATTTTCTATGCTAATTGTTGTAGCATACCTACGTATGATAATGGATATATCCCCATTCGCATAAACACAGTAGTAAATACTGTATATTGGTCTACAGTTGGAGATTCGTCTCCAGCTATGCTGGTCAAACTCTCTGCCTCCCAGCAGAGAGGACCCCCAGACGAGGCTATATTAAAGGGCAGAGTCTCGTCTCATGAAACAGCTACCCGATCCCCGTTTTATACGGGGTCTACGGGGAATTTGGGGACGAGCCTATACCCCACATTAAATTCGGCCTTGTGCCATATCTGACCGCATGGGGCGGTTGGTAGATATTCTGCAGTTGGAGATTCATTGTGGAACTCACTTGACTCACTTCTAGCAGTTGACTACTTCTACGCGCCACTGGTGAATCTTATATGTGCTGTTCTTGTCTTAAGTATTATCGTTCATTACCAACCTTTGTGCGATTATTCGATTTAGTAACCTTCCCTAGGTTACAACACTAATAATTCCCGTAACACAATACTGTGTATGCGCCAGTGTTGAATAGAATTAAACACAAACTTCGGTTGAGAAATCCGGCTTGAAACGTGTTATGGTCCAAGGTTAGGACCAAGGAAGAACAACATGAACACAAGAGTAGAAATAACAAAAATATATTACACAGAATAATAATACAAGATGTTGAAGGTGTTAGTATGACTGTCAGTCTGGTTTGGAGTGAACTACTATTGGCTCGACTCGATTCCGTCTCTCTTGAGCGGCTCAGTATTCCGAGGGTCAGGAAGAGTTCACTCTCTCGTTATAGGTAAGGTCCCATAACAAAACGTAAAGCAAAGGCCGTTGCAAAAATGATTCGTTTTGTTATGGCTTATCAACACTTTGTAGGTTATTTAAATCCAACAAATATTTTTAGACTGTATTTGGGGGGGGGTCTAATAATGATTTAGTAATACAAGCCTTACTAATTAACCCGTAGCTGGGGTGCATAGATGTATATTCATACCTTTACCAACGATATTTACACGAAAGTGAATATAAAGAAATCCGACTAGAATTGAAACTCGGCTCTCTGATTAAGAATTCTGAGCCGTTATCCATTACACTATGAGCACATCCAAGCTTACAGAACCTGGTATTCCCAAGCGGTTACTCATCGAGGTACTGAACAGGCTCGACGTTGCTTAACTTTGGTGATCTTACGGGAACCGGTGTTTCAACCCGATGTAGCTGCTACCCTCGTTGCAATGAATGTGAAGCCCTAAGGAGATTAACAGGAAGTTGAATATAACAGATTTTTGGAGATTTATATTACGTTTTGAAATTCAGCAGAAATTCCACTGGAAAAATTTGAATGAAGCACTTCTCTGTTGAAATCGTTCCAGATATGCAGAGGAGACAACAGAAATTATATATATATATATATACATATATAGTCATCCACAGAGAGACAGTTTCGCAGCTCATCAGTGTGGTTAGACGTCCGGTTGCCTCTAGCTAAGATCGAAACCCGACTGAATTTGCGTCAGTCGGAACTTCTACCAGTAAGCCGTCGGGATGAGGGTGAATTTTAGCGTGTTTATTTTTAGATTTAGATAAACACACAGTGACTGACAGTGACTCAATTCTGCCGAAGAGTCGTGCAATATTAGCTTAAATAGTCACTGTTTACAAACTCACACCTCAAACCATTAAAAACAGTGCTCGATACACAGTAGAACATTATATATATATATATATATATATATATATATATATATATATATATATATATATATATATATATATATACCGGGTGTAACAGCAAAATTGTCCAAATGTTTAATATCTAAAACAACATTAAGCTAATTGAGTTCAGCTAGAAAAAAACAGGTTAAGATCGTTTTGTGTCAGCCCCACTATGTCTTCCAAACTGGTCAATGGTGAGAGAAAAAAGATCATTCTGCCTTTCATTAATGATTCATACTCTGGCTTCCATCTTCAAAGTTCATTCAAGAGCCACCAAGAGAACCGTGAATAAGTTTAAAAAAGCGGGGAATAGTAGTGAGGGAAACTGGATCAGGAGGTCACAACATCAAGATGGATCATCATTTTAGTTTAGAACTAAATACATTTTTATTGTTCAAAATCGACTCCGATAGTTTTGTAAAAACCTCGGAGAATTACATTAACATATCTTTAATCATTTCTAAGATACACAGGGTCAAAGTTTAATCTAACAATTTGACAATTTTGCTTTTACACAATTTGAACAATTTTGCTGTTACACCCGGTATATAATCGGAAAATAATTTTCGATTTTAGAATAAACTTTTTGTGTTCTAATATACAAAGTGTGTCAAAAGTAATATCCGATTTGTTTCTACGGCTGTTAGTTGATTGTTTGACATTTGTAACCAAAAAGAGAACAGAGACAGCCTGTGAAAAATACTGAGTGTTCCCCAGTCTCGGGGAACAGCTCCCTCAGTTTAGCTGTTCTCATTGCACTAGGATTAATATAGTAGTAATACCGATGGTTTGGTGGTGCAGTCTTTGGCCCAGGCCTGAGTGTACGCCATCGGGTGCCTCACATTAAACCCGACCTTGTGTCTCATCTCGTCACCGTGAGGAGACGGATATAGACCTATAATCAACAAAAAGTTAGAAATCAATGAAAGATTTACTTATTTAATCGATTATACAGGGGAATTATTTACATTACTTACATTAGTAGGACTGTTGTCCTAATCTTTCTTACCATATTCACGACGTTTCGGTCGTTATACGCTCCGGCCTTCTTCAGGCGATTGGAATCTTGAACTGAACCCTTTATTTCGTCCACCGGGGTACATTGTTGTAGTTCCACATGCAATGACTCTTCCGACATTTCAGCAATATCGAACAATCCCAAGAAAATTGGCAAGGTGAAGAAACTCGATAAATGGATTTCACATGAACTCACCTGGACTCAGTGAAAGTTACAGTGTTCGATGCTGCATCTGCGAAATTCGAATGATCCATTTCTTGATTGAATAGTGACCCGCGAATAGAAATGTATCCTTTATGACAAACGTAAAAGATCAGCTCAATGGCTTGATCATGACGAAGGACACAAACACTTTCCAAAACCGAAATGGCGCCAGCAGAAGATCATGGTTACAGTCTGGTGGTCCACCATTGGCGTTATCCATTACAGTTTTTCTAGAATCTAACTAGAGCATCACAGCCGATGTTGTCTGTCTGTAACTGGATGAAATGCACATTGAAATGCAATGGAAGAATTCGGAAGCATTCCTGGTAAATGAGTTGATATTTTCAGAGAAAGCATTCCTCATCTGTGTGCTTTTAAAAAGGTGTTCTAAATAATGCTTGTCACCATAGATTTGATCAGTACTCTGCGGCTGGTGATGTGTTCGCTCTAGCGAGCGAAATGCAACCTCTAGCACAAATCATGAACAAACACCTTCATGAAAAATACAAAAAAAAACGAGCGTATTGGAATGTACGCGCAGTTCTTATGTTTCGAAGATCCGCTTCTCCTGAGCGACGCACACCTCTTATTTGTAAGGAATTTTCTCGATATAACCTTGACATAGTTGTACTTTCAGAAACAAGACTTCCTGATGATTGTTAAGTAGTAGAACCACAGTCTATTTTACAAAGGACGGTCATCAAACCCTTCGTCGTGATGTTTTGCTGTTAAAACGCACTTAGTGCAGTGTTTAACACAACTTCCTCATGGTTTCTCCGACCGCATAATGACATCTGTACATACAAATTAATACGAGACAATTGACATTGATTAGTGTACATGCGCCAACTTTTGTCAGTCCCAGGATTAAATAAACAGCTTCAATGATGATCTTCGGACAATTCTGAGAAAAGCGAATAAGAATGCCAAACTTGTACTTCGGGTGGGGGTGTTAAATGGCGTAACTCTGAACTCAAATAACATATACACGACTGCACTCAATGTGGAATGGCTTGCAAATCACTCGCAGGTCTTGTCAGTTATTTAAGACACCATCAACAGGATGGAAATTATCCCTAAAATTTTCTTAGGGGTAGTCTTACTCGGTCACGAGTTGACTGCCACCATGTTTACCGTATATACTCGTGTATAAACCAACCTCATGTATTGTGCGGTATTTTATCTCATTTTGCATGAATTTTAACCCTACCAGAAAAGAATACTCTGTATAGTTCAACCACCTACGTTTTCCGTATAAAACTGATCATAAAAACGCGCATTATACACGAGTATATACGGTATATAAAGGAAATAATCTCAGCCTTAGGCGCCAAAGAGATAGAAAAAAAAAATCATAGATAATTTTTATTTATTTTTGTTAGACTACAAATTATACTACATAGCCAAGTTCGGTTATTAAGTGAAATTCGAAGACGATATTTAAATATTTGTACATAAATTTATCCAGCCATATATGTGTCATTTTGTTCCACGATCTTTTACGACATTTTAGGCGGCAATGTTTCTATCCTCCTGCGACTTGGCATTTTGGGGATAATTCAATAGTTTAAGTGGTTTTTACAAGTCTCAAGAGAATTTGAGTTTTTCACATTAAGAGACTTTTGTAGGGATCGAGCTCAGGAGGGAGCCTTTTTTATATTTCTTTATATTAAGGTTGATCAGTAATTCCGTAATACGTGACAGTTATTAGCTATATTTAGATCTGGAATTTCTACTGTATAAAGTTCGATTTACGTCAAAATTTGGCTTATTTTAGAAAAAGGTAGCAGAAAGAAAAAATGAAAATATACATCGGGATTAAGTTTAAAATATTCGGAGATTATGAAGTCATTATTTGACATACAATAAAATCATTTGTACTGCCTTTTTGATAATACTAACACCTGAACTATCAGTTGTTAAAAAATGAACGAGAGTAGAAAATACAAAGTTGGTAAATATAAATGTAGGTAAGCAAAAACAAAAAGTAAAAATAAAACAAACGATCTTCAGATTACTAATACAAAAACAAATAAGTACTAATACAGAAAAACCAGGTAACTGTGGAAAAAGGTGAAAGAAATAAACAATACATAACTCAAAATAAATATAATAATCATTACATAAAATAAATAGACAACACTTGTCTATATTATTTAATGAAACATATATGAATAAATATATATATATATGATGAAAATGTGGAAAAGACAAAGCAAAATCCGAATATGTTAGTTTACTGTTTTTTTATTTTGTTTTTGTTTTTGTCGACGTCAGACGTTTCGGTCAAATAGACCTTCTTCAGGACATGGTTAATGGAGACATGACCGAACACATCTCCAACAATCTAAACGCGCTAAAAATTAAAACTACTACATTACCCACTAAAACTATCCGCAGTATATTAAACAATACTAGCAGACAGCATATTACATCCGATGCTTGCGTCTATCAGGTGCCATGCAGAGACTGCAACTTGAATTATGTAGGCGAGACAGGGATGTCATTGAAATCTCGCATTTCCGAACATAAACGAGATATTCGCCTCGGTAATTTTCATCATACCGTCGGATCTACATCCACACATTTGCTTATATATATATATATATATATATATATATATATATATATATATATATATAATAAAAGAAATAATATTTATCTGAATTTCTGTGATGTGGAGTTATTTATATTATCTTCGGAATATTGTGTTCCTTCTTATTATTGCTCTCGCAACGTTCCGGCCGTTGTACTCTGCGGCATTCCTTAGGTGTATATCTTATTTCTATGCTCGGCCAAGGAGGTCTCCATAGCCACGCATATGCGCCAATTCTTTCGAACGTTTAACTCTCCAAAACATGACAGCCAACATTAGCAGTTGCAAACTCAAAAATTTTTTATTTGCAACCTGAATTTTTTTTTTAATTAAATGCACAAAACTCTGAAAAATCTAAATCATCGATTTTTTTGTTAAAAAAATGTCCAAAATTGTCCAAACTTTTACCTCAATTGTAAAAATACAAAACCCAATAAAACTAAGACAATATTTAATTCAGAAAGTTTTTAATGGCTTTTCTGAATAATATATACGAAGGTAATTATTATCTGAAAGAAAAAAAAAATTTTGATGAAAAATGAATTTTTACATTAATTTTTTTTTTTCAATTTTAAATACACAATATGACAAAAGGTTGTTATATATTTATAAATTAAGTTCTTTATACAACCTTATGGCAATGATATATTATATTCTCTACTTTTTAAAGATCATAAATTTGAAAGCTTATTAAAATCTGACAACCATTGATATTTTTAAAATAATTTTTTAATATTCCAAAATTGTATTTAAAATCGTCTCCAACGAAAGTATGGATGCACAGCTTTGAAATAATGTCACGTGAGTAGTTTCCCTTGATAGAAGCAAGTTGTTTTTACTTCAGAAATTGCTTTGCATTCGTTCAGTTAACAACACAACAACGCTTGTCAAGTTTTTTGACTGAATATCGTCGCATTTTCAATTTTTTCTTTTTCTTTTTAAATATAATCAATTAGTGGGATAAAAGAAAATATCGACTATTTACAATTACAAAAAAAAAACGCCCTTGGAAGTGCACCCCAAATTTCAAGTTTGAAATCGATTGCATAGCATGTTAATTTTATTAATAAATAAAATATATATAAAACTCTCATGACTGCCATATCACAATTATTAATAAATAAAAAAAAATCAGCCTTAATAAAAAGAAATAAAATCTCATTTCATTAAGTTAACCTGTTTCAATTAATGGTGTTTCATGTAATTTTTATATTCTCAGAAAAATATTTCATGACTGAAATAATAAACCTCAATTTAAAAAAATGTTTTTACTGATTTATTTTTACTTGTAAAATTTGATTTTCTTTCATAATTTAAATGTTATTTTCAGTGCAAAATTTTTCCTCAAACGTAAAGATTCACTTAAAATTAGAACGAATTATATCACTTCTGCGCTACCGTCCGATAAATTTCCCTGACGTAAGTTGTCAATATCTTGACGTACATCAATTAACGTCCCTCAAACACGCTCCAAAGCAAGCACCACGGTTGGAAATATCTCTCTTAAAACATTTTCTGCTAAAAAGTAAGTAATGTTTCTTTCAAATTACATTAAGTATACTTTAATCATTCTAAATTTCCTAAGATAACAAAAGAAAAATGTGTAATTGAATTTTACATGATTTTTGAACTAACTAACTATGATCTTGTTTACAAACACAGACAGAAAGGCCGATAAGTTCGAATTTCCGAAATTTTTTTGACTCGAAAAATACAAGATTTTTAAATAAAATTTTTAACATTTATAGGAAGGATTAAAAAATCTGAAAAAATATTCAGAAAATACTTTCGTCTTTCCTCTTTAATAACAATATAAATATTTAAACGTTAAAAATTGTTTTATCAATTTGGGGACCTTTTTTCGTCAAGGTATACGACTTTTTAGCGAGATAGTGGACATACCTAATATATATATATATATATATATATATATATATATATATATATATATATATATATATATGAAGAAATATAGTCTTAAAGTGTGCTATATTTATGGGATAAAGTGCTCAATATCAGAGATAGAGCGTGTATAAATATAAAAGTGGACATGGAAGTCAGCACTTAGAGGCGACAGTCTGTTTCATGTTAGTGCAATCGTCAGGCAACTCCTGACGATTGCACTAGCATGAAACAGACTGTCGCCTCTAAGTGCTGACTTCCATGTCCACTTTTATTTATATATATATATATATATATATATATATATATATATATATATATATATATATCTGAGCTTTATATATATATATATATATATATATATATATATATATATATAATTTGAAAATTCCACTTAATATTTCATAATCAAAGCTAACAGCTTTTTGTTGTTATTGCAGGATTATGTAAAATAAATTATGAAAGAATGCTTTACTCAAATACACACAAACTTACTCTCTTTTACGTTAAGTATTGTGGTTTGCCAGTAACATATTCTTAAGATTAACCCTGCTCGTTGAAGAAATGATAAATCGGAGAGGCGGTTTCGAATTCCACTCGGGTTCGTTACATTCACTTACACGTGAATACCCTTGGGATAAGAATGAATCCATCTCGTTTCCCCCTCCCCAGCTCAGAGTTGTATAGCAGGACAGACTGAGTCTTATAGCCTTGGCTGGCAACCAGTTTACCGCAGAAATAAACGGCAAACTACTGCTGGAATAACTTCTTCCTAGTCAGTCATGAATCGAAAGAGACATGATCAGCCAAGCGTGTATCACGTATGGCACTTAACTGAACTGAGTGAGTGTAAGGAATACAGGGAGAAGTTGATGTATGCCTTCCCCAAGAGCATTAGGCGCAACTGAACATAAACTCGCTTCGCCGATTCCATGAGGCCATTAGCTTAGTGCCAAGAGACAAATGGAGAGTTGAGTGAATTCCAGTATATAAATTATTTGTATTTTATATTACAAAACCGGAAATATCAGTGCTGCTGAACAGGAATGTTATAATGGATCTCAAGAGCTGAGCTGTCCACCCGATCGATCTCCGACTCTTATCTTTTGCCAAGTAGATGTAACTCGTCCCTGGAGATTAAAACTTCGAAGCAGCATGTATCCCTGGCGTCTTTGTGGTGTCATTTTTAACTGCACACACGTACGCATATACAACTCCGCAGAAAGTACAACTCTGTCGTGGTTGTATTTGTGAGGTCGTGAATAAATCTCAACGGCGAAAGTGTTGATGCTTAATACTTGGCTTTACAGCGAGAGGACAAAGTATTTAGACCCTTACAAAATATATTCCTTTCATATACTACGAATGTCTATATTTACTTTAAATATATATAAATATACAGGTATTTGAAAAAAAAGCTAATCACTTTTTGATTTTCTATAACTTGAATTATTTTTCTTTTTTTCAGAACTGTGCTTTTAATTTCATATAATATTTAATTTAAACCGTTAATCTTCTTTGTATGTCAATAAACATTAATATTTCTTAATTTTAACCATTAATCTTAGAATGGAAAACGGCTTACCTCCCGAAACAAAACTAGCACGTACGTGCAAGATGCTTAATAATAATAATAATAATAATAATAATAATAATAATAATAATAATAAAAATGTAATGAGATGAATGTAGATATAAGTAGTGTGACAGAGGATGAGGTAAAAACTAAAACAAATGAAATACGAAATAACCTACCAGGAAATAAAATCAAAGACTCTATCTTAAACACAACCTGCAGTTCTCCAGACAATGTTTCTGAAGATGACTCCAGGTACATTATGTTAGAATTCCTTGAAAACCACAAAGCGGAAATCACCGAAGCGAAAAACCACGTAATCCAAGTACTCAGCAAAGTAACTTTCATACAGTTGTCAGAAAGAGACCAGCTACCCAAAATCCATATGACGAATTCCAACAAGCATATTGTGAAAATATACAATGCTGCTCTGGAAACACTGTTAACAGATAAACCACCGGGAAACATCACAGAAGTTAACAACGTAATATACGCAACAGCTTTAGCAGCGACTCTGAAGCTTGGGATCAAGACAATAAATAAAGTTAACAGACGTAGAGAACCAGCTTGGAAAGCAAAATTGTTACGAGAAATAAAACAAATCAGATGTGAGCTTTCTATATTAGATGAGCTCACCAGAAACCCTAATATTTCCACGCGCAAGTGCAAAAAGATCAAGAGGAAACACAAAATTAAATCACTACTTGACATTCCACCAACCACGGAAATGCTGAAGCAGAAACTTCAGCTAAAAGCACAGAGAACCAGGCGATACGAAAAACGTTGTAGGTTCTATCGCCAAAATAAAATATTCCAAACGGACCTTAAGAAATTTTACAGGGAAATTGGAAAAAAACCTATACATGTCGAAAGGCCACCATCGATTGATACTGTACAGACATTTTGGGAAAATATTTGGAGCAGCCCGAAGGAATATAACCCAAAAGCTGAATGGATCCAGCGTGAAGAAGAACGAATGTTGGATACGCCTCTGGAAGAATGGGAAAATATATCCACAGATGATGTTAGGCAAGCTCTAACGAAATCGCAAAAATGGAAATCCCCAGGAAATGACAAGGTTCCCAATTTCTGGCTTTATCATCTCTCGTCTATCCACAAAATACTTGCGGAAACATTATCAACGCTTGTGAATAATCCCAATAAAATCCCGGAATGGATTACAGAAGGTATTACATACCTCATACCAAAAACAAATGAAACAGATGACCCAAAAAATTATCGACCGATAACATGTCTCTCCACAACGTATAAGTTGATCACGTCTGTCATGACGAACCGTGCTTACTCCTTTTTAGAAACAAACAGCATTCTTCCACTGGAACAGAAGGGATGCAGGAGGGGTTCATATGGCTGCAAAGACCAATTACTAATAAATAAAATGATTCTGGAAAATTGCAGGAGCAGACGTAGAAATCTCAGTGCAGCGTGGATTGATTATCGTAAAGCTTTTGACAGTGTTCCACATTCTTGGATCCTTAAGACTTTGGAAATGTACAAAGTCTCCCCTGTGATATTAAATTTCCTTAAGCACAGCATGGGAATGTGGAACACCAAACTATACCTTAGTCACACCAGGGGCACTGCCATATCCAACCGACTAAATATCCGACGTGGAATCTTTCAAGGAGACTCTTTGTCTCCACTTCTGTTTTGTTTGTCCTTACTCCCCCTTACGCATGAACTGAACAACAGTAGCTATGGCTACAAAATAAATAACAACATATTCAATCACCTACTGGATGATCTCAAACCCTTTGCCAAAGACGACAATGAGTTGAAGGGCCTACTTAATATTGTAAAATACTTTAGTGACGACATATGCATGAGCTTCGGATTAGATAAATGTGCTAAAGTAACATTTAAGAAAGGTAGAATTTTAGAAGCACCCTTAATAGATTTAGATTTTGCCACGAAGATTAGAGAATTGGAGCATGGTGAAGCTTATAAGTACCTAGGAATTAGTGAGGGAGATGGCATACAACACTCGCAAAAGAAAGAGAAGGTAAGAAAGGAGTACTACAGGCGTGTACGCCTGGTACTAAATACCGAGCTAAACTCAAAAAACCGAATATCAGCTATAAACACCTTAGCTGTTCCTGTGGTGCAATACAGCTTTAATGTACTTAACTGGACCATAGCTGAAATTAAGCGAATGGACGCCAAAACGAGAAAGCTCCTCACTTGCTACCGCATGCATCATCCCAAAGCTGATATTGATCGCCTGTATGTGCCCAGATCCGAAGGAGGCAGAGGACTAGTTCAACTAGAACTATCCTACAAAAGTACAACAATTGGCCTCCAAAGATACTTGGAAAATACAGAAGACTGGATGATGGTATGTGTCAAGGAACATGAAAGTAGTAAGTGTCTCTACTCTGTAGTAAAGGAAGCCGAAAAATTCAAAAAAGAGCTTCAAATGGGCACAGAAATTCAAATACATCACTGTACACCGGCTGAAGCTGCAAAAAACTTAAAAAAGAATGCAAAGAGAAATGCGACCGACCAGATAAAGAAACAATGGCAAAATAAACCGCTCCATGGCCAATACTCTGCCCGTACCAAACAAGCAGACGTAGACAAAAACCGCACCCATCAGTGGCTACGTAGTGCAGGGTTGAAAGGTGAAACTGAGAGTTTTATCATTGCTGCACAAGACCAATGCTTGTTAACTAGGAATTATCAAGCACATATACTAAAATACTGTGTTAGCCCAAGATGCAGATTCTGTGACAAATATCCAGAAACCATTGATCATCTTATATCAGGTTGCACGATATTGGCACCCACTGAATATAAAACCCGGCATGACAGAGTGGGCCAATATCTGCACTGGAAAATTTGCAACTCCTATGGGAAGGAAACTGGAAGAAATTGGTACGAACACCACCCTGACCCGGTTACGGAGATAGGACCTGTTACAATTCTATGGGACTACACAATACACACTGACAGAACAATCAAAGCCAACCGCCCAGACATTGTTATTAAAGACCACAAACAAAATAAGTGCCTCCTTATTGATATGGCAGTCCCTGCAGACTGCAATGTGTCTTTGAAGATATTCGAAAAACTGTCAAAATACAAGGACCTTGAAATAGAAATCTCAAAAATGTGGCACATGGGAACATCAACAATTCCTGTTGTAGTTGGAGCCCTTGGACTGGTTGGAAAAGATTCCAGTAGGCTGATTGAAGGGATCCCTGGAAGTCCATGCCTCAAAGAGATACAAAAAATTGTTCTGACAAGTACAGCCCACACTTTACGAAGGGCTTTATCTATGTAATTATTTATTTATTTATTTTTTTTTGCAGTGGAAAGTGTCATGATGCCATTTCTAACCTTAGGTCCCTGGGCGGGACCCGGAAAGAAATGTGTAAACGCCAGATATCAAAGGAAATAATAATAATAATAATAATAATAATAATAATAATGAGAAGAAGAAGAAGAAGAAGAAGAAGAAGAAGAAGAAGAAGAAGAAGAAGAAGAAGAAGAAGAAGAAGAAGAAGAAGAAACATGGCCGATCCAAAAAGCTACAATTTAATAAAAACCTTAGAGAATTTGCGAGGCGAAATTTTTGCTTATGCAAATTTCCGAGCCCCAGCGACTCGACAAAATGAGCATGAGTGAGAAGACAGCAGAGTCTGACGAGTCGGGTGGAGCGTAATCGTAAAAAAAAACCCTCAAAAAAACAAAACAAACAACACACAGAACAACCTGTACAACTGGTACTTCAAACCGACGTTACCTTTTGCAATCAATAAACACTGCATTTATTGTCATTTAAAGAGTTAGCACTTTTTGGGTCACCCTGTTAGCATGGAATTTACACTTCTATGCTAACAGCTTCTTTTCCCTACACTTCTCGCTTATAGAATTCTCCTCAAGCTTTTCCAGACAATTTTGATCTTCAAAAATTTAAATACAAAGTCAATCGTTATCTTGTCTTATTTATTTCTGTTTTTTTTTCTCTCTCTCTGCTTAATATTATTTTCTCATTCTCTCATATTCAGTAACTCCCTTTCGTCTTAGTGGCTTTATTGCCTTGCTTGGGGACAAATGATTTAAAAAAAATACATTTTTAATTATGCAGCACAAAACTGAATATAAGCAATAGTAATGATTGCAATAGTATTTATGCGAGCAGGTAATCCTTCACTTAAACAGCGTAAAATAAACTGGTATTTTATATCTTTTAATTTTTTTTTTTTCATCATAAATTTTAGCGTGACCAATAGAGACATTGCCATTGGTTATTTGGTGGTAGCGGGCGAAGTTCTGGAAAGTTTCTTAGTTGAGGTGTCGGATCAGCAAACAGAGACTCTGAAAAAGGCCATTGTGCGGTAGATTCAACCTGGAATCCATATTCTTTCTCCTTTAAGCCGTGGGTTAATTCAGTCTGTTAAGTGCCATACGTGATACACGCTTGGGCGATCATGTATCTTTCGATACATGACTGACGAGGCAGACCTTTTCGTGAAGTAGGTTGTCATTTCTGTCTGCGATAGACTGGTTGCCAACCAAATCTAAAGAAACCATTCTATTCTGCTATTGAACCCATAACTGGTGTTGGGGAGAAGAGATGGATTCATACCTTTCCCAAGGACGTTTATCAAGATTTATATCACTAAATCATGATTATCTAAAATAATTCTCACAATCTAAAATATTTTCTGGTTTTAAATAACCTGTAAAGTGTTGATAAGCCGTAGAAAACGAATCAACCAATCAATAGTAAATTATCCCCTACCAATTTCTTTCAGCATATGGTTACATTCTTAGAAAGCAGACTGTTCTAACTCTTAAATGTGGTCTTGAATTACGTTCTCACCACAAATTGTCTATTGGATACGGACTCATTACAGTTAAAGGTAAGACATTGATTGTGTTGTCTTCGAACCAATCTTTCATCTTTCATTAGATCTATTTAAAATCACCATGTTGGAAAGTGAAGCATCTACCAAAAATGTACCTGGTAAATGTTACTTTTTATTTTTAATAATTTTAACAATCAACGCGTTGATGCCAATAAACGAATAAGATTCAAGAAGAAATAAGTTGGTGATTAACATTGTACATTATTAAAAAAAGAAAAAGGATTCGATCAGTATGGAATTTTTCAGCTACGTCGCCATAACTTTGTAACAATGTTGGCGATGAGCGGTCAATTAGAGTCCAGGTAAATATTTGCCTGCAACGATACCGTAACGTTGCTGCAAGAATGTTGCGTGTTAGCAGGGCGCAACCCTTCACAACATACTTTTGAAATCTTGCTTTACTGTTTCTTCAAATTATTAATTTTTCTGCGTTTTTTCTAGTGAATTCGTTCTTTCAAGCTTTGCAGTATAGCCAGGAGTCTGAAGAATCTTTGCATATTCCTGAACAAGCCATTCATCAGTTAGCTCAGTATGTTATTTTATTGAATGATTCAACTTTTGCTGTTGTACCGAAGATAAGCAAATTAGCTTCCAGAATATTCTTATCGCCCCATTCATGTTTCCTTCGACCATGTAATGGATTCCGTACCGCTGATAGCGAAACACACCTGAACCATCATAATTCCATATATAATCATTTGTGTGAAGATAATATTCTTGATCATCTAGCTGATCGCCATATATGAAGAGCTGCAATCTCGTCCGGAAGTGCATTGTTTTTTATAAAAGTACAATGATTCTATACATGGTTCAGACAAACAATTGCGACACACAACCAGTTAAATGAATTGATGTTTCTTAAAATAGGAAAGTTTTGAATTAAGTGTATTTTGAAGTGCTGGAATTCAAATAAAATGGCTGTCTGTATATGCCTGAATAAGTGAGTTTATATACATATAAAGAAAAAAAAGGGTCCCTTTAACGTAGTGTAAGTTCGATCCTCACTGGGGGTCATACTTTTGGCTTTGTGCCACATCTAAGCTACGCTTAGAAAACCAGCATGTAGCGAAAACAGTTCGTTAAGCTTCCAGTAAGCGTCCTTCGACGTAAGCGTGCTAGCAAAAATGAAAAGGCGATTAGTAATCTGTTATATATATATATATATATATATATATATATATATATATATATATATATATATATATATATATATATATATATTTGTGGGTATGGGTGTGGATGTACACACAACAGCAGCAACAAACGGATCCTTATGAAAGAAGTGCGTCTAATTTTTGGATTGACGACTTTGCTTTTAGAAGTTCAGAGCTTCGGACTCTTGAAAAGTAAAATAGTGATCTGATTAGTTTAGTATTCTTTCATCTTGTCACGTTGTAAGATTTTCATCTACGTTCGCGCGCAAATAATCCAATGAAACCCATTTTGAAATTTGAATCTCTGAGGGCGCGTTTGTTATTTCGTGAGAGCGGCAGAGACAGAGAGACACAGAGAGCGACAGAGACAGAGAGAGAGAGAGAGAGAAAAGAGAGCTACAATTCGCTTATACTTAGGAAAAACATCTTTTAGACACCTTTTTAAATAATGGAATTGACAGCCTCTGACCATGAAATCCATTTAAGTTTTAATATTTGAAAGGTCATTATGGCTTAAAAAAGGACATTTTAAATATATGTATTTATATATACGTAATATATGCAATGGTATTAAAATAAAGTGATGAGAAACAACACATGTGTTTTGTCCTCGACTGGGGTGTGAAGAGTGAGGAGCAATAAGCGTTAAGTTTCTGTTTTGTTCTTGCATCACATTTTGTTATATTTTTCGATTCACCACCTTATGTTAATATTTTTCTTATCTTTGCTTTTTCTCCTCCCCATTTTGTTTTAACAGATTTGTGCCTATTTGAATATATACGTTTTTTTGTTTTTTTTTTGTTTGTTTTTTTGGGTTTTTTTTAAATGTCCGTTTTTAAAGCCATAAGAAAAGGATCTGGCCGACAAGGAGTCCGCAGATTTTTCTCTGTTATCTGATCTGCCATGACTTCATGGCAGATCATAGTACAGCGGTTCGCATTGTTTCTCCACGAATTGAAATTATGAGTTTTCCTTCTCAAACTGGTTGCTACATTCTAGGAAGCCCAATACACAGCTGGGAAGACAGGTGAATTCATGCCTTTTTAAGGACATTTGTGCGAAAGTGAATGGTGCAGATTGAACCAGAATCTGAACTCATCTCGCCGATTTCACTACCTCTTTTTAGATTAATTGAATAATTACGGAGGCCCATAATCGTCAACCTAAGCGTTACACTTGATACCTCTTTTTCTGTTTAAAAAGTTGTGAACATTTTTCATTTGCTAATTGGCAATCAGGTAACGATAGGTGAAAGACGACTACGACAAAAATTGTTTTATGAATTGGTTTTCAACCAGAAAGTAGCGTTTTTTTTTAGTTTAATTTTATATTTTTATTTATTTGCTTTTTACTTGACTAATCATGAAATATTTTGGTTTGAGTCATATTGAGGTGACAGTATCTTTATTTGTGGAAGACTTTAATTACCTGGTTTGGAAATGTTCATTTATATTACGATAAACAACAAATTGATGAAAAATCGATCGGACTAAGTGACATTCCTACCAACTTCGTCACAAAGATTCATTTGTGGAAGAACTGCATTTATTATTTTTAATTTAAAAATTTTAAAACATACTAATTTGGGCGTGAAATTACCAAAATTAAAAGTTTTTGGGGGATTTTTTTTTTTCAAAAATAAAATTTGCATAATTTTTTTTTTAAATAAGGTAAATAGGGTTTTATAGGGAAAGAGTGCATAGTACCGGATTTTAATTTTTTAATTTATTGCCATGCGTGATACACGCTTAGGCGATCATGTATCTTTCGGTAGATGACTGACGAGGCAGTTTTTTTTCCCGCATTATGTTGCCATTTATTTCTGCGGTAGACCAGTTGCCATCCAAGTCTATAGAACCCAGTCTGTTCTATTATTTAACCATATCTGGTGGTGGGGGGAGAAGAGGATTCATACCTTTCCCAAGGGTATTAGCACATTAGTGAATGCAACGGATCTGACTGGAATTCGAACACGGCTCTCCGATTCCTCAATCCGAGCCGCTTCCAAAAGCCTTTATAGATATCATTATAGAAATAGGGATGAACACTGCGTGATGACGGCCAGTTTAACGACTCAGTGCGATATTTTGAGTCTGGAGATTAAACTGAAGCGTCGAACCGACAGTTACTATGCAGTGTTGATTTTTATGACGCCAAACGTGTGGAGTGAGGGAGAGAGAAAGAGACAAAATAATTGGGAACAAATATGGATTAGAATCCAGCAGAATGATAGAATAAAAAACAAACAGGAAACGTCGTTTTCCGCTCCATCATGAATACTGCGGAGAAAAAAATTCTGGTATTTTTTATTTTAATGTTTGTTTTCATTGGTTGATCAGTGTATTTGTTTTGCCGGGTAGCGTTCGGGTGCTTAATTCTTATGTTTGTATCATATCTCTAGTTGGTCTACGCGGAATATGGTTTATAATGTAAGTGAGCGTCTAGTGGCCATTTTATTCCGTCCGATACTCTCTATGTTGATTGGGAGATGTTTTGTGTGAGAGTGAAAGAATTTAGGTTACACCGGTTGTGGTTAATATATATATATATATATATATAAATATATATATATATAAGTGTTGACTTCTATGTTCACTTTTATATATATATATAGTGTAACCCGGATATAAGAGCGTTGTCGGGACCGGAGAAGAAGTCTCTTATATCCGGGTTTCTCTTATATACGGGTTTGGTCTATTATATATACATTAACACAGGCTCTAATTTGGGACCAGAGAAAATCTCTCTTATATCCAGGTTTCTCTTATATCTGGGTCTCTTATATCCGGCTTACACTGTATATAAAAGTGAACATAGAAGTCAACACACACACACACGCATATATATATATATATATATATATAGGGGGGACAATAAAATAAATAAAATAAAATCTTTAAACGCTGAATAGAAACACGAACGCGGTTTCGACCCCCAAGTTCTCTTCAGGTGATTAATACAGCAAATTAAATTACCTTCCACACACCAAAACTTAAATAAGATAATGTTATACCGGAAGTAATCGGCTGTAGTTCGTAGTTGGAGAGGTGAAAAAATATGGCATCCAACCTCATCCGGGTTCGTAAATGTCTAAGTATAACTTTCTTTTCTTCCTACATTTTGTCATGGCCTCTGTTCTTTCATTTAATAACTCTACTGCGCTCTTATAATTCGCAATAGCCAACGTTTCCTGCTGGCAAAGTCTACAGGAGATGCCGTTAGCTTACGATTCTTCACTTTTCTCAGGATACTCCATTCAGTCCCTGGGCTCTGTAATACCCCAATAAGGCTTGTACAAAACCTACATTTTGGTATTCTGAAGAGGAACCATGGTTATATCATCTCTTTTTATTGGTCCTCTGTAATGCCAATATATGCCATCGTATTGTCCTCCCTACTCTCTACTACGGGAGAGTAGTGTATCTTCACACCTCTGATTCTCTTCAAAGTTTGAATGTATATCGTTCAATCCTTTAATTATTCTGCCTAAATTCTTAGTACAGCAATAACTCACCTGTACTTTTATTGAATAATTTATGCATCGCAGATATTTTTGGTAATTGCTTAATCAAAATATTAACGATCTTCCCTCTATTAGTTTTAATGTGTGCGTGTGGAAAAAATAACACCCAAAAAGCCAGTAATCTGATCAAATTAATTAATGTTTATCTATCAAATTAGCCCCAAATCCATGACGACATTCTTTAAATCACTTCATTTGATAAAAACAATTTTCTTTTACTTCTTTCAAGGAGTCATTACACGCCTTAATTTTAAGAATTTGTAGTGGTACTTTATATAGCAACTATACGGCGAAAAGCGACCTGGAACCATCTCTCTACAGCATCCATCTCTAACAAATATTATAGATAGAGGATTGGTTGTTTTTTTTTACGTCTTAACTCGTTGAAACCAGGAAATATTTGAGATAATAATGATTTACTGATACAAGTCTTACTAATTAACCTATAGCTAGTAGGAGAAGTGTTGGATTCATACCTTTCCCAATAGTATTTCCGCGTAAGTGAATATAACGAACCCGACTGCAATTGGAATACGGCTCTCCCATTTCCAGTACCATTGCTTTATCCATTACAAATCCAGGCTTAAGCAAGGTAAAGCCTAGTCAGTTGGGGAATATACCGGGTGCTTTCACTCCAGGGATCGTACATGAACGGGTCTTTCAGTATGATTTGGCCGTAAGCCTGTAAATACAGGAACATAGGTCCATCAATATAGACCACCAATATATGTGTCGCAGTTAGCTCCTCCTCATTTCCTTAACTCTTCAACAGGGGTCTCTCTCTCTCCCGGGAGTATAAATACTGGCTGACCTTTCGCCTCTCTCTCTCTCTCTCTCTCTCTCTCTCTCTCTCTCTCTCTCTTTTCTCTGCTTACGCGCACGTGCGAGCAACTATCTCGACTTCGGCCGCGGGCCGCAACCTCGCACGTGAGGCGAGGTATATAAGACTTTCTCTTAAAATTTCCAATATGTGAACTCTTATAGACAACCAGCGTTTCCCATATTCTGGGAACACGCTAAAACAAAATTCACCCCGTACGGACATTCAACTCAACACACACACAACTTTCCATACAGACTGTAACATTTTATCCATGTCTTCAATGTATTTGTAATTCGTGTATTAATCTATTTGTTATTAATATATATTTGTTCGCATACATGTATATCGGTCTTGTTTGTTTCTTTGGACTCCATTAAAGTCCAACATTCTTATGTAGCTGGAGCGGCCAGCGGAAGCCTTAACTTAAAGATAACTCATCTTCTCTTCACACATTCACGCACCGCATGGTCCACTACATATGGACTAATAAACCTTCTTATGACACAGAAATGAAACATTAGCGTTATTATGGCCTTGTATTGAAGAGCACTCTGTCTACTGTTGCTTACTTCATTTTGTTGGGGGTAATATTTGTGTGTGTTGTGTTAATAATTGTGATGGCAATCTTGTTGGTCACAAACGAATATAAAAGTGGTAGGAGCTTTAATCTTAATAGGGTAGGGTAGAGTCGGTGTCGTCAGTGGTTCCATTCTTGCGCTGCTGGTAGCATCGCACGCAGAAAATATCTGCGATTTCCTGATTATGTCTTATTTGTTGCGAACGCCTCTTCGCAGTTCTTGCTACTTTTTTTCTTCCTTGATACCGGGACTGCAGCTAGTGTTATTATCACTACCGCCCGCGATAGCTTCATTATTAAATAATGGCTCGTGTCAAAAATGTAATCCTCTCTGCATTTTAACAAGATATCCATTACAATATAGCAACCAATACTGTCCTTTTGGTTAAGGTCTACTTGGTGGCAGTAAGCTTTCGTCTAGATGTGTAAGTGGGTGACAGAAATTCATTTTTTGTGTTAAAAAAAAAAGGAAAAAAACTGTCTTAATTATAGTTTTTTTTATTGTCCTCTCCCATTAATAACAGTTTTTCACATATCTAGCACTCCCTTGCGTACTAGTGGCTTTATTTGCTTGCGGTGAAATGATTACAAAAAATTAAAATGTTAAAGATTTTTATTAAACAAAAATTGAAGCAGCAGCTATATGTGTATATGTTGTTCTAAACAGAAAAAAGCTGGAAATACATAAAAAAAAAAACGTAAATCAGAAATGGTTTGCTATTATTTAGTTTGGTTCAAAATTCTTATTCGACTATTGCTTACAAGGTAATCAGACATTTCATCATTGGACCAATTATGCTATGATAAAAGAAACAGTCATCTTCAGTCCCATCCATTTTGTTACTGATACCACATTTCTTAAATGACTTAATTACTATCTGTATAATACTAAAAGTCTGATTGCATGCGTGCTTGTGTGGTGCGTCTGTCACACGCATGATTTACGAGTTGTTTATACAGTATTTTTATTTTTTAATTAAAATGTTTAATTTTAAAGACAGACACGAAGAAATCCTGCTTTGCTGTTTCGTTCAGTTGCTTGTAGAGTAATTATTTATATTTCAGCTTTCTTTAAACAAACAATATTTGAAATATTTAAAAATATTTTTTGGCATATTTAAAAATATTTTTAATTTAATCTGATTTAAATTACAAGTTTATCCCGGAAGTTCTATTCCTATAAAATGCTGTAAACAATCAGGAAAATGTTAAAAATGAACTTGTAAACCAGACCTAGGATGACATGAATGAATTGAAATATATAACTAAATCATAATAAAATTAACTTTCATTTCAATGGAATGTTGAAATCAACTTTAATGTTTTATAACCTGAATAGTCAGTGACCCAACGGGTCGCGAGTAATGTACTATCACTTATTTTTCTTACATACCACCTTTGCTTGCATCCAGTAAGGGTCGGGGAAATATATTCCTTCTGCATCCAGTTGCTTTATTCCTCCTTCATTAAAGTTTCGAAGCGTTTTGTTAATAGAAACATAGTTGGTTGCAGTTAACTTATTAAAACCCCAAAAGCCTAACAGCCGATTATGCTTTTAGTCCATTAGCTTTTACCTTAAGTCTTTTTCCGTATTATCTCCTGTGTATATCATGTATATCATATATATATATATATATATATATATATATATATATATATATATATATATATATATATATATATATATATAGTGGACTCTCCCGTTGTATTCAACGTATGACGGTCAAGCAGCTCAGTTCCTAGGAACCGACAGCCAGACACATGCACATATGATTTGATTATAGTGGTGAAGGCTTTGTGTAGAACCAATGACACTTTTTGAATACAGAGACCTGGTGCACTACGTGCCAAAATGTACCCAAACGACCCTCCGCAGGTTTTGAATTTACAGTTGTCTTTCTCTTATACTAGTTGCCATCCAAGATTGTAGAACCCAGTCTGTCCTGCTATTTACCCATAGCTGGAGGGAGAAGAAGAGGATTAATACATTTCCCATATATATATATATATATATATATATATATATATATATATATATATATATATTAAATAGATGTTTTCGCTTTATTTGAAACAGTATTTATTTCGTCTACCGGCTTGTACACATGAGCGAAGACTTATCAGAGTAAATGTGCCCACCGGCAGGATTCGAAATAGTGAACCACCTCCCTGGCAAAGATGTTTTTAGAAGCTAAACAAAGAATTAAGAAACAGGAAAATCAAACAAAGAGAAACAAAGAAATGTGCTGCGCTATTATATAATATCAATCCATGCATATGGCAGTGAATGTTAGTCAGTTTCATCACAGATAAAGAGGACATTTGAGTCAACAGATGTGGTTCTACCAGATGAATACTGAGTACACTATGGACGAAGCATGTGTGAAAGAAGATTTAGAGAAAATTTGAAAAATACACTTATACTTAGACTAAGAAAGAATTTAACTTTCTGGGAAGCATAACGAGAGAGGAGACCTTGGATAATTTAACACTTATGCGACATAAGGAGGGCAGGGGGAGCCAGGGAGTGACCTACCTAACGAGGAGCTGATGTAAATGAATAGTAGAACAGATAATGGGAGGGATAGTAAAAAAAAACAAAAAAAACTAAAATTGTTAAGGACAGGAATTTATGGAAAGCGATGATTGCCCACGTTCTGAATGGACACGACACACAGAAAAAGAATAATGTGTCTATGGTGGAATATGTATGCTTTGTTTAGTTTGGCACATGGTCACAATCATCGAGCACTCTGTGAGATACAATCTCACTACAGTTGTCATTGTTAGTGAGCTTTACTCCTTGAAGAGGCGCCCATGCGTGTCAAGAAATAGAATATTCACGGGAATCACTTGACAAGGACATTCATCTTCACCCAATCACTAATTGCCTCCTCAACCTTTTAAAATCTCTGTCTGAACTCTGAGATTTTATTTTGTTTTTATTTTAATTTTATGTTTTCTCCTCAATTGGCGTAGATAGATTCGTTTATCGCCCGGTTCACACTCCTCTCCGTTCTTTTGAACAGGATTTGGTATCTATCCCTTGTTTCCTGTTTAGGATTCGGTTTCCAGTTGCTTCTAAAAGTCAAATTCAATTCTAATGTCTCCGTTCGGACTCAGAAATTTACTAATTATTTCTTTAGTTTTATTGTTTTATTTTATTTTTTTCTCCTCAACAGATGGAGATAGTTTTGCCTATCGTCCGGTTCACACACCTCCCCGGATATTTGAACAGAAGTAGAGGTTTTTTTCTCTTGTTTAGGAATAGGTTTTCGGTTCCTTCTAAAGACCCTTGCGTCTTAGTAGCACTATCGTCATACTTGGGGTAAATTGATTAAGAAAAAAAAACATATAAATTTCATAAAACAATGTATTGTATATATGCATTAGTAGGCATGAGTTTTCATAATGACCCCCACTAATTTCTCAAAGAACGTCTGCTAGCGGCCAGTAGATAGCATTCTATAAGGCAGTATATAAAAGAAAAAAGCGTATGAGCAGCCTCCTTTCTCTTTATCCATAGAATGCGTTAGAAACAAGACGGCATTCTATGGATAAAGAGAAAGAAGGCTGCTCATACGCTTTTTTCTTATAGGAGGCACAGTGGAGTAATGGATAACGGCTTGGATTGAGGAATCGGAGAATCCAGTCGAATCCATTACATTCACTTACGTGCTAATACCCTTGGGAAAGGTGTGAATCCTCTTCTTCTTAAACTATGGGTAAATAGCAGGACAGACTGTGTTCTATAGCCTTGGATGGCAACTGGTCTAGGAGAAGGACAACTCTGAATTCAAAACCTGCGGAGGGTCGTTTGGGGACCTTGTGGCATCCGTTGCACCAGGTCCCTGTATTCGGCCCTCCAAAAAGTGTGGATGGCCCTGCACAAAGCCTTCACCACTATAATCAAATCCTGTGTGGGTGTCGGGCTTTCAGTTTCTGGGAACTGATCTGTCTAACCCTTATACGTCGAGTTCGACGAGAGAGTCCATCATATATATATATAAAGTAGAGTAGATAAGTTGGTAACAAAAAAAAAAACAGTCAAACGAAAGGGTACCGATGAAATCAGTACGAATTTATTAATATTAAGCAGGTGACAAAAATGAAGCACGGAGATTGAGGTTTCAAGTTCGGAATTTTCATCAGCGGATGCGGGAAATAAAGAGAGGGCGGTGGAAACTATCCAACATTAGTTTTTTGAGGTGGGTACAATCATGGAATTATTAGACTGATTTCTCTCTGTGCGAAACTTAATATGAAAATAACCTTAGATTTAAAAATTGTGATTGGTGGTGGGTGGTAGGGGAGTGAAATGTTGAACATTGGGGGAAAACGGTTATGGGTTCTACATATATATATATATATATATATATATATATATATATATATATATATATATATATATATATATATATACCCTAAGCAAGGTAGTAGTAAAGCCACCAAGACACAAGGGTTACTAGGTGTGGGAGAATTAGAAAACAGAAAGAAGGCTGAGGAGTGAGTACAAAAGAGTAATCAGGAGGATAGTAGATACCGACTGAGATTTCATTTAAATTTTTGAAGATCAAAGTTGGCTGGACAGCATAGAGCCGGAAGGGTGTTTCACAAGCGACAAGTGCGAGAAATGAAACTGTTAGCATAGAACTTATGGTTACATCTAGTTAACTCAATTTTATATCGATGAGACGTGGTCGCCAGTCTCGTACCGCGCTTAAATTCATAAAGTCTAGGTGCCGTAGAGAGGAGCTCATCCAATTAGTTACCATGAATGTATTTGTAGAAATGGCACAGACAACATTACGGCGGTGGGAAAATGAATGAAACCGAGACGCCAGGTCAAGACCAATAATATTGCAGATTCTTTTGGGGATTTTATCAAAAATCTCTAGATATATAGCAGGAATACAGGACCATATGTGGCAGCAATATTCTACGCATGAACAAATGGTTGACTTAATGATATGTAAGACAGATTATTGTGAGAAAAATTGTCTAGCATGACACAATGAACCCACAGCCGAACTAGCTAATGGCTTCTATATTGTCTATCCACTTCATGTCAGCCAAAGACGTTAGTCCGAAAAGGAGCAACGCGTCACTCTCTTGGGGGTTAGCATCAGCCAAGCTGTTTCCATTTTGTTTTAATCAGGCAATAACACGTTTTGTTATCGCTATACTATCTCTGTTACATAAATATAGATAAATTTTATCATTATAAATATATCCTACACTGTTTTGAGGACCTTTACAAGAGAGACTTGAAACTCACGGGCATCGACTCTGGTAGCTGAGGACAGCTAGCAGACGATCACAGTGGCTGGTGTCAGCGAGCAGACGATGGCTGTGAGTGGTGCCAGCTAGCAGACGATCGCAGAGGCTGGTGTCATGCTGTTCAAGAGGGAGTCGCGAAGACCGGGAAAAGGCAAAACCAATTCCTGGAGATCAGAAGACAACGAAGGAAGCAGAGAGAGAGAGAGAGAGAGAGAGAGAGCAATGTCAGACCTTCATTCCACATTCCAGCTTCATCTGCCACACCTGCAGAAGAGAGTGTCACGCAAAGATTGGTTTGTGGTAGGTGCTGCTCGCAAAAGTACAATGCTTCACCAAAGAGAGTACTACACTTACCTCGCTAGATAAATGGATGCTTACTACTATAAATATATCCTTTAACAGTTTATAATACTACAAAAGAATAGTGATCCCACTACGAATTCTGTCCTTGGGTCAGGTGGCGAAATTCATATACTCTTTAACGTAACAGCAATGGGCGGCATCGACGATGTGCCGCGGTCATTCAGTCACATGCTATCATGACTCTACAACGCGTGAGTCTCTTAGCAGTTTTTCTCCCTTTCTTCAGTTCTTCCGGGATTTTATTAACGACTGGAATTTCTTGTTATAGATGGAGCTTATGTAGATTGATTGATTTTTATATTAAAGTATTTTTTCTTTTATCGACATGGGCGGGGGCGAATATATGAAGAGGACCCAAAATTCTACTAATCCAGAAGCCTCTTAAGACCTTAATCCGGCCCTGATTAGCATGACGGTTATAATCCTGATAAAGCTAACATTAGTTAAAAAATTAAACCGATTTTTTAGCATGAAGCGAAGTGTCAGATTTTTCTTCTAGCGAACGAAAGTAGATTGATTGATTTTTTTTTTTTTAAGTTATCTAAAGACAGAAAATATTTTTAGACTGCACATCCAAGCAAACAGCACCTGGTATACCCAAGTGGTCACCCATTTAGGTACTGACCGGGATCGACGTTACTTAACTTTTATGATTGTACTTAGCCTTTCGGAGATTACTCATTTTCTTTCATTTGTAAGAATAATTGGGGAGTAGCATAGATGAATATCGAGAAGGTTGTGTGTTTTAAAGTTTGAAGGATCCGTTAAAGTAACTTGGAAGTTACATCTAGATCGTTGGGAACACCCCAATCTGAGACCGCCTGAACGGCCTGGGTTACCCGAACTGAAGGTATTCATGTCTAGACCCCCACCTGTAAGGTTATGCGTTGCTCTTATCGTGCACATCTGACTGTAATTCATGTGTATGTATCACTGGCCACTCGTATTCGAAGATACCCGTCTACTAAGGCGGCTATTCAATCCCTACAGCAGACGCTTGCTCGGGTGCATTTGTGTTTATTCAACACCCACAGAGCCTACCTGTGGTTTATACTACAACTAGGCTGAGTAGACCTTAGTTACAGTTTCTGGAAAAGAGCGTGTTACCTAGCGTGATCAACAATTTAAACAAGTCTAGCACGCGCAGGCCCTCGGCTACGATGACATGTGACTATCACAGCTATCGATGGCACCCAAGGGTTCCGTCTACCCAATTTTACTCACGTGGTATGGTTTTCAGGCACTTTCCAAAGATGTCGCATGCTGGGATCGACCCATCCAGTCTGATAACATCAGGACGTCTCCTTCCTGACAACTCGACTATGATGAAATTCGAACCCGGGCCTCATAGTCAGAATGCGAACGTCCTAACCACTCATGTGTATACTGTAGCCTTATGAGACTGGGTGTTATGATGGGTATCGATGCATCGTATATTTCTACCCCAGCGTCACTTTGTTAGGGTGCTACGCTCTCACACCACCACCACCATCACCACCACCACCACCACAACAACAACAACAACAACAACAACAACAACAACAATAATAATAATAATAATAATAATAATAATAATAATAAAAGAGAACAATAGCAGAATAATTGAAAAGTTGGTCTTTTCTTCTATCAAAACAGTGTCATCTGAGTATCTTTTGTTACGTTTGTCCCCAAAATAACAAATCCTGGTCTGACATCTAGTTCTCCTAAGATGGCTACGTTGTAAACGTTAAATTAATCCGTGGAGAAGAGATATCCTTGCCTTACGACCCTTTCTATTTGTGTATACTTTTTTTACTCGTTTCACCCCAAGCAAGGTGATAATGCCACTAGAACGCAAGTGGTTACAGAAAGTAGAAGAGAATGAGAAAACTTTAGTGGGGATGAGTGACAAAAAAAAAAAGGAACGGGGTTCAAGAAGACAGAAGATGGGGATTGGGGTTGAATTCAAATTTTTGAAGATTGTATTTATCAGGGAATTAAGAAATCGGAGGAGAGTTCCACAGGCGAGAAGTGCAAGAAAAACCTCTAGGGTAAAAGTGACGGTTATATCTAACAAATTCCTACAGTAAAACGATGAGACCTAATTGCCAGTCTAGTAATACGCTAAAGTTCAAGTCAAATCACAAGAGAAAGAATATTATCCGAACAGTTACCATAAAAATATTGGTAGAAAAGAGAGAGGGAAGCCACGTCATGTTGGTAAGAAAGTGACTGAAGTTGAGATGACTGGTCAGGACCGATTGTGTTGCAGACCTTTCTCTGGATTTTGTCAAGAATCTCGAGATGTACAACAGGAGCACCGGTACTGACATGGCAATAGTATTCAATGCACGGGGTCAAATGGTAGATTTGTAAATGTGCAAGATGGATTCTGACGAGAAACCTTTTTTTTCACACGATACAGTGAACCAACTTTCCTTGCAGTGGACGTAGCGAATGATTTGATATAATGACTCCACTTCACGTCAGTGGAAAACGTGTGGCCAAGATGGCGTAGAGTGTGGCTCTTGCGTCAGTCATGCTGATAGCAGAGAGAAAAGTTTATCTCCGGTGATCAAATGAAAGCAGTTTTGTTCTGGAGGCTTTAACATTTACAAGCCATTTTTTTCCTCGCTTAACTACTGATTGGAGGTCGTTTTCAAGAGCGGTTGCCTACTTTACTTTGTTGTGTCTGTTGAACTTGCTACTTAGACAGGAATACATGGTTGTTTCATCTCTATAAATACCTACTTGAGAAGTGATGACATCGGGAAATCATTGATGAAGATCAGAAAAAGTGCAGGTCCTAAGATAGAGCTCCATAAAGGATCTGGGAACCTGCCCATTCAACACATTGTGTGGTTGATTTCCTATCTCTATGCAGGCGTTTTGCATTCTGGATTATTCTAATATATTTCCCAAATAAATAAAAATTTCCCAGCATTTCAAATAGATCTTTGTTTCAAACCCTATTAAATACTTTCACACTGTCTGTGAAACATGGGTATAGGTCCTTCTACGTTTGTGATTCTCGCTCGGATATAATTCTGAACCTAAATATCGCACTGATTGTTCCAGTGTCTTTAACTGGATCGCACCTTGCTCTATTTCTGGTTTAATTCTGCTCCGCGCTCGAGTCTCCCGATGATAAGCTTAGACGTGACCCATTAAGTTGTCTGATGGAGCTCGCACTATCTGCTATAAAATCCTGTCATTTCTGTAAATCTTTTTTTTAATCATTTCCTCCCAAGCAAGGTGATAATGACACTAAGATGCAAAGCGTTACTAGGAGTGAAAGAACACGGGAGATTTTTTTTTTTTACTACAAAAATGAAAATATAGACTTGTCCAGTTATTTATGTCAACGAAAATAGGAACTTAGATAATACAGTGTAACCCGGATATAAGAGACCCTGATATAAGAGAAACCCGGATATAAGAGAGATTTTCCCTGGTCCCAAATTAGAGCCTGTGTTAATGTATATATAATAGACCAAACCCGGATATAAGAGACTTCATCTCCAGTCCTGACAACTCTCTTATATCCGGGTTACACTGTAATATAAATGTCAATATTTCAAAAGATGGATGGACATTTGATTGTTTCGACTGGTTGATATTGCAATATTCCAACTTTTGTTGTTTTTTTTTAATGTCTAATTTTGTACGCGCCACCATATTACTCAACAGTAATGATGGCCAATAAGATGATCGCTGTTAATTATTACCCGACTTCAGAATGTGTTACTCGAAACCGGATTTATACATTTCAACTGATGTGGATTTATATTTATTCGTGTTAATATTCAAAAGGCCTGGAACAAATATAGAATGTAGATGTTTCGTCCAACACCTTTAGAAGTAACCGGAAACCCAATCCTAAACAGGAAATAAGAGATAAAAATCTACTCCTTTTCAATAAACGGGAAAAGAGTGTGAAACCTGGAGATAGGCAAAACTATGTACTCCAATTTAAAATTGAGGTGAAGTCTAGGTTTAGCACTAGTCCGTCGCTAAGCGTGTCCTCCCACACGTTATTCTCAGTGACGAGTCATATAGGCTTTCTCTTGCACTTATGCAAATTAGGCATATTAATTTGCCAGTGTCACTACAAAAATGTTGATGACAATTAATAAATCCTTATACCATATTAATGATGTAGGGTAATTCTATATAAACTAAAAAGAATTAATGCTGGAAACTACAGATAGTACAGTGTTCTTCGTGAAAGGGCGAAAAGAAACTGTAAATAAAGATTATAAAGCGTCACTTGGAATCTGCGGTAGTAAAACTAGGAGCAGTTGCTTCTAGAAATCAAATATTTCCTGAACACTTAAAAAAATCACCATACGGTAGATAAAACAAAATGTTATGAGCATGACTACAAAAATAAAAAGAAACTTGTATTTAAAAAAAAAAAAGGAAAATTGCATCAGCACCAATTATTCCGAGGAAATAATCGATAAAAACCGAGACAAAAGCAAATGTCAAACAAGCAATCGAAAAGGTGAAACGGATAAAGATCGAGTCGGCAAATACCGAAAATTGACCCATGAAAAAGATCACATACAAAAGAACAGTAATATCGAAATTTGTTTAAATGATTAGACTATCGATATTTACTAAGCTTAGCTTCGTACCGCAGACCAATAAATGACAAGAAATAGGATTGTATTACGCCAGTCTTTTTAGTCTGTCTGCCTTTAATAGCATCTTTTGAAACACTCATCAAATGACCACAAGAAAGTACCCACCTACCTCGTCCAAGTAGAGCAAAACATTTACGTTATCTCTTTGATACAAGGATATTACTGAACAAAAAATAATTCCTGGTTTATTAAAAGAAAATGTTCCATCATGAGCAGTAGCCTTTTCTCTATTCACAGACTTCATAAAGTGTTTTGGCATGGAAGAAAAGAATGAAGTAGCTTAAACCTGTATCGCGAAACCGGAAGAATCTACCTCTGTTTATTAAATAAAGGGTACCCTGAATATAGTTTGCACTGCGTTTGTTGATTCAGATAGCGTTAGGAAAAATTCAAAACTGAACCTTTTATTTAATCTACGCAGATAGACTGTTTTCGTTACACGAGTATCTCTCTTGTTATTTTAGTACTACGAAGATACGCAGATGTCGCAGTGCTGATAGCAGACATGGAAAAGAAATTACAAAACTTCCTACAGAAGGTAGCAAATGAGAACGAGAAGGGACTAAGCATAAACTACAAGAAGACAGAATGCATGGTCGTCAGTAAAAGGATGAGCCCGAAATGCGATTTACAGGTCGGGGACACTAAAATCAAGCAGGTGCGGAAATTTAAATATGATCTATGAGACGTCAAAGTTTCAGAAGATCACAGAATTAAACCGCAGGTCAATTATAGGCATCATTCCTGGAACATTCTGGAAAATCCAAGAGACCTTTGCAAGAAAACTGGAAGGAATGGAAGAATTTGAACTCACCACGAATAATGTGTGCAGCATGTGTTTCGCTACAAATGATGGTGGACTTGTCTTTAAACTCCGTGTCCTTTAGAGATATCATGTGACCACCGAGTTCAGATACACGCGATCTGCTTGGCTTCGAGGTAGATATCTAGACACTCACTTCAGAAATGAGATAGGTAGACTCATTCAGACATCGCACGCGTAAATGTAAGATTCACCTTAGAATAAGTAATAGGAGACTCATACATACACTGATTGACGGTAATAAACAAAACTTGAGTAAAATAAAGTATAAGAGATACATTAATTGATCTGTTTTTTACGGCTTATCAACCCTATTGAGGTTGCTTAAAATAAGAAAATATTTTTATACAGTAAGATTTTTTTTGTTTTTCAGGTAATCATTGACTGATACAATTCATACTAATTAACCCATAGATATGGGGAGAAGAGGTGGATTTATACCACTCCCAAGATTTTTTTTGCGCGTAAGTGAATATAACAAACTCTACTTGAATTTGAACTCGACTCTCCGATTTCCAGTTCTGAGACGTTATCTATTACACGAGCCGCACATTTCAAGATTTCAGCAACTGATATTTCCAATCGGTGACCCATCTAGATAGTGACCAGCCTTGACGTTGCTTATCTTCAGCGATAGTACGATAACCGGTGTTTGAACCAGATATGACTGTATGCCATGATATGTAAAGTCCTGTTTTCATTTATAATACACAATGATACCTCATTCCTTAGGAATGTTACTTCATTACTTAGGAATGATACTTCATTACTTAAGAATGATACTTCATTACTTAGGAATGATACGTCATTACTTAGGAATGATACGTCATTAATTAGGAATGTTACTTCGTTACTTAAGAATGATAATACATCCCATAGCAATGAGTGCTAGAAAATGAAGAAAGCCTGCTGTCACTTGACCTCTAACGAAAGCCGTTCTTAGTTGTTCGAGAATTCAAGGAGCATTAAAATCAGAATAAGAATTATATCAGTATGACGTAGGAAGGGGAGGAGCAGGGATAGGAATTTCCTAATTACTAAAGGAAGGACAACGGCGACGATTACAAGAGCGTTGTTGGTTTTCGAGTGATGGTAGAGTTGAACAAGAGAGCTCACTAGGTTTCCACAGTCCCTAAAGTCTCATAAACCTAAAGTCCCCCCTATCTCTCTCCTTCCCCTCCCCCCATCGGTTAAAAGACGCTTGATGGCCGAAGGCCAGATCCCTCCCAACGATGCCTCCCAACGATGCATTCCCGAATCGCAAATAAGGTTGATTTACAATATAGCGAACAACAAGTACACACGCATAGGCATACACCATTACTCAAAATGCTATATTTCTTCTCTTAAAGTACACGCACACACACACACCCACACACACACACATACACACGCATCATGACAAGGAGATGTATACACATACACACATATACATTCGCATTCCTCAATTCGATTCCGTTCTCTTTCTTTTACTTTCTTGTTTCTCTCTCTCTCTCTACCTCTTTCTCTCTATCTCTCTCTCTCTCTCTCTCTCTCTCTCTCTCATGGACACCTCTTTTCATATATGAAAAATAAACAATGAACTATTTCCACAATTCTCCGTTGGTCTCTTTTATCCTTTTTCTCTCTTTCTACGTTTCCTTTTTCCTCCTATTTTCTCTTTCCACGACTCTTCTGGTTTCATTTTTTCTTTTTCTCTTTCCCCCCTTCTATTTGTTTAACTTTTTCCTTTTTTCTTCTTTTGATAAGATTTCATTGTCAATATTAATAATATTAATAATTGTTGAGGGATCTCCCCTTTTTACACAAATGGACTCACCCAAGGTATACAGATACTACTGCCATTGGATACCCGGAGTGAGGGGACAGTCAGACGGTGCAAGAGTCACAGTAACGAGCCCGTAGACTCAGTAAGAAGTCATACAGCGATACGTCGATATCAAAGACTGTATATATATTTTGCTACTAACCCGCATTCCTGGAACTACTAACCTGTATTACCAGTTTGTATTATTACGTTAATACATTTATTTTCCTATATTCATTCTTGGCGTTTGTTATTATTTGATACCGGATTTCATCCCGGAATCCACAACAATAATAATGCGAAGAATAATAATAAGCAGAAAGGCGTTCGACAGTGTTTCACACTTATGGGAAAAAAAGAGCCTAAAAATATACAGAGTATGCCTCAAAACGGTGAAATTCATCAAGGAGAACATGAAAAACTGGAAGACCTACACTAAGCCTAAATTATACAAACGGGTCATTAACATCTCAGGATGTCCGGAACTGGTAAAAAATAAATATACCCACAGACAATGTAGCGACATACGTGCACTTGAAAATATGCAATAAGCACAAAATCGAAACCAATGAGAGATGGTATGAGCACCAACCAGACACAGCCAGAATAACGATGTAACTATCCTCTGGGACATGCCAATTCAAACTGACAGGGAAATAAAAGGCAACAGAACTTGACATAGCAGTACCATACATAAAAATTCTCAAAAATTGTCCAAATACAAGGATCTGGAGATCGAGATTAACAGGATGTGGGGAATGAAAACTGAGACTGTACCAATAGTAATAGTAGCTCTGGGCTTCGTGAGAAAAGGAATGGACAATTTTACTAACAGTATCCAAGTTAAACCAACATACGAGTTTCCCAGAAGATCGCCCTTCTAGGAATATCCCATATACTAAGAAGAGTGCTATCAAGTGACAATTTTCATATAGGGACTAAGAACCAGAGTTTGGACACAGCTCTACAGGATACAAATCAGGAAACATAATATACATAGATAATAATCAAAGCTAACCGTCCAGACATCGTTATTAGAGATCAGAAACAAAAAAGTGCCTCCTTATTGATATGGCAGTCCCTGCAGACTGCCATGTATATTTGAAGATTTTCAAAAAGTTGTCAAAATACAACGACCTTGAAATCGAAATCTCAAAAATGTTCCACATGAGGACATCAACAATTCCTTTTGTAGTTTGAGCCTTCGAATTGATTGGAAAAGATTCCAGTAGACTCATTGAAGGGATTCCTGGTAGCGCATGCCTTAAAAAATAGAAAAAGATTGTTCTTACGAGTACAGTACAGCCCAGACCTTACGAAGGGCTTTATCTGCGTAAAATGTGTGTGTGTGTGTGTGTGTGTGTGTGTGTGTGTGTGTGTGTGTGTGTGTGTGTGTGTGTGTGTGTGTGTGTTTAAATTGCTCAGTGGAAAATATCATGATGCCATTTCTGACCTTAGGTCTCTGGTCGGGACCCGGAAGGCAATGAGTACACACCAGAAATCAAAGGAATAATAATAATAATAATAATAATAATAATAATAATAATAATAATAATAATTCCAAAGAAACTGAAAATATTGAAAAATATCAGAATCTGGCTCAGGAGTTTGATAAGGTATGGAACATGACTATTTAATCAATTTCTGTTGTTAATGGGTGTGTGTTTGGAACACCACCTGGAACCTTGACAAACTCGGAAAAATTGGAATCGAGAACAAAATTGCAAACCTCCAGAAAAGTGCAATCATTTAATCTGCGAGGATTCTTCGAAACGTTATTGAATTTTGAGGAGTCTTGGCACCATGACTGAAGAACAGAATTTCCATTGACAACGCCAATTTTCGATACCAACATAATATTTCGTTAGCCAGAAAGTTAGTTCGTTTATCAAGAAGAAAATTTACTTAAACCGAGCGAACTGACTGACGGTATACAATTGCGTTCAAAATATATTTAACTGAAGCCATACAATTGTGTGCAAAACAATTAGATTTCAGCATTAAATAACCCACAGAGGTTGATATGCGGTGAAACGAAATCAACCAACATGGAACTACTCTTTTATGACGTTTATCCATATAATATCATACAATTTGTTAAATAAATCAAAGTGTATTCCAAAATATAACTTCAACAAAACCACAACATACATATCACTGCCTCTAGTAATTATGTCCCTAAAAACATGTATATGCACAAAAGCTGAGTATCATCTACCATGTATTCAATTTTGAAAACAGAATAACACCTATCTTATGTTTATTACTTCAAAAGACTGCCAAAAAATTAAATTTTAACATAAGTTGTTGATATGCCGTTAAACAAACAAATCAATCTCTTTCTTTTCATGACTAAGTAGAATTTTTTTCCCTCACAGTAGACTTGTTGCCAAGCATGCCTAATGGACCCAGTCTTAGTAATACTAGACTTAGTAATACTAGACTATCAAAGTAAAACAAAAGCGGAAAACAAACATTAAAAAAAAAAAACGAAGTCACTTGTTTCATATGTTAAACTCTTTGTATATAATTTTTGCGTTTTTAATTTCTTTATTCACTTTTTTATTCATTCTTTCATATTTCTTCCAACTTCTCTTCATTTTCCTTTGCCCCAAATAGTTTAAAATCCTTCTCAACATCTGTAACAAACTCATCATCCCTATACTTTCGCCATAGAAAGAATAGGAGTAAAGCTGTTCAATTAATTCGAAACTTAAACACAAATTTCTGTGACTGTCTAGAGACAGAATTTTGCGTGTTTCAATTACAGAGAAAAGATTCTCTGTATCGATTAAATGAAAACAATTTTTTAGAAGCATTAAAATGTACAAACAATTTCTTGCCCCAGTTAACAACTGATTGGAGGTCTTTTTCAAAACAATTGACAGGTTTACTTTGTCGGATCTGTCAGACAAGAATAAAAGTTTGTGTCATCTGTATAAATACCTAGTTGGGAGCTGATGACATCCGGGGAGATCATTGATACGGGCCAGAAACGGTCCAAAGAGAGTCACTCGGACAAACAAGCCCCACACACCCACAGTTTAATATGAAATGATCTGGAAGCATGCCCATTCAACATGTTACTTAGTTGATATTTTGGTCTCTGTGCAGGTGGTTTGCTCCCAGTATATATTCTAGATTATTCTAATATATTTCCCAAATAAATAGATCTTTGTTTCAAACGCTATTAAGTGCTTTCCCACAGTCTATAAACATAGGTATAATTCCTTCTGCATTGTATTTCTCGCTTGGATATCATTTTGAACCTAAATATCACATTGCTTGTTCCAGTGTCTTTAGCAAAACCACATCTTGCCTTATTTCCGTTCTAATTCTGCTATCCGCTCTAGTCACCAGTCTCCTAATGATAGCTTAGTATGATTCTTAAGCTAATTGTCCGATGGAGCTCGCACTGTCATAAAATCCAGTGATTACCGTAAATTGACTTCTTTTTTATCATTTCACCCCAACCAAGGCAATAATACCACTAAGACGCAAAGTGTTATTGGGAGTGAAAAACACTTTTGACTATTTTACCACAAAAAGCGAACACCAACTAGGAAAATATAGACTTGTTCAGATATTTATTTCAACGAAAATATGAAAATATGTGAGAATATAAACGTCAGTATTTCAAAAGATAGATGCACATAAAATTCAGTTGATTCTGCTATGTGGGTTGATGGGTTTTTAACATCGAATTTTGTACGTGCCACTCAGTGAGGATCGTAACTTATTCAACAGTAATGATGGACAACAAGACTATCGTTGTTAATTATTACCCGACTTCGAGGTGCCTACGAAATTCATTACTTGAAACCTGACCTATATATTTCAACTGATTTGGATTTATATTTATTTATGTTAATATTTAAAAGGCCTGGAACAAATATAGAATATAGACGTTGCGCCCAAAACCTTATTGTCCATTCTGATTTGATCGGCTTTACATCTCACCAAAGAATAAATTAGATTAATAAGTCAGATAGGCATTTTTTATTTTATTTTGAATACATTCACTGAGACAAGTTTGGCAAAAGGCTACATTTATAGAGCTTCAGGTATACATTTGCTGACTTACAGTTTTTTTGTTTTTTTTTAATTATATTTACAATTTCGTTATTCATTTATTTATTTACGCAAGGGTGTTGAAATCTAACTCAATGATCAAATATCTACATTTATTTTGGCATCCATTATCGATGAGACAGAGAGATTGATTTGTTTGTTTAAAGGCACATCAACAAATCATGGGTCATTTAATGCCGAAATTTAATTTTGATGGGAGCTTTGACATAATAAAAATATGATATACATATGTTCTTTTGCTTTCGCAATTGAATACATGGTAGATGATACTCAGTTTTTGTGCATACACATGTTTGCGTGGACAGAATTACGAGATATGCGGTGATATGTACATTTTACGTTGTAGTTTTGTATATTTTGGAATATAGCTTGATTTCTTTAAGAAATCTTCGAATAGTATATGGATTGTGAGTTCTTTCATCTGTTTTTGTTTGGAGGATTCGACTCACTCTATGGCATAGCTTGGACTCTAACAGGTGCTACCACCCCGGATTAGGGTATAACTGTGAACAACAGCAATTAAGAGGTTCACGCCCCACAAGATCTCCTATCTTCCGATCAGGAGCCTTGCTGCCGGATGTAGTTTATCGTCATACGCAGAACTAGAGAGAGAAAGAGAAAAAGAGAAAGAAAGAAGAGGAGAGAAAAAGACAAACCCTGAGAAAGAGTGGGAGAGAGAAAAAGAGAGACAAAGGGAGAGAGACAGAAATAGAGAGAAAAGGAGAAATAGAAAGAAACAGAGAGAAAGAAAATAATTAAAAAAAAAACGACTATACAGTAATTATTAAATGGATGATTGAACGGAAGTAAGAAATTAATGAATGAATTTGAAGAAAAAGAATAAAAAAAACAACCGGTTTACTAAAAATAAGGAATAAAAACAAGAGTAAGAAAGAAAGAAATGTAAGGAAAATCATTGAAAAATGGAGGATGACACCAAAGAAAGAAAGAAAGAAAGAAAGAAAGAAAGAAAGAAAGAAAGAAAGAAAGAAATAAAGAAAGAAAGAAAGAAATAAAGAAAAAAGAAAGAAAGAAAAAAAGAAAAAAGAAAGAAAGAAAGAAAGGTAAAAGGACACGCAGTGTCGGGTGGGAGACGCATAGTGAAACACAAAACTCAGCCATTAACGAAGCGAAGGTATTTAAGTGGTGTGTCCCGCGCCATTTTCTCCTTCGATTACGCTTATTATCCAATAGGGCATATCATAATTATATAATTACACTTGTGCTTCATGCTGCATCTATTCAATAACCGTTTCCCATTGAAAAACTAACTTAACAAACAGTATAGGCATTATGACCAAACAAATTAACGGTAATGATTCGCGTACAGATCAACTCCCAACTGTCATGGATACCACAAAGTCCCTGGAGTTAAACCTTTGGATCAAAAGAGTGAAGTCCCTATAGATCTAATATCGATAAGTTATTTTTGTTTCGGCAGTCAGACTAAGAAACATTCTTCATCGCAGATGGATTCGTTAAAATTTCTTCATATAAACTTATCAGTTGTATATTCATTTTGAGTTAAAATATACATGATCATTTTAAAATAACAGACAGTAATTTATATAAATATAAATAAAATAGTATTTTTTTAAAATCTGCGTTATTTTAAAATATAATATACAGTAATTTTTCGGAATATAAAACTCAACGATGTATAAGACTTACTCATACTTTGAAAGGAAAAGTTTGGTAAAATAAAAAAGCTACATTCATATTTATAGGTATTTTATGAATTTAAGCTCAGTACTGGATTGGCGACAAGGTCTCATCATTTTACAACTGAAATAGCTATATGTAACCGTAAGTTCTATGCTAACAGTTTCTTCTCTCGCGCTTCTCTATTGTTAATTCTCTTCCTGTTTCTTGCTTTCCAGACAACCTTTGACCATCAAAAATTTTAATGCACCTTCAGTCAAACGTCTATTTTCTGATTTCCTGTTCTTTTATTGTTCTCTCTCCTTAATGATTTTCTCATATACTCCCACACTCTGTAATGCCTTGCATCTTAGTGGCTTTATTGCCTTGCTTGGGGGTGAAATTGTTAAAAAAATTTTAAAGATTTTTATTAAACAAAAATTGAAGCAGCAGCTAATTTAAAAATGTGTATATGTTGTTCTAAACAGAAAAGAGCTGAAAATATGTTTTAAAATATCGTAAATCAGAAACGGTTTGCTATTATTTAGTTTGGTTCAAAACCTACTAAGTCCTCATTCGACTATTGCTTGGAAGGTAATAAGATATTTCATCATTGGATCCATTATTCTATGATAAAAGAGAAAGCCATCTTCAATCCCATCGATTGTGTTACTGATACCACATTTCTTAAATGACAATTACTATATCATTTATTTTTCTCACGTGTCACCTGAGACAGCATCGGTCTTTGCCTGCATCCAGTAAGGGTTGGGGAAATATCTTCCTGCTCTATCCAGTTTTACTCTTCCCTCATTAAAGTATTGAAGGGTTTTTTTAAAACATAAACATCGAGGGGTTGTAATTAATTTGTTAAAACACATATTACAACAACCAATTGCATTAGTTTATCTACTTTTTACTTTGTTACCAGCCCCACCCCCCAACTCCATTTACATATTATTCATTTTTTTCATATACAGAACGCAAATAAATTTTCATCACAAAGTCTTATACACCGAAAAATTCTTTTAAAAAGGTTCAGTTTAATTCATCATAAAATATTGCAACAGTCGCACTTTTGAATCTTTGATGACCGCATAAAATATTGTACAGATACAGTCGGTCGTTGAGAGAGATTTCTGATACAAGTTCATAATCATAAAACACTTTGAGGATCGAACTCACTCCATTAACCCATGATTTGGTGAAATGAACTTGCAAATTATCACTTTGCGGCAAGTGTCCGCTTACAGGCAAAAAATGCTTGTTTGCCGATGACAGACAATTAGCAATATGAAAGCTATTAGTAAATCGCTCAAATGTAAAAGAAATATATATGTACATGTGTAAAAAGGCATAAACAGTGTTTAATTTAAGATCGATGATACAATCCAACAGCGAAAGTGATAACCTAAACGGTTGATCGATCGAACACAATGGCTGTCCGTTCAAGTCGAGTGAATCTCTCTGAAAACGGTTGATGAAAATATATTCAGCATTTATCATTAAAACTGTTGTCTTATGATACATAGAAGTGCTATTAGGAAAACGTTTTCTGCGCTTTGCGTCAAAAGGTAGATACAATATCTCCATGAGATTCTGTTTATTGTTTCGGCTTCAACGACGCAAACACGACAAATCACGTGCCCATGAAGCGTGACGAACGATAAAAGCAGTGTGTGAAAATCGGACAACTCGTTGAACTTTATTAGAAAACAATTAGTCAGTCAAGAAGGGAAACAAGTTGATACACTGTTTTGCTAAACATTTATGAAGCAGTACGTGAAATATTTAAGTGGGTTTATTTATTGGTTCACTTTACGCAAAAGAATGAAAGACACAAAGAAATCCAAAATGGAGGAGATACCGAAGAAAGGACACAAAGATTGCTAAAAAAAAAAGGAATAAAAGAAACAAATGATTAAAAAAAAAGGAACAATAAGTAAAACAAAGAAAATTTTATTTTATCTATTTTCGTTTTAGTTTTAAGTGATACAGCTTGTTCAGCTATGAGTTAAATAAGATAAACTTGGACGCCTAGCCTTGAGTGGCAACCAGTCTAAGAAAAGAAAAATTGAATTTCATGCCGTAGAGGAGGCAACTGGAAATATCCCCACTATCATCCCCAAGAATTCAAGACAATTCAGATAAAGAAAAAGGAATATGTTGAGAGTGCTAATTGCCTACGGCTCGAAAGGACGTCGATTTAAACAAAAAGCTTGTGACCAACTTACATAATTACTACGTTTGTCAAATTTTTCCCTCCATCTTACAGTCCCTCTACTTTATTCTTATTCTCGTTTGATATCAAGAGCCCGCTTCTTGAAAGGCATAAACCTCAGATCGAACAGCACTGAGAATAAACGCATGATTACAGAGACTATCCAGATAAACAAAAATGCTCAAGGCTAAGATGAGGTGCTGTTTCCTCGTGTCCGGCATCAGATTCCCACATTCACAAGTTATGTTATCTTTATCTTTTTTATATATTCCTTCATCTGTAGCACATGCTTATCTATGTTGAATAAATAACTGCAGTTATCAGCTAAATTTTGATGTTTACTAGATTTTCAATAACTACGTAGCCTGACAGTTATCAGCTAAATTTTGATGTTTACTAGATTTTCAATAACTACGTAGCCTGACAGTTATCAGCTAAATTTTGATGTTTACCAGATTTTCAATAACTACGTAGCCTGACAGTTATCAGCTAAATTTCGATGTTTACTAGATTTTCAATAACTACGTAGCCTGACAGTTATCAGCTAAATTTTGATGTTTACTAGATTTTCAATAACTACGTAGCCTGACAGTTATCAGCTAAATTTGGATGTTTACTAGATTTTCAATAACTACGTAGCATGACAGTTACCAGCTAAATTTTGATGTTTACCAGATTTTCAATAACTACGTAGCCTGACACGTTATCAGCTAAATTTCGATGTTTACCATATTTTCAATAACTACGTAGCCTGACACGTTATCAGCTAAATTTTGATGTTTACTAGATTTTCAATAACTACGTAGCCTGACAGTTATCAGCTAAATTTTGATGTTTACTAGATTTTCAATAACTACGTAGCCTGACAGTTATCAGCTAAATTTCGATGTTTACTAGATTTTCAATAACTACGTAGCCTGACAGTTATCAGCTAAATTTCGATGTTTACCAGATTTTCAATAACTACGTAGCCTGACACGTTATCAGCTAAATTTCGATGTTTACTAGATTTTCAATAACTACGTAGCATGACAGTTACCAGCTAAATTTTGATGTTTACTAGATTTTCAATAACTACGTAGCCTGACAGTTATCAGCTAAATTTTGATGTTTACTAGATTTTCAATAACTACGTAGACTGACAGTTATCAGCTAAATTTTGATGTTTACTAGATTTTCAATAACTACGTAGACTGACAGTTATCATCTAAATTTTGATCTGAAAGTTTTATTGTATAATACCTAATGTATGTAATTCATTTTCAACATTGTGCAATGACAATGAAAGTTATTGAAAAATAGATATGCATATGTGTGTTCGTACATAAGTCGATATATATATATATATATATATATAATTATTGTTTTACATTTTTTAATTAGTTTTTTTGTGAATATGTAATCCTTATAAATTATTATGCATCACAGACTTAATTTTAACAGTTCATCAACCCTTTTCAAGTTATTTAAACCCAGAAAATATTTTAGATTGTAAGAGATTTTCTCAGATAATAATAATTTGCTGATGCAAATCATACCCAGCAATGGTTTAATTAATTCATTGCTGGGGGAGAAGATGTGGATTCATACCTTTCCCAAAAGTATTTGCCCATACGCTGACCAGGTTCGACGTTACTTAACTTCGGTGTTTCAACGTGATGTGACCGTAAGCCCACGTAGTTTTAAGACAGCTGATCGGTTGGCGTTTACAGACAAGTAATGAGTAAGAACTTTCAAGAAAATTATGAACTTTTGGTATTTACTAAGTCTGACACAAGGTTATAATAATGGATACGAGTTCCCGGCCGATTACCCAAAGAGAAAAAAGCTTGAAATTCGAATCCCAGTTCAAGCCAGTGCGATCGTTTTTCGCACATAAGAGCCACCCAAGGTAGAGGATTACTGTTAAAATGGTAATGAGGAATGAAGTGTGTGATATGAAGAAAAGTTCGGGTGGTTGGAAGTAAAGATTATGAAGATAAGGAGGATAGATAGCGATTGATATCCGACTTGAAAGACAGTAATCCATCTCTTCTTCGACCCAACAGTTAGGGATAATTGCAAGGCAAAATTTGACGTTTTCAGCTTTAGATGCCAACCAATGTAGGAAAAGGACGACTCAATTCAGTACTAGCTGGGCGAGAGGCTAACCGTAAAACCCTACTTGCTTCAAAAACCAAAGCAGCGACAACTAGCGTCTGTGGGGAAAATGAAATAAAATTGATAAATAAAATAATAATAATGATGATGATAATGAATAAAAAAGAAAAAGAAATACATTTTCCCATGATGCTAAGGTTAAAGGAAACGGAAATATAATTACTTCATTTGGCTTCTACAAACGCCGTTAGGCGGCGCTGATTAAGGTTAATTAAAAAGGCAACCGTTTCCTGCCTCATTCGCTTTCTCCCCTTTGCTTCAAATGTAGCACAACGTGGTAATTACGTTCCCAGTGAGGAAACTAAGGTTTCCCCAGTTCACTGAAGACTGAACTCTCTTCCCACTTTCCAGCGCATGGCGCTCGCCCGTGTCTTCCAAAAACCTCCACCTATGAAGTAAGCCAAGCGTTCAGTTCAGCGCAACGTTTACTTGAATACGACCATTATAAACTTGCTTAAACGTATAAACTTTTCTTTGGTCGTTCCAACTCTGCGCAAGACCGACTTGAGCCCGACCATTATAATAATGTACATCCTTACTTACCATAAATTCTGGACCAAGTAACAGAAAACGGACATACCATGTGTTGTATAACCCCTTGGTGGGTGTGGTCTTGGGGCTCACGGCGCCAATTTATTCATAATGTTACATCTTCTCTCTCTGGTCTTCTCCCGACAAGTGATCGTTAATATTTTTTTTTTATTCAAGAGGGAAAGACATCAACAAAGATAATTTGAAGTTAACTATTTTATTAACATCGACGTATGCATTTTCCTCCACTGGGGGAGCAGATCTAGACACGAAGGAAACACGACTACTTTGTTCAGCGGTTATGCATCAACTCTCAGAAAACCTTTTTCTATCTATCGTTCTCACGCTGGCTCAGCCAATCAAAATCGACTTACTTTGTTTTGTCTTGTATCTGATCTCAAAGGTCAAACGCAGGAAGTTGGAGCAGCGATACACGTCTCTAAAAAATAATAGTCTGTTTAAACATTCTCATCGATACAATAATTACAAACCTTCCTTTGGTTGTTCCAACTCTCTATAAGACTTAAGCTTGATCATTAGTTTGATGCTTATGCTTACCTACCCTGACTCCTGGACCCAAAAAAGGTGATACCCAAGAGAAATTAAGAATCTTGTTTCATTACAATCATCATAAAAAACGGTCCGTTGTAGAAACTCAAATATTTATACGCCTCTTCTTTGTTTATATGTGAACATGCACACACCTAAAATACACAAACACGCAACCTTATGACTTCCATACATCGTTAATCCGAGGCCTTATATTCTACAGGGGAATCTACGAGGATAGCATACATGGTGATTGCCACATCTTACTCAAATGAGAACCGCCTCCTCACCCCCAAGATGAAACATCAGTGAGAAGCCAGAATTCAGCCATACAGTATATATATATATATATATATATATATATATATATATATATATATATATATATGAAGGAATATAGTCTTAAGGTGTGCTATATTTATGGGATAAAGTGCTCAATATCTCGAAGAGAGTTGACAGACATGTTGATGCGCCTTTATTAGGGAAATAGTCTAACCAAAATAGATACAAGAAACAAGGATGCATGAAACAAGGATACAAGAAGCAAGGATGCAAGAAACAAGGATACAAGAAACGAGGATACAAGAAACGAGGATACAAGAAATAAGGAGACAAGAAACAAATAAATGAAAAGAAATGGTAGAACAAAGAAAAAACAGAAAATGATAAACGTAACGACAAAAAGATTAAAAAATATCAAACAGAACAAAAAGACAAAACGATAAACAAACAATTCTTCATTTTTGTTCATATTTGCAAGATAAATCGATCCCAACTTGAAAACAAGACCGCTTCCATAAAACTATCTTCAGTGTGTGTAATAAATTAATATGACCAATTAGCAAAAGACCAATCACGAAATCAATTTCGTTGGTAATCAGTGTCTGTTACATGGTATCACTAGTACGAAATGTGACAGTAACATATAGCAAAATCATAACTAAAATAAAAAAAAGAATGAGTAATTTGCAGGGAGTCATCACCAGTTTATTTGTTCTGAACCATAAACAGATTATTTACTTAAAAGGTAAATTTCTAGAGAAAATAACGCGACATAATAAAAAAAATTATTCTGAATTTCATCAGATCAACAGTTGTCAGACTACAGACACTTTGTAAACCTGAACACTCACTCTTGGGTTTATTATTCCTATTTTGCTCAGAGGAAATATGTAATTATCAAGATACTGATAAAAAAAACTCAAAAAAAAAAACGTCACTACAGAATATTTTTCTCGAAAAGACCGATCAGTTACCTCTCCAAGCAAAGTTCCAGACATAAATACCTAACATAAATCCACTGCGACCTTTCTAATTATCGTGGGATTATTGTCAACAGAACAATTGTACTCAAAAAATAATTGAAAATTTTAGAGGCTCTTAAAATCAAAAGACGGTAAACCACCAACAGAAAAAAGTGTTTAAATCTCGGTGCACACGTATTAAACTGCCTTTTGAATTGCCATTTCATTTTAGTCACGCGACGTTGTCATATATATATATATATATGTGTGTGTGTGTGTGTGTATGTATGTGGGGGGGGGGGCGGTGGGGGTTTGGTCTCTTTCGTCGTAGGAGTTCATAATATTTTTTAGAAATGAATTCCCAGACGAGCCACACAAATAATTTCATTACAGTGATAAAGTATTTTGTAGGACCAACTAAATGTTTTGAAAAAGCTAATAACGGAAAAATAATGAACGGTTTCAAACAGCCCTGCTCAGTCCTGAATTCAGATTTGTCCTTCTCTTAGATTGGCTGCTAACCAAGGCAAGTGAGCCCAATGTGCCATGGCTAGGAGAGAGAAGGATACTTATCTTTGCCAAGAGGTATTTGTGTAAAAATGAATGCAACGAACTTGGTCAGAATTCGAAAATATCTCGCCGATTACTTTATCCTAGCCACTAACCATTACACTACTCTCCACATACATTATATATATATATATATATATATATATATATATATATATATATATATATATATATATTACATGAATCATTCATACAAAAAACAGATTAGTGAAGTTAATGATATAAATGGCGAGAAACATCTTCGCAAACAAATTTATTAAAATTACATTAACCTACGAACCTCTAGATGAATGTTATGATCCCTGTTTTTAATAAATTCAAGTGACGTCTATTTCAAATAAGTGTCCACTGTAATAACGTTTGAAGTATTTATATTATATTATATTATATATATATATAAATGGTGGTACTCGCTTGGAAAAACTTTGTAGTAGAACAAATCGGTACCCAAGGAAAAATGAGGAATAAAAAAAGAAAGAACCAAACACTTTAAACTAAGGCGAAAACAATCGTCTAGAGTTGAAGATCAAAGTTTAATATGCAATTATAATTTCTGAACATATCACAGCAACATTATACTCAGTATATTTCTTTTGTCAGTTTATTTTTTCTATTTAAAATGTTGACTGCAGATATAGAATAAGCAAATTTTTGAACGGCCTTCAGATCTAGTGCGACTTCAATGTCAGCTAAACGAAAACGCAAGTCTGTCATAGTCCATTGTGAAGAAAGTTTGCTACGCTTGAAAATGGGTTTTGCAAGCTTCTGTAAATTGACCACTCAGGAGTGATCTGTAGTTGTCCGCGTGTAGGCCGATGGGTGCGGGCGTACACAGATACACCGACATCCATATTCATGATACACCAGAATACGCACACCTACATCTACAGAAACAGATGCTTCATAGATGCACATACACACACGTGCGTATTATATATATATATATATAGAGAGAGAGACAGCATTTCTTCATTCAAACGTATTTCATTGAATAATATAGACATATTTTGTTCGCTTATTTTTATACTCATCATGGAAGGCGTCGTAGTTTTTTTTTTAACCCAATTACTTTCGACCTTTTCTAAGATCATTTTTAGGGTAAAAATTACAAATTTATTGTAACTGTGATAAAATCTGCATTCCGTTGTGATAGTGATTTTAAAACTATAACAGCGCGTTCGCGTGTGTTTTTAAATATTTTGTACTCAGTTTAGTTTTGGAGATAATGCTTTTATGATATGTCTTACTAATTAACTCAGAGCTGGAAGAAGGAGAAGTGGATTCATGCCTTTCCCAAAGGTATTTGCACGTAAGTGAATATAACGAATCCAACGAGAATTGGAACTCTGCTCTTTCGATTAAGAATTATGAGCCATTATGCAAATCCAAAGTTATAGCACCTGGCATTCCCAAGCGGTCACATGTCTAACTTGGGTGATAGTACGGAAACCGGTATTTCAACGTGATGTGAATAATAATGTGAAAATCTTTATACAAACATATACGTAATAATGAACAGATTAACAATTTAACAATATATTTTTTAAAAATGCAACTTTTTATTGAATTGGATGACATTAATGGGAAGAATGTGTTTGGTGCGCAGTGGCAAGGCCATCAACATTTGGTTGGAAATTAGAGAGATTTTGTAATAAGTCGCCAAAATTTATTTATCGACCCCAATCCCCACCACCACCACGACCACCACACACAAACACAAACACAAACATAACTTGTAACCGTCAAGCATTTATCGACCTACTGGATAGTTGAATTTATTCCCAGGAATTGATAGCGACCACTTTAGCGATCCATGGTATATAACAAATGCTTGCTAATTTTTGCCGAGTTTAACATGTTAACTGCATTGACGCCATCATTACGAGCATAATGGCAAAATTTAACGAATTAATTAAGAAGAGAAACTAAATTTTTTAATCATTTCACTCCAAGCAAGGTGATAAAAACCATTAAGATGGAAGGGGTTGCGGAGAAGGAAAGAAACTGGGAGGAGAATTTAAGAACGGGATCAAGGAGGCGGAAAATGACGATTGACGTTGCATTTAAATATGTAACGACAGGAAGGCTTGAAGCCGGAAGAGTGATTAAACGAAGAACTATTAAATTCTTGAATCTTGATAATGGCTAAACTCCTAAAGTTTTTAGACAATTTTAACATAGACTGACCATCGATCTACCCCATCAGACACGGAAAGGAAAAGATTAACAAAAAATCTTTTAAAAACATTCCTTGTTTGTGGCCTTTTATCATACTTATATTAATGACTTATTTATGTATGTACATTTTACATTAAAGAACAAATAGGAAACGTTTATCAATTTAACGTGTTTCATTTTTATTAAAGTTTCATCAGAGAATGAGATGTGGAGTGAAAAAATAAGAAATTCTTGTATATGAAAATCAAACACAAGTGACAGAATTTCTTTTTTTCTCTCTCATTCGCTAGTGAAGCTTTAATAAAAGTGAAACATGAGAATCGTTTCCTATTTATTCTTTATCCTATCATTGTCAGAATCCATATTTGATCTCTATTTCATCCCAATTCATAGAATCAGTGGATTTTATATATATTCCGCTCAGCCACATGGAAGCAAGGTTTAATTACCCTTTTCAAGAAATGTATATCTGTTTGAGACCTACTAAAGTCCATATCCAAGAATTTCATTTTCGCTTCCGAAACGAAGTAATTTTAAGAATTTAATAGATTTTTATTTATAATCCAAACTTATCTTAGTCGACGCGTTTCGTTCTCTGAGGGACTTTACCAAGGCAAATGCTATCTTTAGTATATACACGTTTTTATGTAGACATTCCGGTTTTTTAAACACTCAAATTCAACGTTTACTGGCTTGAACTACAGTTTAAAAAAAAAGGAACAGGAACGTGATTTCAAACATGTCTACCCATTAAATATAGCATTTATGGTAATAAATGTATGTAGCATTCGTCAGACTCGAGAAACCTTGGATCTGCAACCAAAGAGTCATATGCAAGCTGCTTATGGCTGTACAGGCCCACACCGGAGTGGAAGTGTGGATTGCAATGAATGCATGTGGAGACGCTCTCCCCCGATGTTGACTTGTTTTCTTTCCGTCGAGCACGCTTCTCCCCGGCGGCAAACCTTCGTTTCTCCTCTCCTCGCTCCGTGCCTCGATGTAAATCGCGTCTCCTGCGTGAGCGATCTTTGGCGACGTCTTCCCACCATTCGATATCCATGTCCATCGCTCCTCATATCCCTTTTGCAGATGTCTTTGAAGAGAAGATGAGGTCATCCTCTTGCCGGTAGCCATTTCCTCGTACAGAAGGACCTTCGAAATCATCCCTTCCGGCATATGATGTACATATCCAAGCAAGCGGGGCGGGCGCTGTTGGAGAAAGGCGTATAGGCTGGATAATTGGGTACGTGTGAGAACTACGGCAGTGGTGACCCGTTCGGACAAATTGATTCCCCGAATGCGAAGATGATTCACATTATATATATATGAAAAAAATTGTAAACAATAGACACTGTAGATATGAAATATATACAAAAACAGAGCCAACATGAAATATATGGAAAATATGTGATTTCTGCCTCTATTTTATATATCTTACATTGAGCTCTGTGTCTGTAGAGTCTATAAAGCTCCTTGATTGGTTGAGTACTTTCGGTACGACTCTGTATTTTAAAGCATATTTTGCTTATACTGCAACATGGCAGACAGTCGTAAAATTTAAGTATTGTTTTTGCATATATAACTAATATTCACCTTATACAAGGCCCAAGGCCACTCAAGGTAGAGGGATACTGAAGGAGGTTATTGTGTGACCAATAAGATAGTCGCAGTTTATAAGGATATGTGATTAATATAACGGTTAACACTGATTTGAACAGGTTAAATAGTAGTGGTTGGGAAAGCATCCTCTTGGGAATCGATTCCGCAAGGTAGAGGGAATGAAGGTTGTTAGATTCTTAGGCTTAACGAAAATGGCGTGGCGGGTGATAATAGTGATATATATATATATATATATATATATATATATATATATATATATATATATATATATATATATATATAAAAATCAGATTAACCTGAAGATTCATTTAGGTGAAACTTAGGTAGGTAGTTCCTTGGATCTTTAGTATTATTTTATTCCTCTGCTCTACTTAGCTTATTGATCACTCAACGTTTTATCTTAGATACTCGCTTGGTTTTTATTTTTATTTATATATGTATATATATACAGTGTCATCCACAGACAGACTGTTTCGCTGTATCACAACTCATTAATGTTGTTGGACATCCGGTTGCTTCTAGCTAGGATCGAAACCCGACTGAATTGGTATCAGTCTGGGATTCACGGCAGAGATGAAGGTGAATTTAACCGTATTTATTTTTAGATAAACACACAGTGACTGAGAGAACTCCATTCGATTTACCGAAGAGTCTTGCATTATTAGCCGTAATAGTCACTGTTTACAAACCCACACTTCCTCCCTCAACCGAAATAAATTTTTCAGGAGCATATATATTGTCATCCACAAACAGACTGTTTCGCCGTATCACAGACATATACAGTGCTGTTCGATAAAAGTGACTCACCTGATTTTTTTACTAAAAATATTTTTTGTCTATTGTTTTTGGGGTCAAACTAATTTTTAATCTAACTAATATAAAGACCCCTTCCTGACCACCTAGGAAAAATGCTTATTTACCCTAAGGTATTCTATTGATAATTATAAATTTGGATATAAATGAGATTCAGGAAAAAACTGAGCAAAAAAAGTGACTCAGATATGGCATTCTAATGATTAAACTGGTAAATTTAAAGAGCTTTTGACAAAATATTGAAAACTATTTTACAATACACTCAGAACAATATTCTAGAGAATTCTAGAACAGCTTAAATTAAATCTAGAGTATTCCAGAATATTCCAGAAAGTCTCACACAGTATAAAAACAGCTTGAAATAGCCACTCAAGTCACTAACCAGATGAAAGGGTACAAATCAGAACCACTTAAGGCATCTATTATTGCCCTCTCAAAAGTAGGCAAGTCTACGAGAGAAATTGCAGAAATTCCTATAATCTCGCAATCAACTGTCCCTCGTGTGCTTAGGGCACATAATGATACCACTCCTGCTCCAAGGAAGGAAACAAGGGAAGGAAAGAAAAAGATTGATGATAGAACTGGCAGGGTAATCAAGAAAGAAGTTGTGAAGAATAGGACTATAACTAGCCAAGAAATTGCAGCCAAAGCGAAGAGCAAGGTGTTAGTCTTGCCTCTTCAACAGTCCGTCGGTGGCTGTTAGAACAAGGCTACAAATCTTGTACACGTATGTTTAAGCCGCTAATAAGCAAAGCCAACAAAGCCAAGAGACTTGAATGGGCTCACTATTACAAAAATTTCACCGAAGACTGGAAGAATGTTCTCTTCTCCGATGAAACGAAAGTTGAGCTAAATACAAAAGATACGGTTTTTATCGAACAGCACCTTATATATATCTGATGGGTAACTGAATGATAAACTGGAAAAATGCTATGTGACGCGTTTCATTTTCAAAAGGATTCCTTCAGAATAAATGTTTTTATTGATGGGATCATATATGTATAGGGGGACGAAATAGATATAAAAATCGTCGGTTATAATTCCACTTCGAGAATTAAAAGAGAAAGAAATAAAGACGTAAACATATAGAAAGTGCGCTAATTTCTGAATCTTCCTCGATAAATTTTACGTCCAAGTTTATACAACATGTGACCATTCTTAAAACTATTACAATGATATTACAGGGTATTTAAAAACAACAGAGATTAAAATCTCTTTCTCTCTCACTCTCTCTCTCACTCTCTCTCTCTCTATCTATCTATCTACACACACACACACACACACACACACATATATATATATATATATATATATATATATATATATATATATATATATATATATATATGTAAGCGGTAAGAAGCTGAATATATTCGGCTATGTTGGGCATCTAGGAAAGTAGGGTGCCGGAAATTTTAAACTTAAACTTAAAGTTACCGTTCCCCCATCTTCATTTTTCGTTTTTCATTTTGTCATTCAATTACTCATCAACTGTTTGGTTCATACAGTTTATATTTTTTTCTATCTCTCTCTCTCGTGTGTGTGTGTGTGTGTGTGTGTGTGTGTGTGTGTGTGTGTGTGTGTGTGTAAATGTGCGTGTGTGCGTACGTGTGTGTATATATGTGTGTGTGTTTGTTTTGATCCTTGTATGGATCAGGCTCTTTGCAAAATCTGTAAGCTGCCGAGCGTGTCTTCGTGAGCTGTTCGCTATCCTCGCAGTTCATGCGGGCGTGTCTATGCTTTGGTGCGCTTTTGATTAAGAGGCAAGGGACTAGATTAAAATAGATCGAATAAAGCACAGAGGGACCGGGTCGAGGACTGAGAACGAGTGTGAATTTGGTCCATTGCTTGTTGGCCTCCAGTTCGTCTAAAGCACCGGAGAGGACAAGCAAAAGAAGAAAAAAATGTGAAGAGGAAAAACAAAGACAATAAAAAAGGAGATTGAAAAGAATACAGAGAAGAGAAGGCGAAGACTCTGAAAGCAATGAATCATGGGATATAATGACGTTAGCATCATGTCACCATTGCGAGGCCCGTTCGCGTGTTACAAGAATATCGATCGTGAGCAATAAGAGAAGTCGAGAGGAAAGTGGACAGAAAGCGGACATCATCTTAGGAAGGAACATACACCAGCTAACCATTATGTATTCACAACCGCATTCGCATTCTCTAAAGTACAAAGATATGCACTGGGAAAGTTACCGGTGCGACATAGAAAGAAAAAAAAACATCTAGACAAACATGAACCCACATCTCCAAACAAAAAATAATTTCAAAAATATCTAGAGATACAATTGCATATGCAGGATTCTCCTTTATGCGCCGTTCTCCGCCCGTGACATAGGCGATCATGGCTCTCTACAACTTCCTGTCCTTTGTAACTCTTAATAAATCGTCTGTTATTTCTCCTAAAGCCTGTTCCGCCAGCCATTTACTCAAGCTCACTAAATATATTATGCGTTACTTTCCTGTCTCTCTTGCTTCAATCTGTCTGTGAGTAACAGATTATTCAAGTCCTCTTTCCTCATCATGTGCGCTAGAAACCTCGACTATCTCTTTTTGATATTAAGTATGAGTTTCCTATTTCTGTCTATATTTGTGAGATGAAGTATTGTAACTATGGCCTAGTGGATAAAGGCGTTGGTCGAGTGATCCAAAAAGTGACGACACAAAGATTTGTGAGTTCAATACCTGGCGACCGCGGAATGAACAAAAAGTTGAGTTACTATGGTAAACTAACTGAATCTAAGATATCCAAAGGCATGTCACGTGAACTAAACCAATCTACATCCGTGTACTAAAAGGGTTCGGTTCGAAATTCCAACGCATATCATCTGAAGAAGGCCAGTCCGTACAACGGCCGAAACTTCGTGGCAATAAAAATGAGGACAACAGTGCGAAAAATATAAATAGTGTAAAAAGTTTCCTTTTTGTTTCCATTTTCTCTAAAACTTCGTCGTTGCTCACATGTTGGGATCATGGTATTCTCAGCATCCTTCTGTAGAACTACGTTTCTATTGCTTCACGTCTCTTTTTCATCTCTCAAGAGATTGTCCAGTACTTACTGCCATACAGGAGGACAGATATCACTTAAAAATTTAGTAATTTTTTTCTTGTTTCCAGCGAATCTTTTCCATTTCCTAGAACTCTTATCTTTTGGCTATCCCAAAGCAACTTCGGATTTCATTGTCACACTTTCCGTCCACTGTTAAAACACTTACTAGATATATAAATTTCCGCACTTGTTTGATTTTGGTATCTCCGATTAGAAATTCCTACTTTGGGCTCATCCTTTTGCTAACAACGATGCATTTTGTCTTCTTGTAGTTGATGTTTAGTCCTTTCTTCTCAATTTCCTTCACTACCTTCTGTAGGAGTTTTTGCAGTTTTCTTTCTGTGTCTGCTATCAACACTGTGTCATCTGCATACCTCAGGTTGTTAAGATTGTGGCCGCTAATAACGAATCCTGGTTGGACTTCTCGTTCTCTCAGAATCGCTTCGCTGTACAGGTTGAATAAGGCCGGTGAGAAGGAGCATGCGATAAGGTGTTATTAGAATAACCAACCAAATACTTGCATCTAATGTCACATTAATAGCCATATCATGTAAATTGTATAGGAGATTCAGTTATTACAATAATAGTGTCATTCCACTCAGGTATAAAATTACACTGCTCCCAGTCAAGTGTTGAATAGCTATAAAGTTAATACTGCTGGTATCAGTTGCTGAAAATAGACAACGGCATTCTTCGTAACACATTCCTTCAACTACCAATACAAAAAATACAAAAAGCAGGTACTACGTATAAAATGTGGATTTTCTTTTTTATGTTGCACGTGTTATTATGAATGGGTCGGATAAATCAGAACATGTCTCGTTTTTAACTCATTTCACTCCCAAGTAAAGCAATAAAGCCACTAAAACGGAAGTGTTAGAGAATATGGAAAATATTCTATTAAAGTGAGAGGACAATAAAAGAACAAGAAGTAAGAAGACAGAAGATAACGAGTGATGTTGCATTTAAATTTTTAAATACCAAAATTGAATGGGAAGGAAGAAGCCGGAAGAGAGTTCCACAAGCGAGAAGTGTGATAGAAGAAACTGTTAGCGTAGAACTTACGGTTACATCTAGCCATTTCAAATGTAAAATGATGAGACCTTGCCGCCAATCTAGTACTGCGCTTAAATTCTATGTACTATAGAGGAAATTAATACTTATTTTGTTTTAATACAAGGTTAAAAGTGGGGATAGGGGAAGGCTGGTCTTCAATTTGTCTTATCTTAAATTTAGCTAGCTACAATTATTGATCCAAACCAAATACCAAAGTATTCTTTACACCAAAACAACGCATTCTTACTTGCCATTCTTACTACAGCCACAGTTTATCAGAAGAATTACCATGAAAATATTTATAGAAAAAGCACAAGGAAGCTACTTTACGGTGGTGGGAAAGTGACGGAAGCCGGGATGCCAGGTCAGGACCAATAACATTGCAGGTATCTTATTTTCAAGGAGCCAATTGGTGTTTTTGTAGATTTTGCTTCAAAGAACTCTTTGTTCAAATCATCATTCCATGAATTCTAAAATATATTTTGACAACGAATATGTGTGATAAAATACCAAGTCATTAGCTCGTGTAGTATGATTCATATACAAATTTACAGTTAGATGACTAGGAGAATATATCTAGAAAACGCGATTCTATAATCAAATCAATATTTAAAACAATAGCCAAAAAATTCTATACGCGCACAAAAATGCACACAATTCGCTATGAAAATAAATATTTAAAAAAAAGAACCTTTACAAACAAATCTTCGTATGATGATAACAAGGTTCTGATGTCAGCATATATCAAATCGGTACACCTCCCCCAGTGTGACAGAGTGGGGAGAAATCAGTATACCTCCCCGAATGGAACAAAGACGGGGATCTGTATACCTCCAGAATTGAACAAAAAACAGAGGGGGAATGTATATACCTCCAGAATGGAACAAAGAGTTGCGGGACCTGCATACCCCCAGAATGGAACAAAGTGTGTTGGGGGGGGGGGGGTAATCAGTATAGCTCTCCGAATGGGACAAAGAGGTGGGGAAATCAGTATACCTCTCAAATGGAACAAAGGGGAGTGGGGAATCGGTATACCTCCCGACTGAAGAAAAGGGGTGTGGAAAAAATAGAATAGAACAAAGAGGGGGGAAAACAGAAAAAAAATAAACGAATAATTATCCTTATTTACACTATTTATATTCGGACTATTGTTTTCATCTTTATTGTTATCATAACGTTTTGGTAGTTGCGCTCACCGGCCTTCTTCTGGTGTAAATTGATTTGGGTAACCGCAGAATTGTCCTGCGGCCACGTGGATTAAAGCGTCGGTTCATGAATTTGGTGACAGTTTTGGTTCCAATCCAGCATCGGAATGACCGCAAAAACCACACCCTCCTCAAAATGACCGCAAAAACCACACCCTCCTCAAAATGACCGCAAAAACCACACCCTCCTCAAAATGACCGCAAAAACTACACCCTCCTCAAAATGACCGCAAAAATCACACCCTCCTCAAATTTATAGACAAAATATACAGATGTACGCTGAGATTTTTATCTAACCAATATGATAAGACACATCAAACTTAATTCTGGTCTTTCAAATCAGAACGCAGTGATCGTTTGTATCCCTTTTGTGTGTTTACACCAGTGGTTCCCAACCGATTTGGGGTCATGCCCTACTTTGTTATTTCTAAAATTCTGGTGACCCCATGTAATATTTCATTCTTAGATGTATGCCAATTACATACACGCACAAAATACACTTTTATGCATGCACACCGTATGTGCATCAGATGTATTAACACGCATTAACATCGCTAGAAAACAATTCACTGTTAATAACTCGTTCTCGAATTGCCCACTTATTCTGTTGGTATAGTAAGCTGAAGGGTGCACATGCACCACCAAAATATAACCATGGCCCACCGGTGGGGCATGCGACCCACGTTTGGAATCATTGGTTTACACCATTCTTAGTTTGTGAGCTTTTTACCTTATTACTATTGTTTTATGTTGCATATATTGTTGGCTTAATATTATTTTAGCCTTGTTTTTTGTTGTTATTGTTTACTGCAAACTTCGTCAATTCTATTTGTTGAGCCAATTACATTTAACCATAGCCAATTATTCTATACACATAATTGCGCGTTCAATCCCTGGGCCAGGCAGTGTGTACTTGAACTCCGTGGAAACGGGTGAGGAATAACTGAGCAGTGCTAAAAATCAGAACTAGACTATTGACTTCAACTTTGTTGCTATCACAACGTTTCGATCGTTGTGCCCTCCGGCCTTCATCAGGTGTATATCGATCCTGGGAATTCCAAACTGAACCTATTGTTTAATAATCTACGAAGGTAGAATGTTAACAAGAAGAACTAGATGAAATTTCCCTAGATATGGGCAGTGGAAAGAGAACAGTCTAGATTAAATAAGAGGTTCAGTCAAGAATTCCCTGTAGGTTACTCAGAAGAAGTCCGGAGATCATAACGGCCGAAACGTTGTGATAGCAATAACATAGATGAGGACAATAGTCCGAAGACAATAGTCCGAATATAAATAAAGTAAATAATGATAACTCCTCATCCCAGAAATTCACACAGAAACAATTGTCCTCTAAAAATACTAACGAGTTTGACCTCCTTACATTCATTGGCAAATGGCTGAAACTGAATCACATTTAATCTGGAATGAAAGAACTTCTGCAAATAGCAGAAAACTAGAACAACAGACGAATAAACAAAAATACTGCTTGAAACACAACTGAAAACATCACTAGATGATAAAAAGAATTTATTGTAATCCTTGTAATGGAGTATTTATTAAAGCCGGTATTTAAAACAAGCGAAAACTCATTTAAATCAGGAAATACCAGGCGTTGTAAGCTTGGATGTGAGGGTAGTGTCATATATAATGACTTAGAATTGTTAATCAGTGAGCCGAGTTCCAATTTCTTTTATATTCACTTACTTGAGAAAGGAATGAAGCCAATTCTTCCCCTCAGCCATACAAAAACTTATATCACTTAATTATCATCTCAAAAAAAAAAAAAAAAATCTTATAATCTAAAAATATTTTCTGGCTTTAAATAACCTACAAAGGTTTGATAAGCCGTGGAAAACGAATCAGTCCACCATTTAAATTATAAATGCAAAAACACGCGCATGCGTACTCACACAAAGGACTATTACCTGAAGTCCTGAAATTAATGTATCATTCCTCTCCCGAATAATGGATATCTATACTCCTCCACACTTTTCATTATTTTATTCACTAAACTTTGAACGATATACTCTCCGGCTTTCACCAGATGTAAGTTGCTTACGCTGTTGCTTTAATAGAATCCTGTATCACTTCAAGTCTTGTTTTTTAATCTTTCAATATCTCTTAAATAAGAAAATTTGCATATCTCACAATGAAGGTTTATTGTCCATTTTAACGTTTCAAACGTAGTAATCGGAACAACAAAAGCTAGGATCATTCATGGTATAAATATCGAATTAAAACCATCATGCCTGACTATAAATTATCCAACAAATATTATATGGCCTTGTGTCAGACTTAGCTTAGAAATAACTTTCAAAGCTAATAATTCATTGGTGTTCATTGTTTGTTTCAATAAAATCAATATTTAGCAGTTAAGAGGAGTGAATGACGGTAGCAACAGTTTGAATATTTGAGGGATTGATATGTTTGTAGATGACAAAGACCATCTCATTTCAGCAAGAGAAGGTTCTAGATTTATCAAAAGCTTCGAACCGCAAAAAGCCACTGACTGTGGAACACACTCCTAACAGAATGTTTCCATGTTCACTACGATCTTAACATTTTCAAGACTAGAGTTAATCGTTATCTTGCCCTCCTATCCATATAAACTACCCCTTAACGTAACTCACTACCACGAGTGGCCACCGAGTCTTGTACAGGTTGAACCGTACTGCAAAAAAAATAAATAAATTAATTAATTAATTAAAAAATAAATAAAAATGAAAAAAAAATAAGTAAAAATAAAAAATAAATACAATATGTTTTGTGCACACGTTTTTTTTTCTTACAGTATACCTACGTTATTAATTATTATTTTATAACCCGATATTGTTTCTTATCCACTAAACTATATATATAGTTTATATTAATAAGAAAGGTGAGTGTTAACAATAATAATTATTTATCAATAAACTATTGCAGTCCAATGAGAATGTAAAGATTCGAATCCACGTTAATAAATATCTGTTTTTTTACCCTCCGAAAAAAGAGTAAATGGAAGCTTTGCTTTCGTTCATTGCATTTTGTGAT
>OZ038483.1:94413738-94451238 GCA_964036315.1 Acanthosepion esculentum | reverse complement strand
AAGGACATTCATGTTGACGTGGTTGCTTCATTAGGGAATGACGCTCCAGCTTAATCAACAGTGCAAAAGTGGGCAGCTGAATTTAGGAGAAAAGGGGGGGGTCTTGAAGATAACTCAAGGTCTGGACACTCTGCAACTGCCAGCACCGAGGAAAACATTGATCGTGTTCACCACCTGGTGATGGATGACAGGCGACTGACGATAAATCAAATAGCCAATGCTATTAGCAGATCCCGTGAGAGAGTTGAGAATATTCTGCACAATGAACTTGGCATGACGAATGTTTCTGCTCGGTGGGTGCCTCGTTTTCTGACACCTGATCAAAAGCGAACATCAAGAGAAAGATCTGATATTGTTTGGGGCAGATCCAGCTGGTTTCCTTGAAAGTTTCCTCACCCAGGATGAGAATTGCGCTTATCACTTTGAGTCAGAAAGAGACGATCCATGCAGTGGAAACAACCCTCCTTACCTGCTCCAAAGAAGGTCAAGGTTGTTTCACCTGCAGAGTAGGTGATGCTCTAGCTTTTGTTGGTTGCAAAAGGGGTTGCGTTTATGGAGAATACTATGCCAACATTTCGTTTGGAAAAGCACTTTGACAAAAACCCTACTTCACGGTTTAATAATTTCTTTAAATTTATAGGACTTCATGGTAATCAATATTTAATTTTAAAATATCTGCTTTTTCTTTTTAACAACGAAGAATAAATTCTTATGATTTCTTACTCTTGAGCATGCAACATAAACTGGCCATGCATAAAGTATTTCGCCTTGTGATTTGTTCATAATTCTGGCAAATGCAGATGCAACGCACTTGACTGTACGCATAAAGAGTTCACGTGAATCTTGCAAGGCGCATCAACCCTTAGATCACAAATGATGAAAACCGCACTGAAGATGTCATTTGTTAATATTCCAATTCAATTAAATGTTGAAAATTTCATTTCTTGAAAATATGCATTTTTGCCGATGTTTCCAGATTTTAGGGACACCCTGTATATATATATATATATATATATATATATATATATATATATTGCTAAAAAGCGTTCGGCTCGACTAGGATAGGATTAAAAAATAACTCGTTGGTTAGATTTTGTGAAATGGGTTGTAGCGATAACTTTTCATCACCCCTCTGTGTGAGTGAATGAATGAGTAAGAGAGAGAGAGAGAGAGAGAGAGAGGGAGAGAGAGAGAGAGAGAGAGAGTGTGTGTGTGTGTGTGTGTGTGTGTGTGTAAGTCATATGCTGCGATACGCATATATCTTTACGTACAAATCCATTACGTGAATATATTTCTATGTGCGTGTGTTTAAAAAACACTCTGGTTACGTGTGCCATGTTTGCGCCCGTGTGTGTATGTACGAACGCATATTATATTTATGTATATATGACAAATATAATATATATGGTTATACTTTTCTTTTCTTTTTTAATTGCGTCGATACCCCTCTCAGCAAGGGGGCCCACACACACACACACACTTTTTAGCATTCTCTGTTCATTTTTCCCCCTTTACATCTCATTTCCGTTTCCCAACATTTTTTCTTTTTTATTTACATGTTCGCCTCATCCGGGTTTTTGTGTGCGCATTTTTCATCTTCGTTTTCTTCTTTTTCGCTTCCTCCTTCTCTCTTCTATTTATTCATTTTTTCCCTTATCCTTTTCTCTCTTTCCACACACCGTCCACACCCTTTTACTTTTTTCCTATCGCCACACAACCATTTATTTTCTCCAAGCTTTTGTCAACGCAAAGTGGGGAAACTTTCCTAAAGGCGGCCATATACGTTTGTCACCGTCATTAGGACTTCAGAACTCTCTCTCTCTCTCTCTTTTCCCACCGTACTTTCTTCTTCTCTCACTAACCAAGGATGTTTTTTTTTTTGCTTTTCTTTCTGAAACTGTAAATAGAATGAGAGTGAGGCTTTCTTCGGGATTCAGTCACAGTGACTAAATGACAGCGTTCGACTTCGAATGCATTACGACACTGACAAAGACTCCGTTAGAAAGACAAGACCATAAAAATAAAAAAAACTAGCATAATCCATCAAATAAAAATAGGTAAATGTACATATTGTAATAGCTATTGAGTCGTGGTTAGCGTGCAGATCTTGTCAACCATTGATAACGAGTTCGTTCCGGCTGATCTATTAATGTTGTCTATTTTCAGAATTGGTAACCTCACAATATACATATATATATATATATATATATATATATATATATATGTGTATGGATGTATGTCTGTGTGTATATGTTTGTATGTACATATATATATGTGTGTGTCTATGTATATATATGTGTATGTATCTATATGTGCGTGTATGTATATATGTGTGTATCTATATATGTGTGTATGTATGTTTATATGCGTGTGCATGTTAGTATATATGTGTGTGCGTATATATATATATATATATGTGTGTGTGTGTGTGCGTATATATGTGTGTGTGAGCGGGCAGAACACGCAGGCTCAACAAAAGTGTTCGTTGAGCGAAAGGTAGAAAATTCAGCATGCAATACGCAGTGTAGAGCGTTAATTTCGTCTTTTTTCCTCCCCTAAAATTCACCAAATACAAGGCTCGAGAGCCACTCAAGGTAGAAGGTTATTGGATGAGGTGTTTGATATGTAAGAGGACGTAGAAGGAATAACAAAGACAATGACAATAAGGAGGATAGATAATGATATGCTCATGACTTATACGGTTTAAGATTGTAGTGTTTAAGGAAGCATACACGGGGTGTCTTTTTCACAACATAGCATTTCTTAGGGAAAAATCTTTCTTCGAGGTATGTTCCCTCTTACAATTGAGGTGATTGGTTTTTACGGTTTCTCAGACTTTTACTGGTTATTTAAAGCTAGAAAATATTTTTACACTGTAAGACTGTTTTGGAGATAATGATTTTTGCTGATACAGATTCTGCTAATTAATCCATAGTTGGAGGAGAAGACTTGGATTCATACTTTTCCTATGGTTATTGGCGCGTAAGTGAATATAACGAGACTGATTTCCAATTCCGAGCCGTTAACCATTACACCACCTGTACATCCAAGCTTTTACAACCTGATATTCACAAGCTGTCACCCATCTAAGGACTGACCAGAAAGAAAGGAAGATGGAAACATTACCAGATGAAAATTTACTGGAGCCAAAAATTTAACAAAAAAAGCCTTGAATATGAAGAATAACGCTTTTTTTTCTTTTTCGGAAATATAGGATGAATACTAGTTTGTATCTGTCACTTCGCTGGCGACAAGATGATTAAATCTGAAATCTAAGTTGTTTGTTCATTTAAGATACATTTATTAGAAAATATTGGGTTGGACAAAAAGTTCGTTCAATTTATTAAATAATTTTTCTAGTTAATAAGCGAACGAATTTTGGGGCCAACCAAGTAAATATTCTTTTAAAACCCTGAAAGCCTTCGGTTATCATAGTAACTCCGCCTGTATTTGAACGTTAGAACGTGACCCATACTGCGATAAGTGTCAGTGGGATAAAAGTGTCCACTGTAATCAGCTGCCACGCGACGGAGATGCACACATTCCCCTTTTTGTTCATTTCGAAGAACTGCTTTAGACCAGGTTCTGGACGGCTACATAGATCAGAGCTAATGGGGAACGAAGAATGTCAATGTGAACCGTCTGAAATCGTTTACTTGCCAGGCTTTCACTTACGCCAAAACAACGTTGGGCGTGTATTCAGTTGTATCACGATAAGATAATCATGGCATTCAGTGACGAGAACAAGTTGTATGTTCGTGCAAGTGATGAGACTTGGCCTATTATGTGATTATTATGCATTCTTGTATTTGTACCTCTGACACTGCAAGCGACATCTTCCGGGGTTTATTTACTTACTATACCTAGGATTCCATAAGTTATAATTACCACTCATGTTTAGTGTTTGTCGAGGAAACGTTAAACAGTAACTTTTAGATCCATAATCTTAACTCAACCAGTTACACAATCATTTCTGCAAAATGAAAGCGATGTATTGTTTCATGAGCATAACACCAGTGCCCTTATGCCATTGCTATTCAGTATACTCTGAAAGATATTCAATAGTTTCCATGGCTGTCATAATCGCTTGTCCTTCAATTAATATTTAGGGTACATAATAAAACGAAGAGTGATTCGTTCAGTTGGTTCAACTCCGATTCTTACCATTTAAGATACATTTATTAGAAAATACTGAGTTTGTCAAAAAGTTCGTTCGGTTTCTGTCTATATTTCTGAGATAAGGTATTATGTACACTAATTTTACATTATTCGGACTCCTTTTTGTTGCCATATTTATCACAACGTTTCGGCGATTGTACGCTCTGGCCTTCTGGTGGTTGGAATGAATTGAACCTTTTATTTCGCTCGCTGGGATAGACTGTTCTAGTTCCACCTGCCATGTCTAATGGATGTCAGTTATCTTCTGTTAATTCCCTTCTCCACGTTAACCAGGTATTGAACTCACACTCTTTGGGTCCTGTCACTGGATCTAACTAACGCCTTTATTCACTGTGCCATGTGTCCTTGAGGACATCTGTGTATGAATTTCTGGGTATTATAAACCTAATGTCTTCAGCAATCATTTTTACTAGTGCTCATATTGCAATTTTTTGCTGTTATCCATCATGTTTTTACCAGAGCTCATATTGCAATTTTAGCTGTTATTATTGCGTTTCTCTGGCACTCTTTATTACTGGTTCCCATATTGTATTCATTTCTATGCTTGGTCGGCCCAGGAGATTTTTGTGGCCTAGCATATGTGCTGATTCCTTAAGTTTACGAATTTTCCAATGATGTTCTTTGTCTATGATTTCAACCTAATACTACAGAGGGCGGTGATCTCCCTTCTCTCTCCATATGTGGTCAGCCACGCATGATTTTTCCACCTCACCTCGTGGTACAGCTTTCTGGAGTTCTTGAAGCCTTACCTTAAGGGTGCCGCCTGTCTCCCTTTTATATTTCTTTCCGCAGCTCCACTACGGGTGGGGTATCTTAATCGGGAGAGGTATCTGCGAAGTGTCGTCCAGCTTTTGAAGGTTCTCCTGGTGTTATATTGACCGAAGATCCTTTGTATTTTCTCCCATAACCCCTTCATATAAAGCAGGCAGACTGTTTTCTGAGTTTTGTTGTCCTCCTCTTGTATCCGCCTATCCCAGTTTATTGGGGCGGCTGCCAAGTACCCAGGGTAGTTGTTACGTTGTAATGGGGGAATCTTTGATTATTTCCACAAATTGGGCGGAGTTTCGGACATATGAAGGTGACTTTCCGATCAATGGATCAATTATATCTACAAGGAAGTGACTCAGTGGGTTAAGGCGGTGGAGAACTTGGGAAGGGGAATTAACAGGAGATAACTGATAACTGATATCCATTAGACATGGCACCTGGAACTAGAATAGTCTAACCCAGCGAGCGAAACAAAGGGTTCAGTTCGATATTCCAACCTGAAGATATATATAGTTAAAACCAATTAAATATTGGAAGTTAGGTTAGCTCAGCAATTTCCAGCCCAAATTCGAAAAGAGCAATTGGATAATTTATATAACTGCGTAAATATATCCGGGTCTGCGATAGCTGAAGATTTATTAAATAATTCTAAGTGTAATTCGTGCTTCACTAAAGACATGTTCCCTGTAAGGAGTATTCACAATGGTAAGGACTTTGGTGTTAGGGACAAAGCAATCATGACAAGTGTAGAAACCTTGCTAACAGCAGCGAGACTAGGATGGACTGAGTAGATCTATCGATTGCCGAAAATCGTTCTGTATGGTGAACTAAAGTGCGGGAAGCGACGGCGAGACAATCAAAGACCCCGGTATAAATACTGCATCAAGAGGGACCTGAAAGTGATGCAAATCGATATGAACAGCTGACTGAAGGACCTGCCTGCATGGTGCCAAACGCTTCATATTAGAGTCGCAACAATCAAAGCATTGAGGCTAGCCAGTTACCAGCGGGCATTCGCCTGGAGACATGGCTGTCACGCGATTCAAACCGCCGGACATAGATTAATTTCATCGTCGAATTCGACAAATGATGAAAGCGTATTCAGAGTTCGATTTGAAAGTACTATATTGATATATGAAGTCTATATATATATATATATATATATATATATATATATATATATATGTATATATATATATATATATATATATATATATATATATATAGGGTCGATGGATAAATTGTCGTCTAAATTACGCAAAAATGAAAAAAAGCACTAACATCTCATTTTAACAGATATATTTACCAAAATTACATAAAAATATCTTGAAATACTAAGAAGTAAATTTATTCAATAAAATCGCCATTGACTTCAACCATGGCCTGCAGACGACTTCGGAATCTCCTGCAACTGTTCTGGACGGTCTCCTTGTTTAAGTTGTTGAATGCTGCCATAATCCTTGCCTTCAGTTCATCTTCGGTGTTACAAGGAGTTTTGTTGGACTCTTGCTCAACTGTGCCCCACACATAATAATCAAGGGTGTTGCAGTCTGGGAAGTTAGGCGGCCAGATGTAAGAGGTGATGTGGTCACAGAAATTGTCTGACAGCCATGACTGGGTTCTCCTGCTTGTGTCGCATAAGAACTTCCAGTAGCCACCCTCTTGTCCCAGGGCAGCAATACTTCCTCAAGTCCCTTGATGTAGGCTTCTGTGTTGAGTCTGAGGCCTTGTTGGAAGATCAATGAAGGCATAACACCGCCATCACTAGTGATCAGTCCAATCTTCTTCGTAAACACCATTACATTCATCCAACTCTATCCGAATACTCTACACTATCCTCAGGTTGACACCCAAACAGTCAAAAGTTTTCGTATTGGAGCTTCCGGTGCGAATACCAAGCAATACAGTATGCAGTTTCTAAATTTCTCGCCACGTGAATTGTGTCAAGGTGCTCTTTTTCTCACAGACAGTGCAGAAAGGGACCCTACTATATTGTACAGTCGGCAAAATCAAAAACAACGGGCATTTGTTATTTGAATTATAATTATATATTTGTAGTTGGAGATATATAAGTTGTGTGAATGTGTGTTTTTGTATATATGTTTATGTGTAAATAATTTTTATAAATGTAAAAAATAAAATAAATTATTTATTTATTTTTTACATTTATTTGTACTAATTTTTAATTTCATTCATTTTTTACACTTATTTTTTATTTATTTTATATTTTTTATTTTTATAAATTTAAAATTTTTATTTCATAAATATTTTTAAATTTGTAAATAATTTTTATAAATGTAAAAAATAAAATAAATTATTTATTTTTATAAATTTAAAATTTTTATTTCATAAATATTTTTACTTTTATTATAGTCTGATTATACATATATATATATATATCAACATTTAAATTATGTAACGGTCAGTTTTCAATCAGCACCTTTCGATACCAAATGCAAATACAGAATGTTATAATTTAATTTTTTATCTATTTTTCACCGTTTTAAGCAAGTGGTTGATATTTTCTAAATAATTTACTGCAAAATTTACACAAAGCATTGCATCCAATCAACTTTACTAAGTGCAATTATTTGTGTTCACGAGATGAACGTTCAAATCTGCCAATAATTGCTTCTGCATCCAGTTTATCTAACAATGCCTTTTCAATGCATAGCAACATGTATGATCCCAAATTCTCCTGCGACAGCGAATTTCCTAACCTAGTCTATGTGATCTTTAGCTTTGAATATGTCTTGTTGCATCGGACCTGAGTAACTGATAGTGTGAAGATTAATTTATAAAGTTCTTAATCCTTTTTATTATAAAACGATTGTCTGTCTTTGTTTCTTTCATTTTGGAATTAAGAAGCCCACTCGCCACCGGCCAAGCTGACATCATGGCCAGTGTGCCACTAAGAGAAGATAGAATTCAAGCTTAGTACACGACCAATGATCTAGTGCGAGTGGATGGTTAACCATTACCTATTACAAGATAGAAGTAAGAAGCTTCTATTAAGAACGATTCAACTTTAATGATAAAAAATAACTAAGTAGTGAAAGATCCGAATCTTGTCCATGCTCGAATGAACAAAATGGCCACTTAGTACCCACACAATTGCATAAAAGAAACAAAACCCCATTATCGGCCATTCATTATAAATTGTATATTGTGCACTCTCTAGAGATTTGTTTGTTTAGATTGCCGTCAATTCGTTACTTCTCATAAACAATCAGGTGGAAAGAAATCTTGGCATACAAACTAACGTTTACTCTTTACTCTGATTTTGAATAAACGAACAAGCGAATTTATCTGACAGATAAACTCGTTCATTTTTTTTTTGTTTCTTTTCCCAATATTATTTGAATTAATACGCAAAATATTTATACCGTAGTATTTTTGTATCTCGATTCTTCTACAACATTTCTTTGTCGTTAATGAATTTTACCTCTTTTTCAGACATATGATTCTCAATAGACAAAAAAAAAAGAAAAGAAGCAATGTTCACACCGGCTCCTATTTGCTTTCAATATAGGCTCTAAAGTTACCAAAGCTACCCGAGGCATTTGTACTGTGTGCAAAGAAAGCGCTATTATAGAAAGAATTGCACAATAATGATTTTCATGCTACAAGGGGAACTTCTACCTTACAGACTCCGCGTTCTGCATATTCAGTTCAATGAAGACCGATTGAACGAGATCTTCCACGAGGATCCACGAGGATCCACGACAATAGACCAGGCAATTGGCACAGAGGATGAGATGTTCTCATTATACCGTCGCCTGTCATCTTTACTTGATTTGTTAAAATTGATGATGAATAATAAGATTAAAATAAACGGAAAAAAACGAGCGAATTTATTTGACAATCTAAAATATCCCGATTCATTTATGAGCTGAACAATGTCTGCATAATGTTTACAAGAAGTCTGTATTGCGTTACCCGAAATACGTAGCTTTGACCTGTATTCGAACACAGATCCCTAATGCTAGAAAATAAATCGCTCCCAATATACACACGAAGGCACGCTATCGCGCTTGTAAATCATTCAAACGTAATCATATAGTAAAAATCTCCATTTAACGTCTCTCAGATTAAGGATTATTGGATTTAAGGAACATCCGAATTACGTCGGACATGTTGTACGGGCTGACGGCCATATCACGTTGAAAGACTCCCGTACGTTCACAGGTTAAGCAACATGGAAGCTGGTTAGTACCTTTTATGTGCCGTGTCCCTTCAGAACGTGGGTGATCATGACTCGCTACAACTGTAATCGGTTCTGACGAGTTTTTTTCCCTGGTACCCCGACGACATGAATTTAAGCGTGCTACTAGCTTGGCATTTCGGTCCCACTCGTTTACTGTTGAATAGCTAAATGCCACCACGCCTTCTAATTCAATAGTTACTCGTACTTCGCGCCTGTGGAACTCCCTTCCGTTTACTTGCTTACCTGATGACTACAATCTTTAAAAATTTACATTCAACGTCAATTGCCACCTTCTCCCCTATACGCAAGCCGCTCGTGACCCGCTGGAGAGTCGCCGGTGGCAACGCCAACGGTCCTCTGGTGACAGCCACCGACAGACCATCAGCGGGCTGCCGGTGGGCCTCTAGCAGTCCGCCGGTGGCAACAATGCCGCGACGGACACGCCGGCGGTGCGACAGCGGGCCACCAGTGGTAAACGATAGTTACATGCCACCCAGTGGCAGATTGGTGGTTTGCATTTAGGGATAGCTTCTTGAACCCGTTCATCTTTTGTCCTTTCCTCAATCCTTCCTATAATCAGTCTTTTGCTTCACTTTCACTCCTTATAACTCCCTGCGTAATAGTGGTATTTCTGCCAAGCATTTACACAAACTCGTCAGTAGGTTATGTGCTGCTTTCCTCAACACCTCTTCTCTTTAATATGTCTTGACAGTGTAAGATTCTCTAAGCCCTCTTTCCGCATTATGTGTCCAAGGAATTTCAACTGTCATTCTGATGTTAAGTATGTGTCCTTTTTGTTTCCATTTTCTTTACAACTTAGTCATTGCTCACATGTTCAGTCCATGGTATTCTCGGCATCCTATAGAACCCCATTTCCGTTGCCCAATGTCTTTTCATCTGTGGTGAGAGGATTCAACATTCACAACCATATAGGAGGACCGATATCGCAAAGTTTAAGTACTTTTTTCTTTATTTCTAACGATAGTTTTTCTCTTAATACTTAGCTTTTGGAAGGCGTCTTTCGTTAACCCAATGCGTCTTATCAATTTCTAGATATTTAAATTTTGCTACTTGTTTGATTTTGGCATCTCCAATTTGTAATTCGTATGTTGAGGTCTTCTTTTTGCTGACAACCATGTATGCAGTCTCCTTACACCTAAGGTTTAGTCCTTTCTTCACACTTTCCTTTACTACCCTCTGTAGGTGTTCCTGTAGTTTACTTTCTGTGTCTGCGAACAATACTCTGTCATTTGCATATTGTGGCCGCTAATAAAGAATCTTGGTAGGAATTCTAATACTCCCAGAATCACTTTGCAGTAAACGTTGATTAAATCTGGCGAGAAGACACACCCTTACACCCCTTTATATTTTTAAATATTTACTAAACTCAATTTATATCAGTATGCAGGCAGTTTGCTTCCACTATAAGTCCTGGACTATATTCTCTCTATAGAAAAGACATTCAAAACCTGAAGAAAGGACTTTTCACATCTATTCTTTTTCGTTCTTTCCTGCCAGTATCAGAAACTGGTATTTAATGACAAACAGAGTTTGTAAATAAAGTTTGCGTTGAATTGCGAAAGAAACTGAACTGAATTACCTTAAAAGTGGACCACATAGAAATGAAAATAACGCCGTAAATGCAGTGATTTTCCAGATAAGTGATAATACAAGGTGTGGACGGCATAGAATTTACATGACGTTTGTTCAGTGCTTCCATATGAGAAGGTGCGTCCGACATGACACAACACGTCAAACATGATGTCAATCTGACCCAACTTTTTCTCAGAATTGAGATATTAAAATTATTTCAACATATGTATATCCCTTATATACACACCTATATTATTTTTTTTAAATTGTTTGTCTTTAAATAAAAATGACGCCTTTTCAAATGAGACATTCAGGTTAATCTGCCCACTCTTTCTGTCCTCTAACCCTAAGCCTGACAACGAGGGTGAACCCGGAACATAGTTACTAGCAAGATTTGCTTCTGATATTTTCATTGTACAGGGCGAGACAAAAGTTGCGCATCATAGGGGTTAAAGGATATGCTGAAGAGGTCCTCTTGAGTAGCTACCAAAGATACCAGACTTCACACCCTTGGATATTTTCAGTGGTGCCATTTGAAATCAGTTAAATTAAAGAAAGAATTAAATATGAACGCAGCAAAATGGCAGAGGAAGCTCTCCAACGTGTTAGTAAATCATGCAGGCACAGAATTGATACGCGGAGGACATTTTGAACCGTACATATAACAATTAAATAACTTGCAAATAAAAATAAAATCATGTGTAATTTATACTTTTTAATCCACAAGATGAGCGACTTTTGCCTTAAGCTGTATAATATTCGATCTGTGGGATTAATATTCACTACCAAATTAAATATGTTATACCGTTGTAAAGCTAAGTAGAATATGACATAGAATTATTGTTTCGTTTCAGTTTCATGTCGGTGTGAAGGTATGTAGTTTTGGGGTCATTCTTCCAACATTCATCTTCTCGCGAGTATATGAGAGACATTCCACCCCCGTTTCGCGTAGTGCTCTTATATAACTTTCTCTCATCTTGTTGTCTCATGTATGCACATTATAAACGCAGCTGGGTCGACCTCTTGTTTAAACACCGAGGCAGCTCCTTACATACTTTGTGCCTGTTAAACCTTCTGACTCAACTGTTTAAGCTTTTAATGTGACACCGAGTACAAAGATTATTTTGGTATCTATTATTTTGGTATCTATTAGTCCAGTGCAAATTGTTGTCACCACAGATCAACTCCTCTTAGACTAAATGCTCATTGATATTATATTCGATTGGCATTTCTCGGTAACATACGACAAATGAATTGACAAGTAAAGTTCTTTCTGAAGTTTTCGAACGATTGGTTATTTACTCTATTTACACCAAACTACTGTCCTCATATTTGTTATTGTCACAACGTTTCAATAAGATCCGGGTATTCTACTTTGAATTTTGAATTGAACCTTTTATTTAATCTACGGGAGTAAACTGTTCTCGTTCCACTGCCCTAATGATATCTCATCTAGTTCTTATTGATAACAGTATACCACCGTAGATTAAATAATCGGTTCAGTTTGGAATTCCCTGGAATGATATAAACCTGATGAGGGCTGAAAGGCACAACGGTCGAAACGTTGTGATAACAAAAATGAGGACAATAGTCGGAATCTGAATAGTGCAAGTAGTAAAGAGATTATGTTTTAAAAATAATTGCGTAAAATATATTTTTTAATCTTTGGTAAAACTAATGGTGAAAATAGCCGTTCCCATTCAGGAAACGTCCAGGATATGATGATAAACTACATACGCGTCCTGGATAAGACGATAAACTATATCCGCGTCCTGGATAAGACGATAAACTATATCCGCGTCCTGGATAAGACGATAAACTACATCCGCATCCTGGATAAGACGATAAACTACATCTGATCAGGAGGTTTTGAGGAGTGTGGAACCACCTCTTAATTGCTACCTGGGGTGGTAGCACCTGTTAGGGTCCGAGCTATGGGCATATAGTTAACCCCCAAACTGGGGTCAAAACACTATGGAAGTGTAAAAATAAGTTTTAATACCAGCAATAAATTTTTGGAAAAATTACTACCAGCAATACATTATTACCAACAATACATTTTTGAAAAAAATTACTAACAATAAAAATCTTGTCGACATTAAATAACCCATTGATGTTGATATAACGTAAAACAAACCAAATCAAACGACACAGCAAACATCAGGCATTCACTGACCGAAGAATTACTGTCGGCTGAAATTTATAAAATCTTTTTCTTCAGATTTGCAAGAAATTGGACTTCATGTCCACTAACCGTTATCGCTCTTTTTACTAGTGATGGGGATTTTCTTTACAAACCGTATCTGAGATCGTGTAGAAAGGCAACATCTTGATATAATTATTTTCTCTTCGAGTTGAAATCATTTTTGCTGTTCATTTGCTCAAGCTCACTAAGTAGGTTTTGCGTTGTTTTCCTGCCCCTCTGGCCTTCAATCTGTCATGTGAGTATCAAAATTTTCCAAGTCCTCTTTCCACATTATGTGCCCTAGAAATTTCAATTGTCTCTTCCTTAAGTTTCCTTTTTGTTTCTATTTTCTCTAAAACTTCATCATTGCTCACATGGTATCCTCAGCATCCTTCGGTAGAACCACATTTCTATTGCTTCAAGTTTTCTTTTGATATGCAAGGAGATTGTCCAGCGTTCGCTGCCATATAGAAAGTCTGATCTAACAGTTCAATTCTAGATGATGTAAAAGTATTTGATAAAATATGTCACAGAGAACTGTTGGAACTGCTAGATAACCTTTGACATATTTGGGAAGGATATTAGAATAACTCAGAGAATATACTGGCTGCAAATCGCCTCTATACGGATAGAAAATGGATTCAGTAGACATAAAAAAAATAGAAAGGAGTGTAAGACAAGGATGGGTCTTCTCACCGGACTTATTTAACCTATACAGTGAAGCGATTCTGAGAGAATTAAAAGTTGTGTCAGGATCCATTATGGGCGGCCACAATCTTTACGGGAGATATGCAGATGATACAGTGCTGTTGGTAGACACAGAAAGGAATCAAGAATTCCTACAGAATGTAGTAAAGAAAAATGAGAAGAAAGGACTAAACATCAATTGCTAGAAGACTAAATGCAGGATTGTTAGCAAAAGGAACAGCCCAACATGGAGATTACAAATTGGAAATACCAAAATCAAACAAGTATAATAATTTAAATATCTGGGAAATGTTTAAGAGAGCACGGAAAGTGTGACACTGAAATCCGAAGACGCACTGGGAGGAAAATTCTGTTAAAACAAGAGTACTGAACTGTTATACAATATCAGTCCTCCTATATGGTGCTGAATACTAGACAATGTCCTTACAGATGAAGAAAACTGAAGCAACAGAAATTTAGAATATCATAGACTGAACATTCGAACAATGACAAAGTTCTAGAGAAAATGTAAAGAAAAAAAAGGAAACATACTTAACATCAGGAAGAGACAGTTGAAATTTCTAGGGCGCATAATGAGGAAAGAAGGTTTGGAAAATATAATACTCACAGAACAGATTGAAGGTAAGAGGGATAGAGGAAAACAATGCATAACAAAAATTAAGAGCTACAAAGGATAGGAAATTGTGGAGAGCCATGACTGCCCATGTCCTGAAGAGACACGGCGCATAGAAAAAGAAGCTATTTGCTTAAGTTAATTATTGACGTCGAATTTAATATTTTATAGACTATATAACATATGAACATAAAAAAATCCTATTAAAGAGGTTAATATTCAGAATATACAGGGTGCGATGGATAAATTGTCTAAATTACGCAAAAGTCCGAATAATACTGACATCTCATTTTAACAGATATATTTACCAAAATTACACGAAAATATCTTGAAATACCAAAGAGTAAATTTATTTAATAAAATTGCCATTGGATTCAGTTGCGGCCTCCAAACGATTTAGGAGTCTTCTGCAACTCTTCTGCGTGGTCTCCTTGTTTAAATTGGTGAATGCTGTTATAATCATTGCCTTCAGTTTATCTTTGGTGTTATAAGTTTTACTGATCTCTCGCTCAACTGCATCCCACACATAATAATCAGGGGTGGGGGAGGTTGCAGTCTAGGGAGTCAGGTGGCCAGATGTAAGGCGTGATGTGTTTGCAGAAATTGTCTGGCTGGGTTCTCTTGCTTGTGGAGCATGATGCAGAATCCTGTTACCGGACATAGGGTCTTCCAGCAGCCAGCCTCTTGATCCAGAGCAGCGCTACCTTCTCAAGGCACTTGGTGTAGGCCTCTGTGTTGAGTCTGAGGCCCTTTAAGAAGTTGAGTAAGGATCACTTCAAACACCATGACGTTGATTGGATATGTCATCCAGCACTTTCCGAATCCTTTGAACTAGCCTCACCCAAAAACTATGAAATATTCGTATTGTAGCTTCCGGTGCGAATGCCAAGCAGTACAGCATGCCGTTTCCACCTTTCTAGCGGAGTGAATTGCGTCAATCAATAAATAATTATCTTTACTGCATCTTAAAGCACCATTTATTGTCTCCATCTTTAACAATAGCGTAAAGTTGTCGCTGGACATTACTAATGAAAAGAATACTTACTAGGAGTTAACTATTGCCAATGAGGGTTTATTGGGGTTTGGTTATCACCCCTGTGTTTTAAGTGGATCATTTTAGATGGAAGAAGTTGCTCAGCTCCGGGGATTCCAACCCTGTGGCAACAACTTCCTCACAGCCCTAATTAGGTTGGGTAGGTGTTATACCGATGCCAGAATGACAGTGGTCACGCGGGGCTGGGGAAAAGCAATTTTTGTCCTTAGCCTATATCAATAAGTATGCACCTGGCCCATCTGAAATGCATGCAAAGTCTATTCCGGCATCATCTGAGATAATTTGATTTGATCTTTTTTTTTTACGGCTTATAAAAACCAGAAAATATTTTTAGATTGTAAGAATTTTTCGGAGGTAATGATTTACTGATAGAAGTCCTGCTAATTAACCCATAGCCGAGAGGAGAAGAGGCGTATTTGCACGTAAGTGAATATAACGAGCCCCATTGGAATTGGAACTGCTCTCCGATATTCCATTGTACCATCAGCACATCTAAGTTTACAGCACCTGGTATCCTCAAGCGGTCACCCATCTAGATACTGACCAGGCTTGATGTTGTTTAACTTCGGTGATCTCAAGAGAACCGGTGATTCAACACGATATAACCGTAAGTCCATTTGAGCGGAGACCATTATACGCTGCACTAATCTTATTTCTAGTCTCGTGAAGGATCTTAAGGTGGTTCAAATTTACATGACGGAAGATATATCTAATTGGAGAATGATTAGCGCCTTGACGAAAATGACTCAATTGAAATGATAAACGAAATGGCCACGAAGGAGCAACTCAATTGCATAAAAGAAACAAGCGTAGTATTGCATATTCATTATATATTGTGTCCTTTGCACTCTCAAGGGATTTATTCAATTATATCTCCATGAATTCATCACTTTAAAGGCTTCTCATTAAATAATCACGAATTCACACCAAGTTGACGTAATTCAGTTGTTCACATACAAAACTAACATAACCAAAAAACACGTCCATCTTCACACTGGTTTTGAAATGAATACATCCGAATTCTCTTATGTATTTGCTTAAATGAAAAGTGTGTTGCGCCAATCTCCAGTGGCTTGTTTCGAACACCGATCCCTAGTTCTGAAAAAAATCTCGCTAGCAGTATAACCATCAAGATACACTACCATACTTGATCAAGATACACTACCATACTTGTAAAATCTTCCAAACCAAATCTTTCGATTCATTCATACTAACATGATTGTCTGGTATATATCAATAGTTCATAAAGTGGTCTCGCAGACTATGGCTGAGTTTAAATCTCACCAGATTCACTTCTCAACAGGGGTCCATGTAACATTACTGGGGGTCCACACATGCACAAAACAAAATAGACAATTAGTGGGGGCCACAGTAATGTATTAGTGGTCCATAGAGCAATTTTACTTCGGAGCGGTTTTTACAACTGACAACTGGAATTTCTACAGTGATCTGCGCCATATTAAAATGCTAAAAATGGAAAAACAACTCTAAAACTAGCAGAAAACGAGATCAAGCAATGTAAGTTAGCGTCCCTATTAAATTAGTTTTACTTCAAAAAAAGCATATACAGTCAATATTTCTATAATTACAATTCCTAAACTTATCTATTAGTAAAAAAAACAAACAAAAAACAAACCTCAGTGTGGATTTTTCGTTTAACAAACTAGTCTAGGTGACTATTACCTAGTGAGTTCGATCCTCCTTAGAAGACCAAGGCTTGTGTCTTTGTTCGAAAAGCGTCTTATATTTTTTCTCCAACACCAGTGTAGGGTAATAGTTAGCGAGTTGGTCCAAGTTTGATCCTCGCTAGACGGCCCATATTATGCTAGACATCGCTCGAAGTCAGGGCCAAACCGGCGCTTTTAAGGCGGCTAACTGATCCTCCCCATTTAGAAGATTTGGACAACCAGATCTTCGTCTCAAAATGTGTATCAAATTTGTGATTACATTCTGCGAAGTAAATATCTATACAAAATGACTAAGTCCGTCTACAAAAAAATATCTATACAAAAATGATTAAGTCTGTCTTTGTTCGGACGATAACCTAAACAAATTGCGCGATATATTTCCTATCTAATGCATCAAATAGGCTGTTATGGGCTGCATTGAATCAAAACCACATTCTGTGTGGGTGCCTATATTAATAAGACTCGTCAGTGTTAACAAAAAAATGATAAAGTGAGTTTTGCTTCGTATAACATACTGAAAAGTTAATATGTATTGAGTAGGAAATGCGCTAATGTTTGCCGCCTTCCTGATCCAGTATCTTTGACTAAGCGAATACGCCTTATATTCTGCGTGAGCGAAAATGCATATCGAAGGTTATGCATAGTGATCAAAGGTTATTCTCATTCAATTCTGATGGAAATCTTTGTCTTCCTCACTCAACTTACAGGAGGTACCTCCACGAATTCGGTATACATAATGTTTAAAATGATTTTTATAAAATGTTTAATCCTTCCTGAAGCTTTCAATTTAGCTTTAAATTTAAGCTAAAGGATTAAATTTACTACATCCGGTAAGCAAAATACTTTGGTGTATTTCAGACAGAAATTATATTGATTGGAATAGAGATGCATTTTTTTTACCAGTAAAATCGATCACATCGAACATTTTTTAGACATTTGTAAACGCACCTTATTTTTCTGTTTTAAAAATCTTGCAAAAATAAAATATATGTCTCTGAAAAGTTACTTAAGGAAAAATTAAGTTAATCTGATTTGAAACAAATATTACTTACTATAGCATAAGAATGTTCTCAAAAGAAGTAAAACATTTAATAAAATAATCAAAAATACTTTGATCCTTCCACTTAATAGCAGCATAATGATTTTGACGATAAAACTATGTTTTCATTACGTTTGGAGCATGTTTTCATTACGCTTGGAGCATGTTTTCATTACGCTTGGAGCATGTTTTCATTACGTTTGGAGCATGTTTTCATTACGCTTGGAGCATGTTTTCATTACGTTTGGAGCATGTTTTCATTACGTTTGGAGCATGTTTTCATTACGCTTGGAGCATGTTTTCATTACGTTTGGAGCATGTTTTCATTACGCTTGGAGCATGTTTTCATTACGTTTGGAGCATGTTTTCATTACGTTTGGAGCATGTTTTCATTATGCTTGGAGCATGTTTTCATTACGTTTGGAGCATGTTTTCATCACGGTATGCTGATTTTCTTAGTGATCTCGTGGGGGCACCTAATTTACAGCAATGTTTTACCGATCTTCATTTAAGTTTTGAGGGTCGTATATATGCCACATGTGCTGCAGCCGTAGAAACACTAGGCAGTGACGTCCCTAGGGTCTCTGGCACCGCGGGCAAGCTGAACTTCGGCGATCTTACAAGTATAATTAAAAAAATAAGAGAGAAAAACTGAAAAATGTACAATAACGAGGTTATTATAATATGCGATTTAATACAAGCTAAAGAAAACATTCAGCATCTTACCTAAAACATTTTTCTAACCTTTATATCTGTAAATCTATTCATGGGAATTTCTATAAATATCTTCTTTACAATATCATTTTCTATTGACAAAATAGCCAAGGAATTTAATCTATTTTGAGTTATGGACGACCGCAAATATTTTTTATGTAAGATTTAATTTTGGAGGATCCCAAACACATGACAAGGCGGCATTGGTGGCGCCCCGGGCGAATGCACAGTACCATGAGCCGGCCCTGCCTCTAGGTCAACACTGTATGACGGTGGCCCTATTTAGGCTGCTTGTAGAAATCAGAGTTGTCATTCTCCTAGACTAGTTGCCACACAAGGCTTGAAATTCGAGTCTGTCCTGTCATGTAATTCACAGTGGAGTGGGAGAAACGGATTCATGCCTTTACCAGGGGTATTTTTGCAAAAGTGAGCATAACGAACTATCCAGAAATTTGAACTTTGCAATTACCCTTTCACACATCGATAGCCATTACACTACCCATCACCACATCCATATTAGAGGTTTACGGCCCTATCACGTTGTAACAACGGTTCTCGTACGAGCACCAAATATGAGCCTGGTCAGTACCTAGATGGATGACAGCTTGGGAATACCAGGTGCTGTAAGCTTGGATGTGAGGGAGGTGTAATTAATAATGATTCGGAATTGGAAATTGAACAACCGAGTTCTAGTTGGGTTCATTACATTTACTCACGCGCAATTACCCTTGAGAAAGATATGAAACCACCTCTTCCCCTCTTAGCTATGGCTTAATTAGTAGGACTTGTATCAGTAAATTATTATCTCCAAAAAGAATTCTTACAATCTAGAAATATTTTTCTGACATTAAACCTGCTGATAAAGGTTGATAAGCCGTAAAATATATATAGAGGGTGTGCCAGAAATACTTTTGCAATCTTTGGGGGTGGGTTCCTCACACCAAAACAAAGACAAAAGTCCATATAAGCATATGTCCGCAAATCCTTCGTTTTTGAGTTAAGTTTAAAGTTTAGCCTATAGAATATGTTCTTCATGATCAAGCGTACGAGCGGATCTTGGTCTTCCTCGATCCATAGTTTATGGTGCCACTGATCCTGTCTCAGCAACGCGACGATAAACAGCAGCAAAGGCTGGATGACATGGCTGCCTTCGGTCTGGAAACGCAATCTGAGACAGCCGTGCAGCCTCGTGTCCATTACCATTCGCGCGGTCGCTTGTAAAAGTCATATTTTCCTGTTCGCGATATGAATATCTTGTCATATCTCAGTTAACTCACTACTACATACGTTAAACGTTAAAGACAGACTGGCCACAAACGTACACGAAAGACAAATGTAACCTAGTCCATATACCAACACAGCGCCATCAACCGTATATATCTCAATCAACCATATTTGTAACTTTGTTTAATTTTCTTCGATATGGACAAGTGTTTGGCGATGGATGTTTAATCAGGTTGGTTATGTTCGCTTGATTAGAAAGAATATAACGTTCAGTGATCGGGTTTAGTTTAATTCCCTGATCCGGATAGCGGTCGTATGTCGCATTTCCTTGCATACAAAACTATGTATCCGAGTCAGCTATCGACCCCTACAAGAAGATTCATCCTCTTTTGGTTGGATTTTGTTTTTAATCCTGCTATCTCTATCCACTCTTCTCCCCCCCAAAAAAAACCTGGTGGGGAAACCAATTTAATCACTAATAATCTTATTATGCAGCAGGTTGTGCTGAATTACACGGTACCAGTAGCACTCGTAAGGTGACCTGATATTTTAGAATCAACGACCGCATATTCGTGACTAAAGCTGCGGTTAGAGAGGAACGGGTGCCGCCAGGTTTGCTTGCCTAAGATACGCTACGCATGAATGAATACCTTTCCGTCTTTCAACCCAGATATTTGGCGAGAACGGACGAGGTGCTCAGCTGTGCAGTGACCTAACAAACAGACTCGATCATAGGACTGGTGATGATGATGATGATGATGTCGTATTTCCGTTAACACAAACTGGAAATTCGTTCCGATGATTTGACAACACAGTCGACTGCTTTCAGATCAAAACATCAGAAGAAATTTTTTAACCTTATATTCCTAATGGAATTGGTTCGTAATCGCGATTCTAATGATACGGCCTATCTGAAACAATATTCGTCAGAATAGAGAACTTCAAGAAGTTTAATACAGTTCAATTTTTGTTAAATATATATCAACTAGAAACTAATCAACAATCTAGCTTCGTCAGAAATTGAGAGGTTACTGTCCTGTTGAACATCACCCAAAAAGTGATATACCCTCCTTCCCGGTCTTTTGAACAGGAGCAGAGGTTTATCCCTTGTTTCCTGTTCAGAAGTGGGTTTCTGGTTCTTTCTAATGTCTACTTCAACTCTATACTTCTAACGTCTCCGTCTGAACTCTGAAATTTTATTTACTATTTTGTTCTTTCTCTCTCCTCGGTTGGAGTAAATAGGTATGCTTATCATTCAGTTCACACTCCTCCCCGTTATTTTTCTTTTTTAAACAGGAGTAAATGTTTATCCCTTGCTTCCTGTTTAGGATCCGGTTTTCTGGTTCCTTCTAAAAAATGTCCATTCTCTTTCATTCCTTGCAGCCCCTTTCAGTCTTATTGGCATTATCGACTTACTTGAAGCGAACTGATGAAAAAAAATGTCGGCATTGTGGTACAATGACGTTGCTTTCTTGTCCCTTAAACTGTTAACGTCCGACTAAAGACGGTGTTAATTATAAAAATTAAGATAAAAATCCATTATAGACTTTAAGAATGTCTCGCACATCTCGCCTATGGAACTCTCTTCCCTATTACTGTTTCCCTGACAAATACAATCTCCAACGGTTTAAGTGTAGCGTCAATCGACATCTCCAGTTGCCTTGATCTATCCACTTCCCTTCCCCACATCCTTTCATTTCTCATTCCTATCTGCTCTCGCTCCGGATCTTTTGTGGCCCCCTTGCCTTGATCGACCCACTGTCTTTCTCTTTCTCCACATCCCATCCCTTGCCACACCTATCTGCTCTTCCTCCAACCCTTCTTTAACCCCTTGCGTGATAGTGGCCTCCGGCCTTGTTTGGGGTGATATGATTAAAAAAAAAAAAAAAAGAAAAAAAAAAAGAAAAATACGATAATAAGTAATAAATTATAGGTTTATAAAAATGACGACATTAATTATAATTTTATGTCGATAGTTCAAAGTTTATCAAAGTGCGAGAGAAGAAACTGTTAGCATAGAACTTGCGGTTGCATCTAGCCCTTTCACCAGTAAAATGATGAGACCTTGCCGCCAATCTAGTACTGCGCTTAAATTTATATCCACATAAACTGTGTCTGTTACTCTGTAACCCCTACCTTGAATGGCTCTCGAGTTTTGTACCAGGTGAACAATGTAAAAACAAATTTCTAGGTACCTTAGATGAAAATGATATTTATTCTGTGAAAATACAGATACGTGGCACAAGGCCAAAATGGGGGATGGGGAAGGCTGGTCTTCTGTCTTATAAACTTAGCTAGCCACCATTACTGCCCCAAATATACCACAGTATTCGTCTATATCTCTGAGATGAAATAGTATGATTACTTGTATTATTTACATTACTCGGACTGTTATCCTCATCTTTATTTCGTCCACCGGGGCAGATACTTCTAGTTCCATGTGCCATGCCTCTTCCAAATGTCTTATTTTCCTTTAACTCAACTCTCCATGTTTTGGTTCACCACTGCTGTGGCCTGGCATTGAACTCACACCTCTTTGAGTCTAGTCACTGGATCTAACCAACGTCTTTATCCACTAGGTCATGTGTCCAGTTGACGAAATAAAGGGCTCGTTTCGAAATTCCAATCACCTGAAGAAGGCCGAAGCGTACAACGGCCGAAACGTTGTACATATGGCAATGAAGATGAGAATAGCAGTCCGTGTAATGTAAATAATGCAAATAAACACAGTATTCCTTACACCAAAACAATACATTCTTACTATATCTACCATGATACGTCAATCACTATGAAATCCTAAGTAGTTCCCATATGTACAATTTTGTTTGTGAGTGGGGAGGGGAAGAAAAACAACAAATAAAGGAAAGTTTATTAAAACAATTACCATGAAAGTATTTATAGAAAATGTTCAGGTAAGCTACGTTACGGCGGCGCGAAAGAGTTTGAAACCGAGATGTTACGTCAGAACCAATAACATTTCAGATTCTTTATATTTTATGAAGAATCTATAAATATATAGCAGAAGCACCAGACCATATGTGGCAGCGATATTCAAAGCATTATTATGCTTTTAACTCCCGATGTCAGAATTTTCTGTTGAATCCTGAAGAAAGCCACCGACAAACGAATATTTTCGTCTGTAGATACATTCATACGATTCATCAAAGAGGTTTTTTTCTTTCTTTGAGAGTGAAACGATTTAAGAATTTCGTCATCGATATATAATTATTGTACTGGTGAATATTCCGTTAAATCTTGAATAAGTGCAATCCATTTTTGCCTAAGAGCTACAGTATTATACAACAATTCTATCCAATATAAACTCTCTGTCTATTCAACTACTGTCTTTCAAACATTTTGAAGATGTTTCTTTGTTTAGCAGAGGACCACACACACCCTTCTTCCCTATGCGATCTTGCTAATAGAAATGATGTAACAAGAAATCGGCAATAGCTCATTGGTAAAGACGTTGGGGATGAGACTTGCCTTCCATATTAGTTCAAATCTACAAAAAAGAATTTGTCTCTATTAGACTTGCGTCGAGATCTCACCAATTTACAGTTGAGCTAGCGAGATGTAGCCGTAAGTTCTATGCTAACAGTTTCTTTTCTCGCACTTCTCGCTTATGGAACTCCCTTCCGACTCCATGCTTTCCAGACAACTTTAATCGGCAAAAATTTAAATGCAATGTCAATCGCTATCTTGCCCTCCTGATTACTTTTCCCTCTTCCCGCTCATTTTTAATGCTTCTGTTCCTATTTCAGCCATACCCTGTAACCGTTTGTGCCTCAGTGGCTTTAACACCTTGCACGGGGTGATACCGATTTAGAAAAAAGGTTAAGTTCTTTGCTTCCCACTGGGAATGTTTCCGTGTATTTGTAAAATCACTGATACTGTAAATACAAACAATCTAGTTTGTCAAGTCATTCTTACTGAGTTCTTTATGACAGACTGCACTGGTCATAGTCCATAGCTAATAATATTGACAACAGATGACGCAGACACAGAAAGAACTTTTAAATAAGATAATAAATGAAAACGAGTAAAAAAATGACGAACCAACAATTTTAAGAAGAGAAAAATACCAAAGATGCGAGCTACGAAATGGATGTTGGTTGATTTCGTTTAGCGCATATCAACCTCTATGGTTTATTAAATGCTGACATCTGAACACAATTTTACGACTTCTACTACAGATAAATGTATTGTTAGTCATTTTGCTTTAAATGCTTTGTTGGTTGCACGCTTAGATTTAGAATCCAAAAGAGACAATAGAAATTTCTAGGGCACATAAGGAAAGAAGGCTTGGAAAATGTGACATTCACAGTATATATTAAAGGAGCAAAGGGGAACGGTAATTAAACTACCTAAAGATATTTTGTAAATGATTGTGAGAAAATGGAGTGAAAGGAATAATAAAAAGACAAACATTGCTAAAATTTACAATAGACAGGAAGTTGTGGAAAGCCATAATCGATAAGGTTCTGAAATGATATGTCACACAGAAGATAGAAAAAGAATCATTACCAACAACTATCTCAACTGACTTTATGTAAGGTTTTATTCCTGGTCAGCTATTTCATGAGAAATCTCTCGAAGGAGACTAGGATTTTTTTCCCCATTCTTTGACTCTTTAGTAAAATAGAGGCCATCTTTCACTTTGATAGATATTCTACACCGAACACTTGATACATTCTGGTATTTGGAAAATCTTCTATATTGTGTGTTTTCAACACCTATTAGTTGTAGGGTTTATTAAACAAATCGCATTTATTACACATATAGATGCAGAAGAATATTGCCAGTAATCAAAATGAAATAGTAATGGAAAACAATGATAAAAGGAATCAAAGCGATAATGCAAAAAGAAAGTGAAAATAAAATAAAGGAAAATGAAAGGGAAAAAGTAAAGATAAAATGAAGAAAACGAAACGAAAATTGTTAGGCGAAACGATAATGGAAAAAGTGAAATGAGAAAGGAAAACAAAAATGAAACTATAATAAAAAAAGAAAAAGAAAGATTATGCAATGATAAAGCAAAAATTAAAAGCATAAAATAATTGAATTGATAAAGGTAAAATGAAATTAGAAAAGGAAGCAAAAATCAAGCGATAATAATTGTAGTTGTATTTTATGGTTGACTGAATTTTATTTTTAAATTCTCTCTTATTACATTATATAAGTTTGATGAATTCTTATGCCCTTTAGGAGATTTTATCTCCAACATTCGCCCCATTCGCTAGTAGGTTGACATGTCATTTGTCAAAATTTAGTGCAATTCGCGCACAGAAATAATTCGACACCTCATATATATATATATATATATATATATATATATATATATATATATATATATATATGTATATATATATGTGTATATGGGAAAGGTATTAATCCTCTTCTTCTCCCTCCAGCTATGGGTAAATAGCAGGACAGACTTGTATGGCAATTGGCCTAGGAGAACAACAACTCTGAATTAAAAACCTGCGGAGTGTTGTTTAGGGACCTTGTGGCACGTAGTGCACCAGGTCTCTGTATTCGGTCCTTTAAAAAGTGTGGTTGGTTCTGCACAAAGCCTTCACCGCTATAATCAAATCATATGTGCAGTGGCATGGGTGTCGCTTCCGAGCAACTGACCTGCTTGACTCTCATACGTCGAATACGACGGGTAAGTCCACCATATATATATATATATATATATATATATATATATATATATATATATATATATATATATATATATATATACACGCACACACAGACACAAAAACACACACACATATATATATATTCTTTATTATAGGATAAATTTACCACCGCCTGATGAGATGCGCTGATATACATCGAAACATGAATGCATTTATGTAGCGGTTACATATGTTCGAATATAATATCCTATAATAAAGAATTATCGCTCTACTGTTGTGTTGAGCACCTTATTTTTAAATTAATGTTATGAATGCTTGAATTTATATTTGATTCGTTCTCATTTCATTCGTGTACATTTCATATATATATATATATATATATATATATATATATATATATATGATAAAATTACAATTTCAAGGTAAGCTATATTTATGGATTAGAGTGCTCAATATCGAGGATAGAGTGTATGTAAATATAAAAGTGGATATTGAATCAACAGCCAGGGCGACAGTCTGTTTCATGCTTAAACGCAATGCTCACACCACGTTAAGTAAGTACACTGTCATCAGTGATCAAATTATAGCAAATCTTAAGTTTTTAATTATAGAACAAATGTTTTAAACAAAACAAAAAAAAGAAAATTCCATTTCTAATTTTCAAATCACCAAACTTGGAGTGCATACAAGAAGATGTTCGAGATCATTTCTTACGCATATGGTCTTCCGTAATGAAAATAGCTGAGACACCTACTACAAAAAATTATCTTGAATCTTTTTCGTCGCACTGATTGTGATAAGAAATAGATTATGCGACCCAGTGCTTGGAAAAAAACGTTGTCTATTCCTTTAAATTAAATTGACTTTACTGGTACGTTTCCCCCTCACTGTAAAGATTTTAAAGGATAATAAAAAATAATAATACCTCCTTTGCACATGAACTATAAAATCTCCAGACAAATAAATAAAACTCTCTCTCTCCTTCTCTGAAAAAAAAAGCTACAATCTGAAAAAAATGATTCATGAATAAGTATGTTTAGTGAAGAAAACATTTTTATCAGCAAAAGAAAAAAAATGAAAGACTTTTATGTTGTGCACATTCACCATTAAAAATTGCTGGCTGCACTTTTCTTACAATTATGCATTGTTGGTCAGAGAGCAAATTAACGTCGACATCAACGCATATCAGTATTCATGAGCGTACCAACGGAAAAGGGCATCCGTGATTGTGGCGCGATGCGATTGGAGGAGATTTTGATGACGTTGCATTTGCGGCGCGTATCTATGATTGGAATCGCCAAGCCTTTCCAAAATGGAGATTCCTTTCGACGCCGTTGCTTCTCGCTGCCGAATTTTTTTTTTTTTCATTTATTCTAAATCGAGTTATTCTCTCCATCAGAACTGAGGATGACAAAATGTTCGTTCGAAACCCGATCGTGTCTCACATAAATAAATATGATGCTTATTATGAGCGTTTCTAATGCCTTTATATGCATGATCACATACAGATAGATCATTCACGCAAAGAATAGAACATTTGTTGTCTCCAGAATCAGCATCCAAAATCTTCGAAATTTTACCGTTACCAAGACAGATTGAAAAATATTGCAGAAAAAAGATTTTATCAGAGATAGATAGGAACAGACGGAGATAGATAGATACTTACATAAATATCTATATATATATATAGAGAGAGAGACAGACATAGATAGATACATACATAGATATAGATAGAGAGAGAGAGAAATGATTTTAAAAAAAGTTTCTATCATTAGGTGGACAGATGACATCGACAGGTTTCAAGAAAAACAATTCCTTAGAATAAAAAAATTAAATAACTTTGCAGAATTCTGGCGAGGAGAAGCAAATATATTCATGAAGTCCGGACCGCGGTGCTGGTTCAATCCTATCAGTATTTTCTTCCTGCCCACAATGGGCCCATTACCTCGACATAAATGCACATATTCCCGACCTGAACACGTACGCATGACTGTCACATGACTCAGATGACGACAGCCATGGAAACCTATCCTAACCTCGACCGGCCCACCCATCTCTACACTCGCAACTTTTATTCAGTTATCCCCCTGTTCGCCTTTCATTCTCTTATTCTTATTTTCCATTAAACTTTCTTTATTTTTCCATTCCCGCCTCTTCCTTTCATTTTCCTCCTTCTCGCTCTTTTTCTTTCTATTTCTTCGCTTCTTCTCTTTCTTTTGTAGTCGTGCTTTTTTTTCTGCCTTGCTTTTTTGTTCCTTTTTCTTTTAATTTTTCTCGTCTTTTTTTTCACTGATACTTTCATTCCTCGTTTCTCTTTCATTTATTTTTTTTTTCATCATCCCATTCTCTGACATTTTCCTTCCTTTTTTATATGATTTTTGAAGGATTCCTCTGACTCTCTACCTTAGTTTTTTTTACCGTATCACATTCTTTCTACTTTCTCTTCCCGATCTTTTACTCTTTCGTTTTCTACATTTTTGGGGCCCTTTATTGTCAGTTGCATTCTTTATTGCTTTCTCTTTTCTTCTCCATATTTATTAAGTTTTAGCTAGTCTGACACAAGGCAGAAAATTTGGGGCACAATTACAATCGAGTGAACTACAGTTGTAATAATCTGACTGACGAGGTCACTATTATACGGAGACGCTCCTTATTCTCTTTCCCTGTGGATTTTTTTTCTCTATTTCGTCTTCTATACTCGGCCTCAACCTATCGCTTCTACATCTTTCTTCACCCCCCCCCACTATTCCTAAATTGTTTCACTCTTGTTTTTATTCTTGCCTCTCCTTTTCTCAACATTTTTTCTCCTATCTGTTACCCACCCCCGCCTCCCTTTCCACCATTTGCCTATCAACTTCTAGCCTTTAATTTTTTTTTAAATTAACTAATCACAGCTGAAAGAGTCTATACTTATTCCTCACTGGTATTAGCGGTTAATATTTGAGTCTAGGTAAAAATAGAGCAAATTTTCTTGTTAGACACTCTGCTTCACTTAGAGGATTGACGTGACAGGCTTCATTTCGTTTCCTTCAATCATACTATGTTAAACTTGATCGATATAGAGAAAGCTTTACGATTTATTTTATATGTACGTGTCTTCTCGTGTGCACGATTGATATACAATTATTGTTTAAATGTGTCTGTAAGCAGAAGGATTTAGGATGGTTTTGTTTTGCTTAGCGGCATATCAACACCTCCGTGGGTTTTTCAATGTCGAAATCTAAATACTTTTTGCATACAATTTTATTTTATTTTTGGAGATAATGGTTTAGTGACATAAATCTTACTAATTAACCCATAACAGGGGGAGAGAAGAGGTGGATTCATACCTTGCCCAATGGTATTTGCGCTTAAGTGAATATAACGAACCCGACTGGAATTAGAACTTGACTCCCCGATTAACAATTGCGAATCGTTATCCGTTACACAACCCACACATCTAAACTGGTATTCGCAAGTGTTCACGGATTTAGTTTTTCATTAATATATGCTTGATTAAACATGTAGCGATGAAAATGCTGTAGCTGTTCTCTCATTTAAAATCTAAGAGAAGGCGTCTGTTTCCGGGGATTCTAACCCTGTGGCAGCACATTCCTCATTGTACCAAGAGAGGTAGTGTAATATCGATACCAGCGTGACAGTGGTCGCGGGGACTTGGCAGTTTTTATTCTTGGCCCATGTACATATAGGCTCCCCACATAAAGACCTTGCGTCACATCCTCCCTTAATGGGGGAGTCACGTAAATTCTATTGTATCTATTCTTTTTCACTCTATTTTTTCTTTTCATTTCTCTCCTTTTATTCTTGTGTTTCAACGAGATGTAGCGAGCACGAATATAACTGTTTCAGTCAGAGTTCGAGTACGGGTCCAGATACCCAATAGCCGACTTCCTGATAGGGTGACCTCTCTATACAGAATTACACATTCAAAATCTTCGGATATTTGTCGTCTATATAAGTTAATGTTTGAAAAGTCATAGCTACACGACAAATCCAATGGCTTGCTTTTTCGCTGCTTTTATTTTTTATTTATTCTTTCTCGTTGTAGTGGCTTGCTTATTCGGATAAATTTCATTGTATTTTCTTTGCTTTTTTTGTTGTTGCTTTTTGTTTTTGTTTTGTTTTCGTTTTTTTAATTATTAAAGCATTTATACCGCTTCACTCTCCAACCTTCCTAAGATGCATATTTTGCTTGGGGCTGATGCATTCCTTTTCATACACGTCATATCCTGTGTCTCGTCATGCGAGCTTTCAGGTCTGGCTTTAAAGGAGACCCGTCAGAACAAGGTCCGATATTTCAAAATACAACACCCAAAGCAAGCTGGCAAATACAGGGTGCAGCAGAAATACTTCCCACATAATGGCAAGACATTAGCTAGATGAAGACACCATTGACACTGAAGTCTTACCATTTTATGGTGGGTATTTCTACTACTCCCTGTATAATGACCAAAAAAAAAAAAATTGAAAAAAGAAAATTAACCCGAATAAAATCTAATATCACAGCGCTTTGTATAAAACAGTGCTTAGAAATGTGGTTGCTATGAAGAGTCTGCGTTCCGGGAAGTTATGCCTGGCGCTATAATTATAATAGTGCAGTAAGTTTCCACTTAGACTTTTAAATGCTTATTTACACTATTAACTGAAATTGATGTCCTGATCTTTGTTGTTATTACGTTTCGGTCGTTACGCCCTCCGGCCTTCGTCAGGTATCTGTCAATTCAGGTAACCTTCTGGGAAGTACAAACTTAAACCTTTATTAGATCGTTAAATTGTTCTCGTTCTGCTGTCAAAGTCTCGGGATATCTCGGGTACATCATTAGATTGTTCTCGTTCTGCTGTCCAGGTCTCGGGATATCTCGGGTACATCATTAGATTATTCTCATTCTGCTGTCCAGGTCTCGGGATATCACGGGTACATCATTAGATTGTTCTCGTTCTGCTGTCCAGGTCTCGGGATATCTCGGGTACATCATTAGATTATTCTCGTTCTGCTGTCCAGGTCTCGGGATATCTCGGGTACATCGCTGGATTGTTCTCGTTCTGCAAGTCTAGACATGCGCAGCGGAGTGAGAATAATTTCGTTCCGTGGAAAAGAAAGAGGGTTTACATTCGTATCGTCCCTCGTATAATGAAAATATAGTGTTGATACTTTTACTGATATATATATATATATATATATATATATATATATATATATATATTACTGTAGAAATGCATTGTAAATTATTTTACTATAGCAATGCATTGGGAGGATATGAAATGTATAATAATGAGGGATTAATGGCAGTGTTACTGGGGAAATATATTTATTATGGCTCCTGTGTACGCGTCCCTACGCCGAGACAGCTAGATAAGCGCCTTGAGGCAATTATAACTCTGACGACAAAGTCCTCTTCATCAGCAAGTTTATTAAAAGGCCAAAAGGGTAAAAGTAAAAAAAGAAGAAGAAATCGAAATATAACAAATACGAAAATTGAACATAAGAGAAACCGAGCCTTACTACGTAAAACATTTAGCAAGTATTAGGTTGGTGCAAAAATAATGTCGTTTTTTGACGTTCAACTTCATGTGAGAAAACGACATTATTTTTGCACCAACCTAATAATTGCAGTTTAAGTTCTCAAAAAGAAATAAAGTTTCAGTTTAAGAACATAGAGAAATGCAACAGTAAAATAGATGTATACAAAAAGGTGGCTACCTTAAACAAATGTTGAAATAATATATATTAAAGGAGACCAATCCAGAGAGGAAAAGGTTAAACAGGTACATACCGCCGATGCTATTGTTGGGAGTAAGATTTAACAGGATAAGATAATAAATTTGAAATGCGTGCTTGAGCCTGTTCTTTATTATACCGGCTCCGGTGATAACTAAGCGTTAACAGGATTTGGTGTAAAACGGTGACTAATCTAAAATGTACCTAAATTAAAAAGGGGAAAAACAAAGGCAAATTAAAACAGAGGTTCTGTACTGCGGTAATAGAACAATATTATTCTATGCATAACGTATAACCAGGATTAATTGTAATTGTGCAGTGCATCTGGTTTTCCGATAGAAATGCACTGAACGGGACTTTCTCGGCGATAAAAAATTAAAGCAATCCTTGACAATTACATTTATAATCATCAATCAAACCATTTAACAGTTATCAATGTTTGTTTGTTTTTTTATCAGTGTCACCCCAAGCAAAGCAGTACAGCTTCTCATACGCAAGCGGTTACAGAGTGTGGAGGAATTAGGAACAGAAACATTAGTAATAAGTAGAAAGAGTGAAGAGCATTCAGCAGCACTGTAGATAGGGATTGGCATTGCATTGGATGCAATGTGACGGCTGGAGGAACAAGCTAGGTAAGGTAGTTGTCTCCTGTAAGAACATATATATTATTGTATCTAAAGATTGTAGTTGAGGATCAAGCAGTGTCACAAACCTTCAGAATGTCTTGTGTGCATTCTGCAGACCTCAATTCTATTCAGATTTCGTGGTTTTCATATTGCCAAACTTCTGAATATCTCATTGATTAAATACGAAAAGAACTTTGAGGCATCTTAATAATACATGACTAGAACTACGTCACTCTGTGTATTAACAAATAAACCGGCCCTATCAGCTATTTTAATAATGAAGCCTTTAAGACCGAACTGGATACTGAGAATGAGAAAATGTTAGTGAGGAGAAAGAATAACAGAAAAGGATCCAGAAAGACAGAAGATTAATGATGCATTTAAATTTTTGAAGGTCTTAGTTGACAGGAAAGCAAGAAGCTGGAAGAGACATCCCCAGGTGAGAAGTGCGAGGGAAGAAATTATTAGAATAGACGCTAAGGTTACATCTAGCTATTTCAACAGTAAAATGATGAGAGCTATCATCCAATCTAGCATTACGCCAAAATTCATTAGGCTGCGATACCATAGCGGAAAGCTCATTAGAACAATCAGCGTGATAATATTTATAGAAAAGACAGTGGGAAGGTACGTTACTGAAGTGGGAATGAGACTGGAGCCGAGATGCCAGATCAGAACTGATAACTTTACAAATTCTTCTTGGTATTTTGTCAAGAATCTTTAAATTTATAGAACCAGATGCGGTTGATTGATATTTCATCATGATGACACCGTATGTCAACGTTCTTTTTTCTTTAAATTTCTATCTTTGTTAATCTTTAATTCACTGTTGTTGCTTTATTATCTTCCTCCATAATTACTTCTCGTTCTTTCTTTGTTCTCTTTGACTTCCACTGCTAAAACGGAAAAAATAATTTTGTGTGCAGACGATCGGAAAAAGAAACGATGTGGAGATTCCCGGACAGACAGATGACGCCGTTTTGTGAATCAACCGTGAAATTACGCAATCAACCCCACCCACTTCTTCACGTTGTTTTCTCTCTATCCAATGCCACCTTCCTTAATGCACCGAAGACACGAACGTGAAAAGTGTGTCGCTTTCACTTAGAAAACTACCCAGCCAATCTAACTCACACCCTCTTATTTTCCTAATTCCATTTTTCAGTCTGAAGAGCTGTTTAAAAAATGAAGCTATTTCTATTACTCATAATAATCATGGATTAATAATTGTAATAATACTAATTATGTATTAGACACTCACATACACGATTATATATGGCTAGAAATACCCGTGAAAATGTCATGATTTTCCTATTTTAATGTTTTGATATATCTTAATAATTCAGATAAAGACTGAATAAGCTCATGGCAAATTCCACAACAAAATATCCGTAGAAATTCTCCTATCACATGACTAAATATTTTAGCTCAAAATTGCAATAATCAAATAAGGATTTTGTTTATTATTTAAAGTAGCAAAGGAGGTACAAATGAATAAATTTGAAATTAATAATTTTTATTTCATTTCACTGAAACAGACGTTAAACACTTATCTTCTTTTCATTCTTTCATTCTCTCACTGAAATCAAGTAGCGTCTGATATGTTTTTTCCGTTTATCCACGCGATCAAAACGAAGTAATGCATTATTTATGATGTACTGACAGAGCGTAACGATCGTGCTAAGGGAGGAATAAGCTGAATTATTATATATGATTATAATTAATTATTATTAATAATAAAATTGTTCACTTATCTCATGTAAATAATTTTGCTAAAAGTTTATTTACAGATTATGTTTCTTGTTTCTTTATTAAAACAATAACGTTAACTTTATGATGACGTATTTTTTAAATAGTTCTGTTAATGATATAAAACTGAGGTTAGATAAAATGTTTAGGTCCGGTGGATAGCGGCTTGCGTTGAGAAGTCGGTAAGCTGAGTTCGAAATCCAGCCGAGTTAATTACATTCACTTACGTGCTACTACACTTTTCTCTCTCCCATCTAAGCGTAAATAGCAGGACAGACTGGGTCTTGTAGTCTTTGGGTGGGAACCGGTCTAAGAGAAAGAAAAACTGAATTCAGAACAAGTCTGGAAACGGTTGGGCTACGTCAGGCTATCACCCTCAGGAAACACCACTGTTACTGCCGCAAAAGTGGTGCCCCACGACGCTAGACGATTACAGGTCTCGGGATTCTGAAAGGATTACGAAATAGCAGTTCTTTTTTTGTCTACCTGTTGAAATTTAACTTTGGATTTATCTTTATAACTTTTACACATTTTTGAGAGATTATGTCTAGCAAAACACTGGAAAAAACCTCTAAAAATACTCAATTCAAAGAAGGGATGCAGTTATTTATCCTTTAGGTGTTTTACAAATTTATTTGATGATGGTATCACATTTACTAAAAAAATCGCAACACTTAAAACAGTAGTTGATTCGATTTAAGCATACATAAAAATTGTTTGTTTCTTTGTTTGTGTGTGTGTGTGTGTGTGTTAAGATGAGATAAAATGGAAAATTTATTAACGATGCATTTCACCAGAGGATCTGCTCTCTTTGGCTTCCTCGGGTTAGAATAATCCGAAAGAAAACAAAGAGAGAAGACGCTCTGATGAAACGCATCGTTAATAAATTTTCCATTTTATCTCATCATCTTCACTTTTCTTTTGGATACTGCATATATATATATATATATATATATATATATATATATATATATATATATATATATATATATATATATTTAAACCAATAACTTACTGAAGGAAAAATACGGCTTTAAAACAAAAAATGTTCTCCGCAACACAAAGAACTAAATGACTTCGAGAAACAAAATGACTTAGTAAGAAACATAAAATTTTCCGCTGGGTGTGGACTTCAATGTCTACGTTTATATTTGCATACACCCTATCCCTGATAGTGAGCACTTTAGCCCATATACTAAAGCCACTATACGAAGCTTAGAATGGCTCATGGTCAAACATAATAGACATTCGTTGTCTCTTTTATTTAAGAATACGTGTGAATATGTGTGTGTGTGTGTTTGTGTGCGTGTGTGTGTGTGTGTTTGTGTGCGTGTGTGTGTGTGTTTGTGTGCGTGTGTGTGTGCGTGTGTGTGTGTGCGTGTGTGTGTGTGTGTTTATGTAGAGGCAATGTAAATATGACGCGTTTCGTTCCCTAAGGAATCTTATGAAGGCAAATTAATACATTTTACACAGAAGAGAAAAATTAGATAACGTTAAGTTTTTAGATTCCGAAGCCCGGAATTTTTATTCTAAAAAATATAACATTTATAAAGGGTGTTCGAATAACTTGGACCGATTCTAAATGTGAATTAAGTTTAATCGTCTAAGGATTTTTTTCTTTTTCTTTCAGATTTAACAACTTAAGTCTTTGGCAATTTCAACCATGGAAAATGTAACAATCAAACAACGTGTTAATGTTTCAAGAGTGCAGTTGGAAAAATTGTTCATAAATTCAAACAAACTGGATCGGTGGCAGATGAGAAAACACCATTGCGTGCTCGTTTACGCCGTTCAGCTGAAAACATTGCTGCAGTGCACGAGAACGTGGCCGAAAATCCAGAAAACTCTATTCGTCATCGCGCGCAGGAATTGAACCTCTCCACAACAACGTTACATCGTTTCCAACTGCACTCTCGGTTGGTCGATTATGTTGACCAAAAAAATCGCGAAGTGCTCAAAATGCATTTCTCTTTGAACGTCCATTTTCGTAATAGGTTTCAAGAAATTTTACTCGTTGTTTGATTGTTAATCTTTCCACGGTTGAAATTGCCAAAGACTTAAGTTGTTAAATCTGAAAGAAAACGAAAAACAAAATCATTACACGCTTAAACATAATTCACATTTAAAATCGGTCCAAGTTATTGAAACAACCTATATAACCCCTTCCGGTACAGGCGGTGTATTTGTATTAACGAATGAAAAAGCAGGCCAATAAAAAACAAAGACAAAATCTATGAAAAAATAAATGAACACAAGTTTCAGAAGAACTTTTAAATGTGCAATGAAGAAATTAATAAAAAAAATTCCTGGTTAAGACTAATAAAGCTTTTTAAAAAAATAAATGAATAAACACCTTACAGTTTACTAGAAGTTAATACACTCTGTATTCCAATTCGGTTCATTATATTGGGAATAAGTAGCCTCGTCCCAATATAAACAATCCAGTACACTAGCCAGAATTTGAATCCAAAAAAAGAGTAAAAAAATGGTTAGAAACAAAGGAAAGAGTACTAAACTGTTATGCATCAGGTCATCCCATAAGTTCTGTCCGAATTTTGAATAAAGAAAACAAGTGACCAATCTTACATTTAATTACAGGTGCAATCAACAGTGTATTTTCCCTGATTATCTATGACTTCCTTCCATCTATTAACAAGCTTACTAATTCCATTACTGTAAAATTCTTTTGGCTTTGATTCGAAGAACTCACAAATGTCAGTTTTAACCTTTTCCTGTGCTACAAAAGCTGTTTCTTCCAAATGATTCTGTAAGCTACGAAACAGATGGTAGTCTGAAGGAGCAAGGTCGGTTGAATAAGGTGGATGCGGAATTTTCTCCCAACCAAGTTCTTCGGTCTTTTGTGATGTAATTCTTGCTGTATGTGGTCGCGCATTGTCCTGATGAAACATCACCCGTTTTCGATTCACTAGAGCAGGTCTTTTTTTCCTCAAACGCTCTAATTGCTGACAGTATATTTGAGCATTAATTGTTGCATTAGGTGGTAAGAATTCAAAGTGGATTATTCCTTGACAATCCCACCAGATTGAAAGAAGAACCTTTTGCCCATGAAGTTCCCTTCTGGGCTGTGGCTGGGGTTCTTCCCCTTTACCAAGTCACTGTCTACGACGCTTAACATTTCGATAAAAGATCCATTTTTCGTCGCCAGTCACAAGTCTATCCAAAAAAGGGGAAACAAGTTGGCGAGAATCGAGAGAAGAGCAGATGTCAACTCGGGATTTGAGGTTGTTTTCAGACAATTCATGAGGCACCCATTTTCCAAGTTTAGGAACTTTTCCAAGTTGTTGAAGATGACGATGAACAGTTGTATGGTTTAAACTGAGAACCACTGCCAATTCCTCAACTGATAAAGCAGGATTTTCTTCCAGGGATTCTTCAAGAAGCTTTTCATCAAATTCAACTGGACGTCCAGTTCGATCTTCATCTTCAAGGGTGAAATCTCCACCTCTGATTTATTTTGCAAACCATCTTCTGCAAGTTCTTTCATTCACATATTCCTCTCCATAAACTGAGTGAATGTTTCTAGCCGCTTCGGCCGCTGAGTTTCCTTTCTTGAACTCATAAAGCATTATGTGCCTCAAATGATTCTTGGGTACTTCCATGTTAGCAGGGTTTTAATCAAACAAAATTTAATTTTATTGTTCTCTGAAATAAAATTTGATCAGTTTAAATGCATCTAAACATAAAAATAATGTTCATCTCCATAAGACATTATAAAATACTCTTTAAATTTCGTTCATTTTAACAAAAAGTTAAAATTCGGACAGA
>OZ038483.1:94368738-94408738 GCA_964036315.1 Acanthosepion esculentum | reverse complement strand
TGTTAGCCGACGCGTTTCGTCCTCTGACTTGCCTCGATAAAGATCAGAGGAAGAAAGTTTCCCTTTATTAATAGGAGAAAAGTGTTTACAGATGTAGACATTGTGAATCATTGTCCCTTCAGGACGTGAGTGATCATGTTTTTTCCGACATTTTATTCTTTGTAGCTCTAAACCATGCTACATTTTCCATGCAGTTTTGACATCCATTCACGCAAGCTCATTGGGTAAGTTACTCGCTGTTTCCTTCTGCCCTCAGTGGAAACACTGGTTCTCCACCTCGAAGATGTTCAAACAGGCATCGTCTGTTGGCAAGCTCATAACTTTTGGCGCGGGTGGGGGTGGATTCTGAAAGCGTAATCCTGTTAGACTACCGGGAAAATGGAAAAACTATTAATGGACAGTACTATGCATCAGAATTAAGGCAACTTAAGGAAACAATCAAGTCGAGACGCAGATGGAAGCTGAGGACATGTGTGCACTTGCTACAGGACAACGCACCCATTCACACTGCTCAGGGTTCAGTAGCTGAAGCAGCCAAATATGTCTTGGCCGTTCTAAATTTTCCATTCCCTCTTTCCTCAACACGTGTCCCAAGAATTCTAGATCTTTCTTTCTGATTCTAAGTATCAGCATCCACTTTGCTTCTTTGTTACTCATATTCAGTCCATGGTATTAATATCTTTCTATAGAACCGCATTTCTATTCTCTTTACCTGTGAAGAAATTATTCAGCATTCATTGTTATATAGGAAGATTTATATTGCATAGAAGCAAAAAGATGTTGAAATGCTAACAGTGTTCCTATTTCTTTATATTTTCTTTTGCTTTTGAAAATCCTCTTTCACTATTTCTCAAATTATTTCAATATCTAAACGTTCTTCACTCTTTCTAATTGTGTTAAGTTTATTACAAACTGAATTAACATTTACTATGTTATACTACCAAACATCTGACTGTTAAGCGAGAAGTGACGTCATCATGCGATCGTGAAACGGATAGCCAAATTAGAAATTCATGACACGTGTTAAAGCAGATTCTCTTAATCATAAAACAAGCCAGTCATGTTGGATTATTTTGTAAATGTTCAAAAAAATTTCCACCTGATGAGGAAATTAAAAATTAAACAGAGCAACAAAATAACTAGATTCACTTTTACCTTTTGTAAAAATCAAGTGATGGTCTGCTTCGTACTCTTACAAATATTGCCATTGCTTTAACTAAACAAAAAATAACTGGAGCTGGAAAGAAGCAAATCTTCTAAAAGAAACAAAATATTCTTGAAACTGAGTTGAACCCAAACAAAAACTAATTTGATTTCCATAACAAACCAAATAAACTACGAGGGTCGTTCAAAAAACTCTACGCCTCACCCAGAAAGAAGAGCCTTAAGTGAACATTTTTGTTATGGCAACACACTGCGACTTCTTATAAAACTAGAAAAACTAATTCAGATTTCTCTCTGAATTTCTGTACAGCTGAGATCCATACAGAGGTGAGAAGTGTGCAACAAATCTAAAAAGGGACAAAACAGTGGCCCGATTTACACAAAGTATCTACAAAAGAAAAGGTATAACATCCAAGTAATCCATGAAAACATGTACAGACACTTTATGAGAACTCACCTTACTATGTAACCGTGAAAAAGTGGGCTACCGAATTCAGGAGGTGCAGGGATAGCACAGGTGACTCTCGGTCAGGTCGTCCAAAAACCTCAACCACTTATAAACAAGTTGATGCCATTCACCGTATGGATTTGGATGACATACGTCATACTATCCAACGGATAGCTAAGTCCATGGGCGTTAGTTCTGGTTCAGTCCATACTGTTTTAATTGAGATTTTGGGGATGAGCAAGCTGTCTGCAAGATGGGCCCCAAGAATACTGACACCAGAGCAGAAGCTGAAAAAGGTCAATATTTCCAGAATACTTTTGACTCGCTTCCAGGCTGACCCTGAGAATTTTCAGCGCAGATTAGTAATGCAAGATAAAACCTGGGTTCACCATTTCGAACCGGAATCAAAGATTCAAAGCAAACAAAGGAACCACTCTTGTTCTCCATCTCCGAAAAAGTTCAAACAGGCAGTGCTTGTTGGCAAGATGGTGGCTTGTTTTTTTTTTAATTCTGATGGCGTAATCATGATAGACTATCTGGAAAAGGGAAGCACTATTAACGGACAGTACTATGTATCAGAATTAAGACACCTGATGGAAGCAATCAAGTCGAAATCCGAGGGAAGCTGAGGATATGTGTGCTCTTGCTACAGGATAACGCGCCCGTTCACACTGCTCAGGTGGCACTAACTAAAGCAGCCAACTGTGGCTTTGAATTGCTGCCTCATTCCCCTTACTCACCAGACTTAGCTCCATCTGACTTCTGGTTTCCTAAACCCAAATCCCACCTGCAAGGCTTAGAACTTTGTGAACAACAATCCTATATGGAACGCTACATTTCAAATTCAAATATACCTGTATAACAGTTTCACATAGCTTGACAGCCTCATTTGCAAGCGTATTAAGTTATTTCAGAGTATTATTATTTTTTTTGTCACATATAAGGGTTTTATAAATTTGCTTCAAAAGCTTATTTGTATAACGTTGTTGTAGTAATGTAATTCGTCTTTTATGTGCTGTGTCCCTTCAGGACGATCATGGCCCTCCACATTTTCCTGTCCCTTGTACTTCTTAATATGTTTTGTCTTTGTTATTTCTCCCAAATCCTGTTCCCTCATTCATTTGCTCAAGCCCACCAAGTATGTTATGCACTGCTTTCCCCTGTCCCTCAATCTGTGTTGTGAGTATCAGATTTTACAAGTCCATCTTCTTCTTCATTACATGTCCCACAAATTTCAACTGCCTCTCCCTAATGTTAACTATAAGTTTCCTTTGTTTGCATTTTCTCCAAAACTTCGTTGTTGCTCACATGTTCGGTCCATTGTATCCCCAGCGTCTTTATGTAGAAGCACATTTCTGTTACTTCAAGTCTCTTCATCTTTAAGGAGTACAGTATTCGTTGCCGTATAGGAACGGAAGATTTCTAATTTGCTAACGACATTTTGTTGAAAGTCTTTAAAATAAACGAATTCAACATTTCTTTTTTACAGTAAGGCTCCCCCTGCACAAGGCCTGGGAGACACTCGAGGTAGAGGGTTACGTTAAGGAGACTTTATACGAATAAGAAGGGAAGACAACTCTAGACTTGAACAGGTTAAGATTGTAGTGATCGGGGGAACATCCCCTGGGGGTCTGTTCCACTTACATTGATTGTTATAGATATTTCCATCTAGAACAAAGTAATTCAGAAAAAGAAAGAAAAATATATTTATACACGAAACATATTTATCTCCTTTTCTGAATATATGTGTGTGTGTGTGTGTGCGCGCATGCGCGCGTGTGTTCATAGACGAAAAGAGAAAGCGATATAATAAACCAACCATGCTTGAAAAATATTAATTCAAAATATTGAAGCAATTGAAAAAAAATATATACATTTAAGTTACAAATTTTCCAATCTTCTAACTTAGGTTCTGAAATATCTGACTAGGGTGATTCAAAACAAATCATTGGTAAAACAAAATAAAAATATAAAATAAAATTTAAAAAATTATCAAGTGACTGACTTGTCCGTTTGAGATTAATATAAGGCACACTTTTCCCGAAAAATGGTTAAAAACACGCCCTGCATATTATATGAAAAGTGGGGATATAATTTTATTTCAGACCGACACTTCTATCTAACTCTAGCCCTATAATATTTGCTCAAACGACATCATTATCCTATTATAACTCTGCTCTTTAGTAAGCACGTCCGTTACGCCCTCATAAATAACTGACTTACGTCTTGATCGCAAGGAAAGACGGAAAAGATATTAGTTTTAGAAAGAAAGAAAAAGAGAAAGAATTCTTGCACACATTAAACAGAAAGAGAAAGAATTCTGGCACAAAAAGACTTCTGGTACACAGACAGAACGAGAAAGAATTCTGGCGCACAGATAAACAGAAAGAGAAAAATTCTGGCACACAGACAGAAAGAGCAAGAATTCTAGCACACAGACAAACAGAAAGAGAAAGAATTCTGGCACACAAAGACTTCTGGTACACAGACAGAATGAGAAAGAATTATGGCACACTGACAGAAAGAGAAAGAATTCTGACACACAGGCAGACACAAAAAGAGGAAGAATTCTGGCACACAGATAAGAAAGAGAAAAGCAAGAAGAAATAGGTGATAATACTCTCATGTTTTAACGTCTGCTTCAGTGGAATGGGGGAAAATGTCAATTTTAAATCTCCATTTAAACCCTTTTTAAATAATGATCTTCATGTATATTTATGATTGTTATTGCAATATTTTCTGTAAGTTAAGGTCAAATATTAAATTTCCACAATTTTTTTTTAGTAGTCATTAACTTATGATTCATCAGAAAATTCAAATATCAAAATCGTGAATTTTATACGTTTACTACTATAATTACTGTAAAAGAGATTATTGTAAAGGATAAAATCCTGGCGGTTTTCGTCGATTCCGTTATATGCCTTAAAATACTTTTGAAAGGAATTAGCGATAATAGTAAAACACTATCCTGGGGAAATAAAACATTAAGGCCGTAGAGAAATACGACTGTCAAACAAAGGAACCGAAGAAGAAAAAAAAAAGTAGGGTATTTTCACTGTTAGGATAATTTACTTCATGTTCGTTGTATTGCTAACTTTTTTATACAATAATGTTTTCTTTTCTAGTTACTAAGCTTCATTTAAACAGTTTTTCTCTCCAGAATCTATCTTACATAAGTCTACCATTCGCCCATGCTTTGAATATTGCTGCCAAATATGGTCAGGTGATCCTATTTATTTAGAGATTCTTGATAAAATCAAAAGAAGAATCAGCAATATCATTGGTTCTGACATGGCATCTCGGATTAAGTCACTTTCTCACCGCCATAAAGTTGCTTCCATGTGTCTTTTCTATAAATACTTTCATGGTAACTGTTCGTATGAGCTCTTCGCAGTGGTACCTAGACTTTATGAATTTAAGCGCAGTACTAGATTGGCAATAAGGTCTCATCATTTTAGAGTTGAATTGGCAACTAGATGTAACACTAAGTTCTATGCTGACAGTTTCTTTCCTCGTACTTCTCGCTCATGGAACTCTCTTCTGGCTCTATGTTTTCCAGCCAACTTTAATCTTCAAAAATTTAAATGCAATGTCAAACGTTATCTACTGTCTTCCTAATTACTCTTCTATTATTCTTACTCCTCCATAATGATTTTTCTTCTTTTACACCCAGTAACCCCTTTCGTCATAGTGATTGTATTACCTTACATGGAGTAAATTCGATTAAAAAATACATTAGATTCAGGAAAAAGAAACGTATATACACAAGTATAGCACCAGTTTTATGATCAGTTTTAATAGGAAGTCGCACTATACAGAGGTCATTTTAAGTGATTAAAAATCATGCATTTCGATGAACGGTTAAACTAAACGCCTTTTTCCTAATTATCAACTGCTGAAATGGGAATACGTCTAATATTCCCGTACGTCTTGAACAATGTTAAATATGCTTCCGAATATTCCCCATGCACTCCAGATATTTCAATGACCAATGCTTCAAATAGATTGTGGATACTCTTTAGTCAAACTGAGAACATATATATATATATATATATATATATATATATATATATATATATATTATAAGTTATTACATACGAACATACAAGTAATCACTACAAAGATGCATACTTGTTTCGATGCCTAATATAAGCATCTCATCAGGTGGTGAATAAAGAGGGTAACTATTAGGCATCGAAATAAATATACATCTTTGTAGTGATTACTTGTTTGTTCGTATGTAATAACTTATAATAAATAACTATTGCTCTCCTTTTTGTATTAAGCTCTCTTTTAAATTAATATTATGAACGTTTGAATTTGTATTCTTTTCGTTCTCATTACATTTGTATGTATGTATATATATATATATATATATATATATATATATATATATATATATATATATATATATATATATATATATTCAGCTGCGTGGATAGTAGTTTGTAACCGCGGGTTTCACACTTTTGCGATCATCAGACAAATTGGTTTATTCTTTCAAAAGTGGAATATTTTATGCTTATTTGTGTTTGATTATTTGTGCGTGGTGGAGGAAAGAAATTTTCTTCTGTGTTTCTTTAGGGTGACACTCTCACATACACAGACGCACATACATACAGCCGTATGCATTATAGTTCGTACAAATATAAATAATCTGAGGTTAGGCGCAGTTACACTTCCATGCGTTCGTGCATAAATATATATTGTCATTCTATTTCGGTGTCAAGATTGTAGTTACAAACTACTATCCATGCAACTGAATATGTTAGCTCTATCACGGATATGGAGCACTTATCACTAAGTACCGCGCATATAAATTTATATATATATAGATGTAGAAGAACGTATGTATATGAAATTTGCATGGATGTGTTTACAATATATGATAGAGCAAGATCGCTAATATTACATTCAAATATCACTCCATATTAACTTAAAACTAAATTTTAAGTAAGAGAAATTACCAATCTAAAAATAGTCGCCAATTGAACTCATGAATAAAATTCAAACTGATAGAGATATCACCTTAATAATCAATTACAACTAGAAGTAAACTTATATTTGATAATAACATTTTAGTATTTTAATGTAAATTCTATGACTATTTAATATTAAATCCCCAAGTTTAAAAAAAAACTTTAACTAACATATAATTAAATTCCTTAGACTGTTTAAACATTCAAACTTATATAAAAAATTATAATATTTATGAACTCTCAAAGTAAAGCAAAAAACAGCGTCCATTCCAAAGAAAACTAATGACACTTTATCACAACTTCTTTCTCTCTCTTTCTCTTTATGCCTTTTTGTCCTATCCCCCTCCCATATCAATATATAACTTCCGTTAACAGATTTAATGCGTCAATGTCTGGTTTTCCTCTAAAAAATTTAAAGTTGAAAGAATAAAAATGTTACGTCTCTCTACCCCCTTCACACCCCCTTCACTCCCTCACTTCGTTAATTTACTTATTACTGCCTGTCATAAATGTGTAAATTTCTTTTCAATTTTTGGTTTCAACCGTTGGAAATAAAATCTGATGATCCGCTGTCCTTTAAAAGGGCTGTGGTGAAATAATTTATTATATGGAACCTTAAAGTGTTCTGTTTTTATTTAATATATATATATATATATATATATATATATATATATATATATATATGTGTGTGTGTGTGTGTGTGTGTGTGTGTGTGTGTGTGTGTGTGTGTGTGTGTGTGTGACAGTTGAAATTACTCACAGGATGGAATGGTGGCAGGACAGACACAGGAGAACATACTTGATGAGCTTGAGAAAATAGATGCCGGAAGAACGTTTAGAAATAACGAAAAGAATTTATTTAAAACTGTAATGGACAGAAAGTTGTGGAGAGCCATGATGGCCAACGTCCTGAGGGGACATGGCGCATAAGAGAAGTGGATTTTCCAACTGCCTGCGAAATGCTTTCTTTTCCTTGATTGACGCGATCGCGCTCTTCACAACCGGAAGTTGAATTCCAAATGTAAATGTTGATTAGTTCACCATCGAATTGTCAATCAGCACTGACAAAATTCCGAAATTTGATATTATTCCGCGTTTGAGGAGCAAGTACTTGTGAGTGTTTATGTCATAAATTTAATAACGTGTCCCATTCAATAAGGTCATTGTTCGGCACCGCGATAACTTTTTTTTAACTACTCCTGTCGCTGTTTTATATAACCCGGAACGTGTCCTACTGAAGCAGTATCTACGTACAAGCAAGACGTATCCTCCAGGGAATGAAATTAAATTACTACAAGCAAATCATCACTTCAGCTATATTCGTTTCTAAAACGAAAAGAAAGTATAGTGGTAATTAAACATCTGACCCCTACAGAATGTCAGATATTAATATGGAGTAGGAGAATCAACCGATTCAGCCATCTTTGGATTGCCTCGTTGTACCTATATCTACACCAATGTGCTCATCTATAGATGAGAACTCTCCAGTCGCATCCAAAGAATTAAGAGACTCAACTCTGACTCTCGGTCTGGAATGGAGAAGAGTTCGACGTATTTTATTTGAAAATCGGGGAATATTGGGAAGTTGGTTTCGTATTTATCCTCGGTGATGTATTGCCTCCTTTTTATTGCTTATCGAGCTTCTTCTCTGCCGGGTGCACTTCAATCTACGCATGAATAGATATTTTTTCCGGCTTTCAACCCAGACAAATGGAGGGAACTACACCCGATCATGGGAATAAGGATTGTAAATGGAAGAATAAACATAATTCAAACTAGTTTGTAACCAGACATTTTATGCTCAATAAAAAATTAAGAAAATGTAAACTCTAGGATGCTATCCTATATATAAAAAAAAACACTGTACGTGTGTCCGTCCGTTTTTTGATCTAGGCGTATCATAAACAACCTGAAGTAACAGGTAGTAACAACTGTAGTTGCATACGATTATAAATTAAACCATTAAAGTTAAATTTAAATATCGAACAGAATGAAAAGTTTAACTTTAATTTCGTTTTTCGTCGCAATTGTAATTGATATCACCTAATTAAACCGTAATTAAAACTTAAGTACGTTACTCATATGTTTTTTTTTTGTTTTTGTTTTTTTACTTTTTCTAGCACGCGTGCTGTGAAGTATTCGAAATATTACATAGTTCGTGTTCTCTAATGTCTTTTAAGAGTGACTTTATATGAAGGGATCATAAAAAAATTGTGATTTTAAAAGAAAATAAAAATTGCGCGCAAAATAAATGTAAACAAACTACGGAGATCAGTTGTGTATACGAAGAAAGATTATGTCGAATAAAGATAAAAGAATTTCATTATTTCTAAATCCTTATAGCTTTTACGTACATAGGACGCTGACGTTAAAAGGTCGAGGGCCCGAAAGCCCTCTGGAGGGCGGGTTCGAGGCTAGTAGTTAATAATAATCTTTTCAATAATCTTTTCAATAATATTTACTAATGCCATAACCTGATATGGTAATAGAAGCATTGCATTACTTAAGGCACTAACAACGGATTCAATTTTTGGCGGTTGTGGGATCGGATGTGTGCTTCGGCAAAACGTCACTGTCCACTCAGTAATATTGTCTGTCTTAATTCCTTTACCTCACTACGGTTCCTGGAGGTTGGTTGGTTGGTTGATTGATTGATTTTGTTTAGCGGCATATCAAAATCTCTATGGGTTATTTAATGCCGGAATCTGAATATTTTGGACACAATTTTATGATTTCAGTTAAATATACAGATATGCTGTACATAATTTTATTCTTTCGCGGTAAAGGAAGTTTTTTTTTTAGATCTATACTTTGTAGATCATGAAATGTATTGTAGATAATTTTACTGTAAAAATGTTTTTTTTTTGTTTTTTTTTAGTGTTGCAATGATTATCATTTTGCTATAAAAATCTATTGTTGTCCATTTTATTATAAAAATGAAGGGTTGATTTTTGTTTGAGGATTCAATATCTGCCCATAGGTGAAATCCTAACAGTTGCTACCACCACGAGTCAGGGTGGATCTAGTAACAATAGCAGTTCAGGGGTGGTTTTACGCTCCTCAAAACCTCCAATCTTCCGATCAGGGACCTTGCTGCCGGATGTAGTTATAGTCATCCACGCAATCACAGTCATTTAGTATTATATATATATATATATATATATATATAGTCTTAAAATGTGCTATATTTATGGGATAAAGTGCACAATATCAGAGATAGAGCGTGTGTAAATACAAAAGTGAACATAGAAGTCAACACTTAGAGGCGACAATCTGTTTCATGCTAGATTGCGTGCTACGTCGTCCGTCCGGCGCATAATGATTTAAGTTTATCTCCACCTCTCTGTGATTGCGTGCGTGCTCGCGTGGAGCGTCCGTCCGACATACAATGATTTAAGTGATTAAGATTTAAAAATACGTGTTGTTATTTAGTAAGTATTTTTATTGTAACTTTCTTCAAACAGATAATATTTTTTAATTTAAATATTTTTCAAGTTAAAGACATACACAAAGAGATCCCGCTTTGCTGTTTCATTCAATTGTTTGTAGAGTAATTATTTATATTTCAGAATCTTTAAACAAACAATATTTTAAATATTTAAAAGATATTTTTTCCATATTTGAAAAATATTTTCAAGTGAATATGTTTTTAAAATATTTTTTGGCATATTAAAAATATTTTTAAGTTAATAAGATTTCAAAAATATTTTAAGTGTATAAAATTTAGAAACACGAATTTTTTATACAGTATTTTTATTACAACTTTCTTCAAACAGATAAGTTTTAATTTCTAAATAAACTTAAATGTTTTATAACTTGAACCGTCAGTGACCCAACGGGTCACGGGTAGTCTAGTATATATATATATATATATATAAATATATATATATATATATATATATATACATATATATATATATATATATATATGTGAGTGTATATCGGCGAAACATCCAGAAACCTAAAAAAAAAAAAACTGAACATCGCAGAGATGTGCTGCATAACAGCACTTGACTGGTGGTTCACCGGAAAACCTCTGACCAAAAATTCGATTTAATAAATGATGACAAAGAAAAGAATTCACTAAGAAGAAAGTACATTGAGAGTGTTCCAATCTCACAATTCTCGACAATAAACTTAAGATCAGGACCATACATAATACCGCCAAGAATCGCAAATGCAATAGTAGTACGATGTAGTATACGAGCTAATGGAACAACAGATCTACTCGGAGTGGCCTGATTTAAAAAGCAACGGATACCAAGGGCTCTAATATATCTTTTTTTATTAAGAGGGGCAACCAAAGGATTTATGTCATTTTTTAAAAATCCTTTTTAGAACAATCGAAATTTTGGTAGTATGACAGAATTTTATGCACAACGAAAATCTTCATGTGGTGAGTTAAGTTTGTGTTTTACATGAAACTCAGAATCGTGCAACCGGCGTGGAAAATGTATTTTATATATACATATAGTCAACCACAGACAGACTGTTTCGCTGTATCACAGCTCTTCAGTGTGGCTAGACGTCCGGTTGCCTCTAGCTAGGATCGAAACCTGACTGAATTGGCGACAGTCGGAAATTCTACTACTAAGCCATCGGCGCACGGCAGTGATGACGGTGAATTTTAGCGCATTTATTTTTTGATAAACACACCATGACCGACAGGACTCAATTCGTTTTACCGAAGAGTCTTATATATATATATATATATATATATATATATATATATATATATATATATATATATATATATATATATATAATTTAGCTCTTGAAAATATATTTCAATTGTGCACTGTTGAGTAACAAGCTAATTCTATAAACAACAGCCACCTTCTTTAATGCAACGCTCTTCAGTAAAATGAATAGAACACTCCGGCTGATTGTCATTTGTTTACATTCATAAAAAACAATACGCTGGATTTAGCTGCTTCACTCTGCCGAATGAAGATAGCGCGGTGGCAGAAGCTCTGATTGACACCAAATCGGTTGGATTTCCTGACTAGAGGCATTCGGGTGTCAAGTCGAGCTGAGGAGCTGTATTACAGCGAAACAGTACTGTCTGCGAATGACAGATATATATATATATATATATATATATATATATATATATATATATATATATATATATATATATATATTCACTTACGTAATAATACCTTTGGGAAAGTTAATGAATCTATCTATCTCCCCACCCACATCTATGGGTGAATAGAAACCGGTCTTGGAGAAAGACAACGATGGATTAAAAACTTGCGGAGGGTCGTTTGGGGACCTTGTGCCATACTGTACAGCAGTGCTCTGTATTCGACTCTTCCAAAACGTGTGGTTGGTTTTGCACAATAATCAAATGATATGTGCGTGTAGTCTGACTGTTGGCTCTAAGAACTGAACTGCTTCACCATGTCCAAAACAACGTGTGTGTGTGTGTGTGTGTGTGTGTGTGTGTGTGTGTGTGTGTGTCTGTGTGTCTGTGTTATATGTGCGCTTTGAGTATTAGATTGTTATCTATAAGTTTTAAAATCATTCTCATCCTGTGAGTCTTAATTCGGGTATTAAAATTCGGAAACATGTGCGCGTGTAAAAAAACTAGGTGGGTGGGCAGGCACCAAAAATGCATTAGAAATAGACATGCATGTTCGATTTCAGATCTCGCTTAACAGTCTGTCAAGTCCAACACGTTTACATTACTCGCTTGCTTCATTTGCATTATTGCGTGTTTGCTGTTAAAATACTACCAAAGTTACCTCATAAAGCCTGAAGACTCTTACAGTATTACGCCCTTCTTTCCCGGTCGCCATCTTCCGCCTTGCCTCGCTTCCTCGCTTCCTTCCGTTTATTTTCGTTGATCAGCTCATTCATCAAATTCTATATTCTCATATTTGTTTGCATGCCTGTTCGACTCTTCATTTTTATAGTATCCCATAATTCCTCATTTTCACTCAATTTCTTCATAAAGGTCCTTTGCATTTCTAGGCTTCTATTCGTTTACATGTCATTTACAAGTATTTCTTGTCAGTCTCTTGATTATTCTCTCTCGTAAATTTTATTTTTCTTTCTCCCTCCCTCATATTCCTATCTCTCTCGTTCAGACCTTTTCGCTGCGTCTTCCATTTCTTCTCTGCCCTCACATATCATGTTTGTTTTTTTAATTCCTACCCTATTACTTTTCACTCTTCAATTTTTTTCCTCTCACTATTAATTCCTTTCCTTATTTCTTCCATTCCCTCTCGATTTGTCTTCAACTTTCTTTTGTTTATTCTAGTCTTTCTTTCCTAAAGTTTTTCCTATATACGTTAATCTCACATGCGCGGGTCTTTTCTCACTGTCTGTTTGTCGTTCCACCTTTTCCTTACTTTTCGTCTTGCTTCCTCTCTGTGCATCTGTCTCAACGTTCTCAACCAAACAAAACGAAACTTTTAAGAAATAGAGTTTAATGTAAAACGCATGCATACACATACCGAACAGTGAACACTGCAAAGTGCGCATGCTCACGCGAGGACTTGAAGCCTTTCAATGAACGAACAGATACAATGAGAGAGTAGTAAAAGAAATACAACGAATACAAAGCCAAAAATGGCTGAAAGCCACAGATACACATATGCACACATGCATTTATTCTTTCCTTCACTCTCAAACTCTTTCACACAAAAATCTCTTTCACTAATCCTACAAATGTCCGTTCGTGCGTCCGCCATCTTTTCCTTCGCACAACAAATACACAACTGCATTTAATGAGTTAACCTATTCAGAAGCGCTCAGTCTACGCCGTTTTCCTGTAAAAGGGAATGGAATGGAGCTATTATCCTCTCGGGGGTTTCTTCAATGAGCCCCCGACCCTGGCCTATTGGCCCCCGGCTTCAAAACCCAAGTCTAATCTCGAAGCCCAACCCAATACCCATAGTTACCGGAGAGGACACTAAAAGCCGTGACATCATCATAACAAGAGAAGTTGTCCAGTCGATTGCTGGTAACGGCCTCAGAAATAGTTCCCGCGCTTTTAACTCAACAACCCTCGGGGTTTTTACCGTCATTACTACAACCACTTTCACTCGCCTGAACGAAAAAAAAAATTAATAAAAATAAAAACTCATCAACCAAAACATCGCGCAGCATCCTTACGTATAAAACGACCTTTTTTCTGCCATCTTTCTCCTCCTTCTCCATCTAAATCTCTTCTCTAAGTCTTTATATATTTATTTATTTTTTCCCGAAAAGTGTTTAGGGTGGAGAGAGTTCTCATAGTCGGGTGGTGTTCGGGTTAGAGACATGAGCAGAGACACAAGTGGACGAGGTTGGGGTCAAAGTGACCGCGAATGTAATGTTCCCTCAAATATGTGAACGGAATTGCATCCACAATATCTCCATGAGTTGACATGGTATTTGCGTGTTGGCTTAATGGTTAGGCCATGGGACTGATTCTTATAGAAACGAAAATTCCGAGTATTCCAATACAAAACAAAAATTGTTTTAAATACTGAAACTATAAATATATCATGTATTATCGGGATAACTCTCACGAATAGTATTTTATTAAGTTTCATATTTAACACGCGATTGTCAGCAATCATAGAACAGACATTATATATACTAGCAATGCTAACCACATTTCTGTGGGCCTAGTGCTTTTTATTTATTTATTTTGCTTCGCGGCGTTAGGCAGCTAGTTATGTATATTATTCCCACTCTGAATATTGTCTTCGTCTTTGTTGTTATCACAATGTTTCGGTCGTTTTACCATCTGTGCCTTCAGATACATGTAAATCCTTATAATAGTCAAGGAAATTCGAACTGAACGCGAGAGGAATAAAGCGTCAGTTTGTCAATTTAGTGAAGTAATTGTGCGTTCGATCCTTCAGTCGGCTAGTACATAAGACTAGAAACTTGGGCAGCAATAACTCAGCAGTACTGAATAAGACGTGTTATCTCTTAATAGGTTCGAATTCTGCGGAAGCACGCAAATTTTTTATTTAATAAGATTTCTCGAACATTCATGCCGATATATATATATATATATATATAACCGAATGGGTAAATATACGTACGTATACGAGCAAGCGATCGTATACATAAACATATAAATACTCTATAGCATAAGAAAAAACAGTGCTCAATTAAAGTAATATATATATATATATATATATATATATATATATATATATATATATATATATAAAGCAATATACTTAATATCTTACATTAATTTCACAACTCGGAGTTTCATGCCCAAGCAACTTTCAAGTGTTGGAATTATAATATTCATTTTTATTTCTATTTATATGTTGGGTCGACACTGTTTTTTTTTTTTTTTTCTGGATCGCACGAGATATATTATGTTGGGGTAGAATATTATTGGAATTAAAAAAGAATTATAGTTTCATCTTGAATTTGAACTTAAGCTTAGATTTTTATGCTTTATTTTATCCTATTTTATATCATTTTATAGTATATTTTATAGTATATTATTTTATTCTATTCTGTATGAATTTATTAGGTATATTATTTTATTTTATCATGGAATACTTTGTTACTGATATCATTAATCTCGTTAGGTTAGTATTATAATTATCGGTAACTTTCTTAATTTTGAAAATATATAGTGTTGCCCTCCACCTTGATTTCCTAACGCCCCCTTTTTTGTTTATTGACGTCTTCATAACTAGTGTCACCCTAATTCAGAATTTGTATTTCTTATTTCCAACATTATTTTCAATCCTAAAAGTTAATCTAATTCCACCCCAACAATAATATATCTCGTGCGATCTAGAAAATTAAAAAAAAAAAAAAAAAAAAATTTTAATGTATTCTTTCTTTTACAAGTATATTAGTGTATTTCTGTTTGTTACTCAATTATATAAAAACCTGAAAATATTGTCTTATTGAAATTTATTCCGTTTCCTTTTCCATCTGCATGACAAGCCGCCACTTAAATGTGTGGATTTGGTTTACCCCTAATTTTAACTAAATTAGGTGCAGTAGAGCAATAGGTTTTAAAATGTTGGCAGTCATTTATTTCAAATTAACTTAAAAACCGGACATTTAAGCCAAGCTCCTGCGTAGTTTAAAGGGACGTCTTGCTCCTCTTAGAAAACAGCAATGGTAATTTTGAATAAATAATTACGAATTCTTCAATTCACACCATGGAACTTCAAGACCTCACTTTAACTCTGATTCAGGCTATAAAACCAATTCTGACCAAAAAACCAATTAGTCCAAAATTCTAATTCACGCCGGAACTTAAAATATCATGTCACGAAACTTCTCAATGTAACTGATTTCTTCGCATTTTGAAGAAAAACATTGACTTTCTCCATTCAAAGGTTTCGGTGATATTTTAAACTGAATTTAAAACAAAAAAAAATTAATTCAAAGATTTTGTGTTACCCAATATAAATTAAAATGTTAAAATCACTAATTATTTTCAGTTATTTTCAAATTTGAATTTTTAACCGTTCCTTAATCCGGACACAGACCCCAATGCTGGACGTTCAGGCACCATATGGAGGGCAGATTTTCAATCCCGAGATCATCCTGATTCCAAAAAGGTATACTATGTCTATGTAGAGCAAGTTTGGCCCGAGTTAGAGTGCTTTCAGACACACGGACGGACAGACATAATTTACCGTTTATTTATTTATAAGATGCCAGGCATCCTGTTAGGCTTCCAAAATATACTATTAAAAATGCCATCTTTGCTTCCTCACAAGGCATCAGTAAAATGACAAGGTTTCCAGGGTATGAAATTGCTTTATTTGTATAACCAAACAAAGTTGATTAGAAAAGCCGCAAACAAAATAAATTCTTTAGGAAATTCACAAAAGCAATTGGAAATGGAAAAAAGTCATTTTTTAAATGTTTGCAGATTAGTTATTTCCATAAACTGCGAATGGCATTTAAAAGAAAAAAAGCAAGCTGGACAAAATAGACATTTTCGAATTGAGACAATTTGCTTTCAGTTACAAAACACTCTGTGTTGAATCCCACAGTTTTACGTAATATTTGTGCAACACAAAACTTCATATTTAAAAATATTCAATAAGTATTCAATGCTTTGCATGCATGTATATGAATAATGACAAAAAGAAAACTTATCTTGACAAAGTTCCTCCAAGGACGAAACGCGTCGCTTAAAATGTTTTCTTTTTGTTTTTATTCATATTGTCCTTCTACAGATATATTCTATCTGAAACTTACACATGCTCGCACACAAAGTTTTAATTTATTGTATTTCCAACTAATGAATAAATATACTTTTTATATAATTAACTGTACACAGATGCATAATAACTAAATATGCACAGAAAACAGAAAAAATTGATTTAATAGAAATAAATCCCATTTATCTAATTTAATAGGTGAAAAAAGTATTCGTACAATACAAAAAAGAATACATAATCTTAATTTAATACTTTGTAAAAAAACTATTAATCACTTCTATAGCGACCAACCTCTTCTTGTAGTTCTCAATTAATGATTTGAAAATTTTAGTTGGTATTTTGTTCCATTCTTCTTCACGTGTGGTCTTCAGATCCGGGATATTGGTTGGAGCTCTCGATTGGATTTGAATTTTCAAATAACGCCAGATTCTCGATTGGGTTTAAATCTGAGAACTGACTTGGCCATTTCAGGATATTTATATTATTTTTAGCAAGCCATTTCTTCGTAGATTTTGCCGAGTACTTAGGATCATTATCTTGTTGGAAGATCAAACTAGGAGGAAGTTCAAGATTTTCAATCGAAATCATTAAATTTTCTTCCAAAATATTTTGATATACTGCGGCATTCATTCTACCATCTATTGCTGATATGTTGCCAATACCTTTTGCAGAAAACCACCCCCAAACTATGATGCTGCCACCACCAAATTTCACTGTTGGAACTGTGTTCTTTTGTTTGAAGACATCGCCATCTTTCCTCCATACATGATTTCTAGAATTACGTTCAAATAACACAATTTTGGTTTCGACTGTCCATAATACTCTTTCCTAATACAATTTTTCTTTATCCTGATGTTCACGAACGAATTTCAACCTGGCATCTCTGTGTCTTTTCAATAGCTGTGAAGTTTTCCGAGGGGAACGTGACTTTAGATTGTTCCTATGAATTTCATTACTTATTGTCCGTTTAGTGACACAGATTCCTGATGAAAGCAAATCATCCTGCAACTCTTGGCGAATAACCATTGGATTTTGTTTAATTTGACGAATTAATTTCCTCGAAGATGTTGAAGAAATCTTCCGTGGATCACCTTCTTTGGTTTTCCAAGTTTTGAGGGGTTTTTATACCTTGGAATGAATGAACTAATGGTAGTAAATGGAATATTCAGTTTGTCTGATATTTTCCTGTAACTTTCATTTTCTTTCCAGAGCTTAACAATTAGTTTTTTTGCAAATTCGTCAATTCTTTACCTCTTGCCATGATGAAAACCTTCTTGCACGAATAACAATTACAGAATATTCTGTTTGTATTTTTAGGCTAAAATAACTACTGATAAGATTATTGAAACATTCTAGAATATTCCACTTGAATAATCTAGAGTATTAAAGCAATTCAAGTTGTTTTTTTAAATCGGAAATTTGCATTGTACTTCTTTCACTCATTAAAAGGAATAAATGGGATTTATTTTTACTAAATCAAACTTTTTATCTTTTCTATGCATATTTAATTATTGATCATCTGTGTACGAAAAAGTGTGTTTATTCATTAGTTGAAAATACAATAAATTAAAAAATTTTATGCGTACGAATATTTGTCCCCCCCCCACACACACACACACACTGTATATACATTATATATATAACTTGAAACGCTATTCTTAGTGGATACTCGTATTTGAAATAGATGCTCTATTTTTTTAATTTTAAACAGGGTGTATAACGTTTATTGGCGTGCGTGTTCGTGAAAAATTTATCAGGAAAAGATGTTGCTCGTCAGGCTTATAAACATTCGCTTTTTATAGGGGAAAAACCACAGTTTGATCCGACGTTCTCAACCGCTCGCCCACAAAGAATGTCACAGTTAAGCAAGGTTCTATTTTCCCTTTTTAGGGAAAACACATCCACTTCAGATTATTTTTCTCGAAAACACATAGCTACCTAGTTTTGTATCCGAAACTTAAAACAATTTGCAAAAAATTAATGGATTTATTTTTAATTAGATATTATTTTTATTGTTTCAAAAGTGATAGTACATGCACGAGCGAACACACACACACACACACACACACACACACATATATATATATATATATATATATATGAAATGAATTACGTCCGACAATTATTTAATATATTTTGTTTATACGTTATTTTAATAGATACAATTTATTTAAGTAAATGCTCTGTTTTTGAATAAACAGTATTAATTACATTTACCGACCTTAATGGAATTTATAAACAGTAATTCGGACCTTACTAATCTGACCCTTCTTTCTGGCTGAATGGTTACACCACCAGATCAAATGATGGTTCCCACTGGGGTTACAGGTTCGATTCCTGTCCGAGATGTACAGATTTTCTACGAAATTTCGCGCACATTTAGGCCGGTAAATTTAATTAATACTGTTTAATTAAAAAAGCAAACAACGCATTTACTTAAGTAAATTGTATATATTTAAATAACGTATAAACAGGAAATATATATTACTTGCCTAAGATACAATTAATAATTCTGAATATTACGATAATGGAAATGTAATATAAAAATAAAAACGCCTCTTAAAAGAATGAACTCGTGAATGACGTTCTGAGGAAAATCTTAAATTTTTCTTTCTAAGTTTTAAATTCAAAATTTGACCAAAGAAAATGATTAGTTCCACTTTCGTATTTTTTGCCTCTTCCATAACTGACTAAATGACATAGTTCAACCATACTAGTTTTGTGTTTTTTAGGGTGGAATCTAAATCGGTTTCCCTGTCATCTACTTACGAAGTGAGAAGGATGATTAACAATTCAAAAGAGAAAAATCGATAGTTTAGAAGAACGGAAGAACTCTAATAAATCAACAGCCTGCTAACTAAAAGGTATTGTTTCAATATATTCACCGTGGAGAAGGCAACAAGGAAACTACTCCACTATCACTCCCATTATCATTTATGGCTTTCTACGAATCTCTTATTTTATTTTTCCCCCAAGCAAGGCGATAATGCCGCTACGACGCAAGGGCTACTGGAAGTGAAAAAGAACTAAAATGTTTGATATGGTGTTCCGGGATATACATTTTTGATGAGATTTTATGAGCTCTTTGTACATTGAACTGCTAACAATTTTGGTGGATTCATCTAAGTCCAAAGGAAATGATAAGACATAATTTGTATAAAGAAATAATAACAAATATACTGACAGCTCTTTAAAAAGGAAAAAAAGGAAAAATGAAATGAAATGTGAAAAGTTCAAAGCAACTTAAGTGTCTGTAGTTGATTACTCACATATTGCAGGAGCGAAAAGAATACGTCTTTTCGCTATGAAAAGTCGTCGCGAAAGAAATTGAACCCTTCGAATCTCGCGCCGCCTGTAATTATCGTTAGGGGGCGCTAATTCAACAAAGTAACTGGAAAACAAATCCTAAACAGGAAACAAATGATAAACCTCTACTCCTGTTCAAATGACTGGGGAGATGCGTGAACCGGACGATAGGTAAAAGGTATTTACTCCTATTAAAGTTAACCTGAATGAATAGGGTAGAGCCTTTTGCGACCGATTTCTTTTCCAGGTAAGGAAAGAGAGACCCAACAAGTGTCACCTGACCTGTGACAGTTTGCTGACAGATTCATAATCGAAATTTGGAGTGTAAAACATTACATCAATAAGATCAGCTTCAAAATATCAAACAGGAAGGGTATTCGAGGTGTGAGTGAAAACTAAGTAGGCAACTAATGGAGACTTTCTATGCAACGGATATCGGGTCATATATGCACGCTGTGAAAAATAAATGTTCTAATACTAGATCGAGGCATGAAGTAATGTGTCCTAGGTTACTGTCAATTCTGACAGAATTTTTCTAGTTACCCAGAAAAGTAAATATATATGCATGTATGTATGTATGTACATTTTATATATATATATATATATATATATATATATATATATATATATATATATATATAATTCACTTCAAAAAACACCAGGAATGTTGAAACAAAATGGCTATTTTTGTAGTGATGTTATAACATGTTTATGTTATAATTTTATATATATATATATATATATATATATATATATATATATATATATATATACCGGGTGTGACGATAAACTGCATCCAGCAGCAATGTTTCTAATAGGTAAATTTCGAGGATCGTGGAGCCGACTCTTAATTGCTGTTGTTTCTAGGCCTGCACAGACCTAAAGTGGTAGTTTGGGTCCCAGCTATGGCCAAATTATGAACGCACAAACTCGAAAATATAAAAATACATTAGAAAAAATTACCAGCAATAATATATATATATATATATATATATATATATATATATATATATATATATATATATATATATGATGCGTTCGGTAAATTGCCGCTATTTTATATTTTCAGTTTCGCACAGTATAGAATGGTCATTTGGGCACCGTCTGTGAGAAAAAGAGCACCATGACACAATTAATTCACTCCGCTATAAATTTGGAAATGGCATTTTGTACTGCTTGGCATTCGTGCTGGAAGCTTCAGTACGAACATTTCAGTGTCAATCTGAGGACAGTGCAGAGGATTCGGAAAGAGTTTGAGGAGTCTAATGGTGATTATGAAGGTGTTTAGCGTGATCATTAATGATGGCAACGTTATGTGTTCATTCATCTTCCCTCAGAGCATCAGACTCAACACGGAGGCGTACATCAGGTGCCTAAAAGAGGTAGTGCTGATGTGGGTCAAGAGGGTGGCTGCTGGAAGACTCTATGTTAACTTAAACCGTCTCGAAGAAATGCAGGAGAATCCGAAGAGGTCTAGAGGCCGTGGTTAAATAAATTTACTCTTCTGTATTTTAAGATATTTTTGTGTCATTTTGGTAATTTCTCCTGTTAAAATGAGATGTCGATTTTATTTTCATCTTTTTTTTTTTTTGCGTAATTGAGACGACAATTTATCCATCGCTCCTGTATATGTAAATTAGACGACAATTTATCCATCGCACCATGTATATGCAATTTAGACGACAATTTATCCATCGCACCCTGTATATGTAATTTATCGCACCCTTTATATATAATTTAGACGACAATTTATCCATCACAACCTGTATACGCAATTTAGACGACAATTTATCCATCACGACCGGTATATGCCATTTAGACGACAATTTATCCATCGCACCCTGTATATTTACATTCAATATTACAGTGGAATGCGCACAAGAAGTGCGGAAAAGGAAACTGAAAAGTTCAAAAGCGTTTACATGGCCTTGTCTGTGATAAATATTCTCCACCTTTCAAACGCTTTTCCAACATCGCAACTTTCTTTCACGATAGAACATTTCCTACATTCCTTAGCTACACCAGTTCTGACGTTCGCCACTAAAACCCGATATGCTACGTAAACTGGAAGGAACTTTTCCATTCTCTTCATATTCCATTGTTAAGTGTGTTCCACTCTGAGAGTTTCTTTCGATGAACCGCTACTCTATGGAACAGACTCACCAGAGGAAGATTTTCCTGATCCCTACAATCTTCAAGTCTAAATTAACTGAGATCTACACATCACCATATATTGCACTTCTTCCGCTCAAACAACCACCTCATACAGGATCCCTCTACCTTGAGTAGCTCTTGGGCCTTGTATTGGGGGAAGATTAGCGGAAAAAAAGCATTAATTAGGAAAAGCTCGTTAAAAAAACAGCCTTTAACTTTTATGAAATATCAAAGCTCCACTATGGGAATGAATGTTGGATAATTTCCACGCAGATAAAGAGAATACTTGCGACAACAGATGTAGTCATACAGAAGGATGCTGAGAATGCCAAGGACTGCTGATAATGCACACTATAGTAGTAAAGGCGACAAAGGCAAAAAGCGCGGAAGAAGAAACTGACAAGTTCTATCGTACACGTGATAAGGCCAAGACTCAAAGCAAGTCGCAAATTACTATCAACATGTGAGACATAAATGATAAAATATGGAATAAACGAGACTGTGAAATGGACAGCAATTACAGTTTAGGGTCCTGTAACGAACGCAGAGAAAAATGGGTCCGACAGTGCACAGCAAACGACTAAATAATAATCAACAGTTGATTAAAAAAACGCAAGGCGATTATAGACATAACAAAAGGCAAGAAGAATCAGACCCCAGACTGACTCACAATCCTGAATGTAATTCTGCAGATTAAAAGTTATCCAACAGGGACCATGTTTCCGTATTATGGACAATTGAACTAAGGCTAACGAAGAATTCCCCCCCCCCAAAAAAAAAACTCCAATAGACTATGATGATGATTCAGCGACTGACTTTTTTTTACTGTTTATGAATCATTGTGGGTTATTTAAATCTGAAACATTTTGAAGTGTAAGAATTATTTTTTTGCGAGCAAATAGTGAGAATAATAATTTTTCCAGATACAAGTCCTACTATTCAACGCATACCTGGGAGCGGGGAAGAGATGGATTCATTCGTTTCCTAGGTTATTTGCGCGTAAGCGAATGTAACGAACTCGGCTCCGATTTCACATTCAAAGCCGCTACCCTAAAGAACATCCACTTCAGGACTAATCAACATGAAAATAGATGTTTGATTGAGCAAATTTGATAGCGTGGATGAAACAAGAAATCCCAACGTGGAATGCATTAAGGGATGCACAAGTGATATTTGTGAACGAGAGAAAGAGACAAGAAAGCAAAAAAGTGGATGGATGCAAATGAAATTCCCGACGTAATGGAAAAGAGACAGTAAACAACACCAAGGAACGGTACAGAATATGAAATACAAACATTAGAAAATGCAAGCAGTCAAAAGAGAAATGGATCAATGAAACGTGTGTGGAGATAAAAAATGAGAATCATAGATACAGTAGGTATGCAAGAAATATAAATGACGTGCTTATCGACAAGTTGAATTAAATTAATTGAGGAAACTGCTCATAGTGAAAAATAATCCCAAATACATCAGAAAACTCTTTATCCAAAAGCAGGGAAGAATCTGAAATATTAAAGACTCCAGAAACAAAGCAACAGAAACAGTGGTGCTATGTCTTAGATGTGTCCGAGTTCGACAAGATTATGGCAATAAATGGAATATACGACAACGGTGATACCAGCGTTTATAATCCTATTATATATTAGTATAATCATACGTTTATTATGAAACCTTCGAACAACCATTTTATTTTCTACTAATATTTTGTCTATTCGAACTTGATACTCTTATAAAATCTATTTTGTGAAAACGCACGCGTGTTTGTATTGTTAATTAAAAAGGTAAGATTGCATACACATTGGATCCTCGTTTTATCTTACGGCTCAGGTAAAAAGCTTAGAACTATACGTTTATTTTAGAAAAGTAATTTCGAGAACCGCCATTCTCGGGGCCAGTCTTCTAGTCGCGAAGATGTGATTGGTCTGACATCGATTGGAAACTGTATAAACAACTGATGCACTAGCTGTGACTTAACATTAGAATTACTTTGTTTGTATTAGACAGAAGACAGATAATGAGAAGTTGTTAATCACTCTTTCCCGATTGTTGTGTTTACTTGACCACCGCAGAGGCGAAATTGTCCAGATTTGTTAGGCGAACAAGTTAGAATGGAATTCCCTCGAACTAAAATCTATCTGAGGAATAGCATAGCGGAATTAAAGTGTTTCGCTTAGGTTATTACTGTTGGTAGTCTTGGAAGTCTTTTTTCACCAATGCTGTGCTTATGTGTCGTGTCTATTTCAAATAAGAATATCCATTAATAATGAAGTCTGAAGTAATAATAAAGTTCGGATTGAAAATCCATTAACTCTTTTGCGACAAAAGACTTTTTTACTTGTTTACAGATACAAAAACTGAACAGAAAAATATCTGAATGAGAAAGTGTACTTTCATTGATAGGGGAAAATAGAGACTGTGACTCACTGTAGCCGTGTTGTAAAGCACGCCGGTTTCTCCTACAAAAAGGCACGCAAGTTCGATCCCTTTCAGAATGCACAAGTGCACATTTTCTTTAAGATTTCTCTTGATATATATATATATATATATATATATATATATATATTATGTCATTCACAGACAGTACTGTTTCGCTGTATCACAGCTCCTCAGTGCGACTAGACTTCCGAATACCTCAAGCCCGGATTGAAACACAACTAATTTGGTGTCAGCCAGAGCTATCTTCACTCGGTAGAGTTACACAACTAAATCTAGCGTATTGTTTTTACAAATGTAAACAAATGCCAATCAACCAAAGTGCTCCATCATATATATATATATATATATATATATATATATATATATATATATATATATATATATATATATATATATATATATATATATATATAATTTTATATATATATAAACGTCTACCGAATTGGGGATCACAGAGTGATTGTAAACTCCATAGTACAGGGAATGTGGGTAAAATGTCTAAATTACGCAAAAATTGAAATAACTTTTCAATTGCACCGTCTTAATTTCTTTGCTTGTATCTCAATTGTTTTATTTAAACGGCATACATATGACAATCTTATAGGCATGTCGTTATTGTGATCCTGGTTATAAAAGACCTTGTGTCACAACTCGTCTTAGTGGGGAGACAGAGTAATGTGATCCTGGTCATGCATTTGACAATCTCATATGTACAGCGTGCGATGGATAAATTATAAATCTCATTTAACAGATATATTTACTAAAAATACACAAAGATCTCTTGATATAGGAAAGAGTCCATTTATTCAATAAAATCGCCATTGGCTCCAATCACGCCCTCCAGAAAACTTCGGAATCTCCTGTAACTTTTCTGGTAGGTTTCCTCGTTTAAGTGAATGCTGCCATAATCTTTGCCTTCAGGTCATTTTTCGTGTTACAAAGAGTTTTGTTGGTCTCTCGCTCAACTGCACCCCATACATAATAATCAAGGAGTGTTAGGTGGCCAGATGTAAGGAGTGATGTGGTTGCAGAAATTGTCTGACAACCATGACTAAGTTCTTCTGCTTGTGTGGCGTGGTGCAGAGTCCTGTTGCCAGAAACCCAGCACCCACCCTCTTGACCCAGGGAAGCACTACCTCCTCAAGACACGTGTTAGGTGTGGGCCTCACCAAAAAATTCAGGAGTTCTTTTATTATCAGAACAATCAGAGTGACTTGTGAGCAGCCGTATATTCGTAATCATCATTTGACTCATAAAACTCTTTCCAATTCGTCTCCACTGTCATCAGATTGATACTCAAATACTGAAATGTTCACACTGAAGCTTCCAGCGCTAATGCCAAGCAGTACAGCATGCCGTTTCCAAATTTCTGGTGGAGTGAATTGCATCATGGTGCTCGTTTTCTCACAGACGGCGCCAAATTGGACCTACTCTATACAGTCGAAAAAATAAAAAACAAGCAACAAATTAAAAATATTAAAAACAAGCTCGAAATTAAAAATATAAAATGGCGACATTTTACGCATCTAACCCTGTATGTGCTTCCACATATCGTTTTGCTTTCAGAGCTGTCCTTCTTCCAGACAGGTTACTACCTGCTATTTATCCATAGCACAGGTGTGGTGGATTTTCCAAGAGTATTTCACGTTGGTGAATGTAATGAACTCGACTGGAATTCGAACTCTGCTCTCTGATATATATGCACTCATTATTTTATATATTTGTTTCAACATTTTACGTTTGAGGGGGCGGGGCGTATTCAACATTTGATAATTTTGTGCCAATACACACTTTAAGGTTTTAGGCAGTTTTGATCATTTCTTTTCATGTTTAGCCGTAAGGAAATGTAGGACTACTTTAAACTTAAACAAAATAATGACAATAATAATATTTATTACAGGAAATTTTACAGAAACATTGTTAACAATTATGTATTTAGTTACATAGCAAATAAATAAAAATAATAAATTTTGATGCTACATTCGATTTGTTAAATATTTTTCATTTTCTCCTTTGTTATTGGCAGCATTTGAGAATACGTTGAACAAACTGGAGCTCTTTCGTTTACGCTTTGTTACCTCTCTTTTCCATTGTTGTTTTTAGCTCACTTTCTTCCAGTCATTTTGATGGGCAATAACGAAATCCTGAAATGTAGAATGATCTTATTCCATTTCGAAAATAAAACTCGTAAAAAGGAATAATTTAAATTAATATACAACCACAAATAAAAAGCTTTTGACAAAAAACCTTAATGATTTCATTATAATTATTTAACAATAATGTAATGACATTCCGCAGATAAATCTACGGTTGATGTTACCTCATCTCATTGCAAGTTGCATAAACCTAAACTGAGCTTGAAATATTATGTAATCGGCTCTAATTTTTTGTAAAATACTTGGATATGTTATGATGAATAATTTGCAGTGAAAAAAGCAATTATCGATTTTTTGTTCAATACGCCCCTCGTCCGCCGAACGCGTCACATATCCTCCCTGGTCTTTTGAACATTAATAAAGGTTTATTTCCTATTTAGAATTAGGTTTCCGGTTTCTAAAGTCTTCTCATTTCCTTTCACTCTCAGCAGCCCTTTGCGTCTTAGTGGCATTATCGCTATGTTTGGGGAGAATTTATATATAAAAAAGTTTAAAAGATTTTGAAACAGAGATAGTCAAACTCAACATAAAATATCTAAACTTTTCAATAAAACATGCTAAAAAAATACAATTACTACCTAATTACACCATGCGTGTTATATATATATATATATATATATATATATATATATATATATATATATATATATATATATATATATATATATATAAGTGGACATTGAAGTAAACTTATAATATATATATATATATATATATATATATATATATATATATATATATATATATATATATATATTATAAGTTATAATAAAAACATTTTACACCATTACACAAAAGCTTTCATGTTTCAATACTGATTGTACTTCCCATATATATATATATATATATATATATATGTGTGTGTGTGTGTGTGTGTGTGTGTGTGTGTGTGTGTGTGTGTGTGTGCGTATTAATTAATGAATATGAAACACTTAAAATACCATAGGTAATAATCTTTATTTCATGAAAGTATAAAAATAGCCTTCAATCTTTCAGACCTGCGAACCAAATTTTATTTTTCTGGTTGTGGGGAACTCTTGAAAGAATGCAATATTATATATATGTGCATGCGTGTGTGTGTATAAATATAAAATGGCTGCTTTGAGATTCCGAATACGGCTTAATGTAGCATATTTCAACAATCTGCAACACATGTTCAATTTAATCGCAGCCTGAGACCCACACTCTCAACCGCGTTGTTACGCACACATGGTAGATGCGTTTCAATTAGGAGTCATGTCATCACTTCAAATATAGGTAAAATCAAGCGATGCCCCCATCCCCAAAACACCCGAGGAGAGGAAAGCCTTTGCACAGAGCCAATTGCACTCTCTAAATTTCGAACACATTTGTGCAAAAAGTCAAAACGACACCATTGGATGTAAATGCCGATGTAGGTATTATATTACAGTTTCTCTTCTTTGACAAACTGAGGATCTCTCGGTGAACTTACTACACGCCGAGGTAACAACCCATGTACTTCTACGTCCACTGAGAATGTCCCTGCCCTGCATGCTAGGTGGCCGTTGATCCCAGGTGAGAATTCACCGGTCCTTCAATGTGTTTTATTCCCAGTATATAACATGCGTGCTCGTTGCTGCCTATATACGGAAGCGGCTCGCGTACATTCGTGTTTCTTCAACGCCCACAGAGCCAACTAGAATTTATACCGTTGAGCAGACCAACATATGAGTTTGCTACGGCAAGTCGTATGTTGATTAGAACTTCAGAGACTCAATATCAATGTGAGGTTGAGCAATACAGCAAATGAAAGAATCAAAGAGAGAAAGTGAAAAGAGATCAAGGCTCCAAATCGTATCAAAAGGTTTATTTGGTGTCTTAATTAATATTCAGTTGCGGACCACACGAACTGTAAGCAAGCAGAGAATTCTACGTCAAGAGGAAGAAGCCTACTTTTGGTCGAAATGTGAGGAAAATCTTTAATTAGCGTATAATAATAGATGGTCATAAGTATTCGAGGATACCCGTCTACTATTGCAGACTCTCGATCAGGCACATTTGTATTTCTTCAACACCCATAGAGCCAACCTGTGGTTTATACTGCAACTATGTTGATCAGAACTTAATTACAGTTTCTGGAAGAGAGCGTGTTATTTAGCGTGATCAACAATCTGAACAAGGACAGCACGCTCAAACCCTCGGTCACGATGACTTGTGAATTCGTGCTAGCACAGCTATCGACGGTCCCTCAAGTGTTCCGTCTACCCAATTTCACTCACAAGGCTTGGGTCGAACCGTGGTATGGTTTTCAGGTACGCTGGAATCGTCCAGATCGATAAATCAACCATTGTGAGATTCGAACCTAGGTCTCATGGTCAGAAAGCGAACGTTCTAACAACTCGACCACGCGCCCATATATTACTCCTGGATTTTTCTGGGGAAATTATTTTTTCACATATCGCGTGTATAATGCGACCACAGCTTCTGGGCAATATTAGTAGACTTGTTAAAAAAGGTCCAGGATTATATTCTGCAGTATTGTATATCATTCCGGATACTTCATTGCAAATAAATGGTCTTCATTCGTTTTTGTACAACCCTAGCCTAAAATGTTGAGAAAAAACACTTGCGTTAAAATTTTTGTTTTCGTTCATGTTTAACTACGGTAGCTCCTTTACCCTGGGGCCTGTCCCCTACGTAGATTTTAAGTGGGACTCACAGTGAATGACGTTCTGCTGTTCATGTAGTAACAAAAAGAAAGAATCTAGGCTACGCGAGGCAGGCAGTACCGTTAGGGTTAGCCAAAGGTAACGGCCAAATATAGACCTACCAGGTAGGTTACGGCTACCGAAAATACATTAATTTTAAGCCCCGCCACCAGAAAAAAAACTGTGGATAATGCAACCGGTCACCGAAAATGCGGTATTTCATATCTTCAAAATATTACTTGTGTATAGTGTGATCCATGTGACAAAAAACTACCAACAAACAAACAAACCTACAAACAAACAAACAAAAATTAAACAAAAACTGAACATAAAACTCTCACTATACTCAAGTATATGACGCATTCGGTGGAGGAAGGGCGTATTCAACATTTGATAATTTTGCGACAATACGCGCTTACCCCTTTGAGCTCTGCGTTCCTGAACAATTTTAACCCTTCTGCCTGAGATACTAAGGCAAAATTCGCAAATAGTATGTAATGTTTCACGGTAGATATAAAAATAGTTACAAAAAATATAAGCATTATACTTAGCAGGGAAAGAGTATGATTGCATGCCTTCACTTTATCGCCAGAAATCCTTTCTTTGCGCGTCAGTCTACCCATCAGGTGCTGCCTAACTTGATGCACAAGAAGCGCTGGCATGTTGACAGGATAGTCTTTGTAGGCCAGAGTTGGGTTTTCCTGCTGGAATTTATTGTATTTTTGGGAGCACACAGCACAGAGGTTGTTAGTGGAAGTATCTCTGGGAGGTGGAGGCCGACATTTTGCATTTTCCAGGGTATCATCATTGATTAACTGTCTGTGCACTGCAGCTGGCCGGAATGCACCCACCAGATCCACACAGAATTGATCCACGAACTTTCTAAAGCTGAGGAACTTGGCTTTCTGGGAGAAAGTTGCCTGGAATAACATATACCCATTGCAGATGGACCTCATAACAAACTTGACGAAAAGACGTCTTGGCGTGCGGTGATAACGGCGTGTCTTGTACAGATGTGTTATCTTGTCATTTTTATCAGCTCCCCTCCCCATGTAGTGGTTGTAGTGAATGAGCAGCTGAGGCATTTTTATCTGGATCACTGTGTCATGTTTGTCTCTGCGCTCAGCACTTCCGCTTTTCCGGGGGTTATGACATGTTGACAAAAAATTGACGTGCTTTATGTCATTCCACGCCATTGCCATGACGCCATCTTTGCAGTGAAAGTCACTGTCACCACGATTTTTAATTTTCTTTATTTTCAGGATTTATGAGTATTTCTTTCTGTTGGTCATGGCTGTTCCCATGGCGAGAGTATTCTGCATTGTCAGCAACTACTGGAACATATCGCACTGTTGTAGTATCTGTCCATTACAAAGATGTGATGCTTTCCCTGGGCGTTAGCTGAAGTCAGTAGGCGATACTCAACGTTGCCAATCACTCCAATTCCATCAGTTTCCTCTGCTGTTTTGCCGGTGTAAATCTCCGTCTCCCGCTATGCATCCAGTTTCTCCTTCTAAGAGCATGAAGGACCTCACACCAAATTTGGATGGCTTGTCTTTGATGTATTGTTTGTTATGTTCTTGAGTGGAATTATTCCTTCGTCCAAACTGAGGTGTTATCTGGGCATATAACAGTGGCGAAATTTTTAACAGTGAATTTAATATTGGTCTGACCTTGTAGATGACATCTGCTTTGTCAGTTGCAGCATCAGTTTCATCTATAGCAAGAAGAATAGCCCAGATGGAAAGAAATCTGTCTCTTGACATTACTTTTACAACCAATAGCAAAACACAACGCAAGTCTTTACCCACCATTCAACCGGTGGCTGAGCATTACGTCATTTTTCGCTACCACCTGTAAATCGGTGGTCAGAGCTCAATGGTTTAAAGGTTTTAGGCAGTTGTGATCAACATTTCTTTTCGTGGTTAACTGCATAGAATTGTAAATGCAGGACTACCTTACGCTTAAGTAAAATAATAACAATAATAATATTTATTAAGAATTTATTACAGGAAATATCTAGTTTTACGAAAACATTATTGACGATTATGTATTAAAACATTATGTTTCATAATACATAAATAAATAAAAATAATATAAATTTTGGTGCTATATTCGATTTGTTGTTAGTTTTTTTTTTCATTTTTTCCTTTGTTATTGGCAGCATTTTAGATATGATATAATGAATAATTTGCAGAGAAAAACATTTTCGATTTTTTGTTGAATACGCCCCTCCTCTGCCGAACGCGTCATATACGGTAAGTGATATCTGAAGGAAGTTCCAAATGCCAAAGTATTACGAAACAAGGAAACCTCTTCAGAAACAAAGTCGAGTACTTAACCGTTATTCAATATCGATCCTCCCGTATGGCAGTGAATGCTAGACAATCTCGCGGATGGTGAACAGACCTCCTGTGACAGGAATGTGGTTCTACGGAGCAATGATGCGAATACGAGCAACGACGAAGTTTTAGGTGAATGGAAAGAAAAAGGACACATGCTTATCAGAGAGATGCAGCTGAAATGTCTAGGGCGCATATTGAGGAAAGTGGGCTTAGAAAATTTGACACTGACAAGATATATTGAAGGCAAGAGAGACAGCGGGAAACAGCGCATAACCCACCCACCGAGTTTGTGTAAATGTCAGGCAGAAAAGCGAGTTAGGAGAGCTAACGAAAAGACTATTTATTAAGAGCTACAAAGGACATGAAATTGTGGAGAGACATGATCGCCACGACCTGAAGGAACGCAGCACAGAAGATTGCTTTGTCCTTACTAATTGACCTGAACGAATTGAAAGCAAACAAAGACTGCTACATCAAGATGAAGAAGCCTACTTTTGGTTGAAACCAGAGAAAAATTTTGTGCCTGCCAAAAAAAAAAAAAAAAAGAATACGAAGTGTCAGTTTGTTTTAAAAAGCGATGATGAGTTGTAATAAAACGTAAACATTTCTTTGTTCTTGAGAATTTACAAAAATATTAAACACTGATTGCTTATTTACAGGAATTATTTTATATTTACATTTTTAAAACTAATGCAATGCAATGTTTATCATTTCCCAATTTATAAAGAAATCAGAAAATGTTTATTTATAAATGTTTAAGAATTTACTAAATTCTTAAAATATGTGAACCAACTATAAGGAAATCCTTATTTATCGTTTTATTAAGTTGGAATCGATTGGCAATTAACCAACTATGCCAATAAACAATGTAATAAACAATGACCATGACGCAATTCATTCCGTCAGAAATTTAGAAACGGAATGCTGTATTGCTTAGAATTCGCAACGGAAACTCTAATACGAATATTTCAGACTGTTTGGCTGTCACAAGACAGTACTGAGGATTGGGAAAAAAATGGACGAGTCTGATGGTGATGACGGAGGTACGGAAACACCAAATATGAACGGAAAGCAAGAATTATGGCAGCATTCACCAACTTAAACAAGGAGACCGACCAGAAAAGTGGCAGGAGATTTTGAACTTTTCATTTCTGCGTAATATATATATATATATATATATATATATATATATATATATATTATGAAATGGACAAAGTCCGACAATTATTTTAAGATATTTTTATGTTTATACATTCTTTTTTATAGATACAAATATTTAAGTAAATGCTCTGTTTATAATAAACAGTATTAACAACATTTACCGGCCTGAATGTCCGAGAAATTGTCATAGAAAATATGCGTCCTCCGACAGGAATTGAACCTGTATCCTAAATTCGACCTTGCTAACCGAACGCTCCTCTGTGATGAAATCGGTAAAAGCACGTCAGGCTATATGACGGTTCCGTATAGGATACAGGTTCGATTCAGACCGGTAAATGTTTATTATAAACAGAGCATGTACTTAAATATTTGTATCTATAAAAAAGAATGTATAAACATAAAAATGTCTTAAAATATAAATATATATATATATATGCAAGACTCTTCGGTAAATCGAATCGAGTTCTCTCAGTCACTGTGTGTTTATCTAAAAATAAATACGCTTAAATTCACCCTCTTCTCTGCCGTGCGCCAACGGCTTCAGGGTAAAATTTCCGACTGACGTGAATTCAGTCGGTTTTCGATTCTAGCCAGAGGCAACCGGACGTCTAGCCACACTGATGAGCTGTGATACAGCGAAACAGTCTGTCTGTGGATGACAATATATATGCTCCTGAAAAATTTATTTCGGTTGAGCTCTCTGGGGAGGATGTGTGGGTTTGTAAACAGTGACTATTACGGCTAATAATGCAAGACTCTTCGGTAAATCGAATCGAGTTCTCTCAGTCACTGTGTGTTTATCTAAAAATAAATACGCTTAAATTCACCTTCTTTTCTGCCGTGCGCCAACGGCTTCAGGGTAAAATTTCCGAATGACGCGAATTCAGCCGGTTTTCGATTCTAGCCAGAGGCAACCGGACGTCTAGCCACACTGATGAGCTGTGATACAGCGAAACAGTCTGTCTGTGGATGACAATATATATATATATATATATATATATATATATATATATATATATATATATATATTTAAAGTGATAAAAATGAAAAGGATTTCTTTTCTAAAGTCATATTTCCAATATGAAAAAATGGATTTTTTACTTTAGTTCAGAAAATATTACATTTATACTGCATAGAAATTAAGAAATATTTTTTTTTTTTTTAAAGCGCGTGCGTGCCTGGGTGCGTGTTTGTTTCAATAAAAAACTTTCCCCGGAACCACTGGAAAAATGGCCACACCGTGCTTGTAGTCACATCTTGTTTCTTACTTTTTACGTCAAGTGGGTCACGTGTGACGTTGGGTATAAAGGCGACATCTAGCTTAATGTGGGTAGGGTGCTTAGGAGGAACCTGATAGGTCAGAGGTAATATGGATAAAGAACGTGCACAATGCATTCTTGTAGGGCTTCAATCCAATGTCAGGCATTCCGCTAAAGAGCGGATATCTGTCAATATGGGTCATTTTCAAGTCGGTAAGATATGAGGGGCTACTCCCCAAAATGGAAGCCAATGTGGCACGTGAACTGGAGATAAGTATACGTCACACTGCCATTTTTCACGAATCGACACTATTCTGAGCTCGTCTGCCACGCGACGTGATTCTGGAATGAAAGATTTAATTATCAGCGATTTTCACGATCGCTAGCAATATAAAAGAACAAAGTTTCTGCAAAGTTTTTTGGGTTTTTTTTCTTGAGGGCAAACTCCAGTGGAAAGTTTTGTAATGTTTTCGATTATCTTAAATCTTCCGATTAAAAAAAAAATTACTAGGTATTTGAATTTCAAAATGTTAATTTCAACTTAGGGGCCAACCACCATCTGGTCGATCCTTCAGCAAGTCGAAATGGCCAAAAATATTCGTCACAAAATGACAGCTGATGAGGTTTCTGAGCTGTTCGGTTCGTCTTCAAATTCAGTGCAGCGAAATTTTTAGAATGAAACGCAATTTTTTTTTTTTTTTTTTTGCTTTTTTAAAAATCCTACCTCATTGCGCACCGTCAAAAAAATCACTAAAAATCCGAATAGGACCCATGACTGAAGGGTTTGGAATTTTTCTTTTTTTAATTTCTGACTTGGAACAAGCAATAAAATATAATTAGTGACCCAAGTATGTGTGGCCGGTGCGATCAAATGTCAAGACTATGATAATTTTTCTTTTCTTTGATGTGAACAGAATCAGAGCAGAAGGAATTTGTTCCTCCTGGAAAAATAGTGACCCAGCGTGCAATTGATAATAGACTGCAAAGAATGTGCAGAGGAAAGCGACCAAAAATGTATAATAGCAGTGATTGACTCCTTCACCACAACAACGCCCCCATCCCGTTCATACAGCCTTGAGCATATAAGAATTTTTTCAGGCCAAAAACAACATCCCTACCTAGTTCCATATAACATTTTTTATTCCCTCCTATGACACATGACCTAAAACAGAGAAATTTTGCTGACGTCGACGATATGGAGAGAGAAAAAAAGTGCTAGAAGCCTTGGACAAAATCCACATTGGAGAGTTCTAAAAATGTTTCCAGTCGGTCGAAAAACGTTGAGACACAAGTCAGAAAGAGAAAATACAAAAGATGAAAAAGTTTTTAAAACGTAGTCAAAGTTTTAAGAATTCCATTTACACTGGGGTCGACCATTAAGATAAAGATTTTAAATCATTATTTGTCTGCGGACGTCTGTCTATTTTTTTTACTAATTTTAATTAAACAAATTTAAGTTTTTTCATATTTCCACTTCTGATTATGTGAGATTTTTAATCATGGACTTTGTTTTTATAAATATATTTCTACCAGTTTACGTTGTTTTTCGTGATGGGTATTTCTAAGAATTTAGATTATTTCTTTTTATACGGGTTTCATTTTTTTTTTTTGATTGGGATGAAAGAATGCAATATTATATATATATATATATTTGTCATCCACAGACAGACTGTTTCGGTGTTTCACAGCTCATCAGTGTGGCTAGATGTCCGGTTGCCTCTAGCTAGGATCGAAACCCGACTGAATTTGCGTCAGTCGGAACTTCTCCCACTAAGCCGTCGGCGCATGACAGGGATGAAGGTGAATTTTAGCGTGTTTATGTTTAGATTTAGATAAACACACAGTGACTGACAGTAACTCAATTCTGCCGAAGAGTCGTGCAATATTATATATACGTGTGTGTGTGTGTGTGTGTGTGTGTGTGTGTGTGTGTGTGTGTGTGTGTGTGTGTGTGTGTGTGTGTTGCGAGAAAATATGGATTAGTATCCGACAATAACATAAGGAATAAATAGGAAACGTTTACGAATTTAACAAGTAACGCTTTTATTTAATCTTCATCAGGAAAGAAAATTCTGGTATTATTTTCGTGTTGTTTGTTTTTCTGGTATTTTTATTTTTCTATGTTTTCGCGTACCTGTCCTGTCAACCGGTGTAACAAGTTCTTTCACCCACCCGCCCCTGCCAATCAACCAGACATAGATGAAAATACCCACCCACGCATTATCAAACGAATCCTGCATAGACAAACTAGAATTGTGAGATACATATTCATACACATGAAATATACACACGAACGCTGCTTGTCAGGGCAAGGGTTGGGCTTAAACAATGAAAAACAAAAATATTAGATCTTTTGCTCCTTCATATTTTCGTTTTCTGATGAAGCTTAACTGCGAAACATGTTACATTTATAAACATATATATATATGTGTGTCGCTGGAAATTACGAAAAAAAATTAGAGCTGAAAACAATGAAAAAGTAATTAAAAACATTGACAAAATGCGAACGAAAGAAATACTGATCCGAGAAAGAATAGTTTAACAAGCAAGAACATTGGATTGGTCAGCAAAGATAGCTGAAGCTGGTGTGCGAATGTAAACAGGAAAAAGAAAGGTTAAAAATATTAACATTAGCAAAAGGCATGAACGTTAATATCTGTCTATTTCTTAGATGAGATATTGTAACTCTTTACACTTTACTCCTTTCCTGCAAGTACTTGATAAAATCATGAAACCAAAATTTGGTCATTGTCAAGAGAAGTTGTTACTTGTTACTTTCAAAGTCTTCTTTGAACAGTTGGATGTCAGTTTACCTCGAAAGAAACAATGCAGATATTTGAGATTTGATTAACTTTTCAGCCGACTCTCTTAATTTTAGTACTGATCTTCAAATGCCGCTTTCAAACTGACCTTAGTAACTTCTTTTGATTATCCATCATAGACCATCACACGGGCTTTTAAAATCACGATACTCTTTACGGTACATAAAATTAGTGGTTTGAAATTATTATACTGTGAAATTGCTCCATCATTTTTTCATCATTTCACTCCAAGCAAGGCAAACCACTAAAACGCAACGGATTACTAAGTGTGAGAGAATACGAGAAAACTGCTATTAAGGATAGGGGGACAATAAAAGAACAAGCATTAAGATGACAAGATAACGATTGACACTTCATTTTAATTTTTGGAGATCAAAGTTGGCTGGAAAGTAAGAAGCCGGAAGAGAGTTCCACAAGCGAGAAGGGCGAGAAAAACTTCTCTACACTATTCGGATTATTTTCCTCGTTTTTGTTGCCATATTCACGGCGTTTTGGCCGTTTTACGCTCCTGCCTTCCTCAGGTGATTGGTATTTCGAATTGAACTCTTTATTTCGTCCACCAGGATAGATTGTTCTTGTTCCAGCTGCCATGCCTCTTACGAATATCAGTTATTCCCTTTAATCAGTTATTTCCCTTTAACTCAACTGCCCAAGTTATTGTTCACCTCTGCTGTAGCTAGGTATTGAACTCACAACTCTTTGGATTACTTCACTCAACGCTTTTTATCCACTGGGCCATGTGTCCTCGAGGACATCAGTGTATGAATTTTAGGGGTTTGTAAACCTAATGTCTCAGTACCATTTCTTTTTTAACCAGAGCTCATATTACAATTTATCATTGGTTTTCTCTAGCACTGCGTATTACTGGTTTGAATATTGTGTTCATGTCTACGCATGGCCGGCTTAGATTTTTGTGGATTAGCATATGCGGTGATTCCTTAAGTTTTCGTATTTTCCAGTGATCTTCTATCTATTATTTCAACCTCATCCGACAGAGTTCGGTGATCTCCCTTTTCCCGCCATATATGGTCAGCCCAACAGCGGCTCGCAAGTCACATGCGGTTTTTTGATCTTTCATTATTTACTGGTTATGAATTAAGACCCCATTTGATTAAAACGTAAGTTTAATGTTAATGCGTATGCGACAAAAACGTGGGTGCCAATTTGGTTCATGTCTTGCGGCTCCCAAATATCTGACCTTTATCGTTTGTGGCTCTTAAGCTTGGCCATCCCATAGACTGAATCATAACTGACCAGTTGCAACCCATTGTTATATCTACAACTTCAAATTAATGTTCTCCAAATATATTAAAGTTTGTGAAAAGCGCGATTTTTCTAGACATTTTGGGTGCAGCTAAATCATACAGATGCGACTGTTGATGTCCATACAATTTCATTGTTTACAATCATCGTAGGAATAAATACATACTTGAACGTTGTATTTTGGTAAAACAAATGCAATGCTTTGCAATAAAATATAACCATAATTTATCTAAACCAATTATTTTTTAGATGATTTTTTAAAAAATCTCAGTATAGTTCGTTTAGTTGTACTAAAATAAAGAGTTATAAATATAATTAGACAATCCTTTTTATCCGGGTAAAGCATTTGCGGGGGTACATTCATGTTTCATCAATTTCAGTAAAAATCTCATTCGTAATTTTTTGACATTCTTTACCATGTGATATGAAAAAAGTCGTCGGATGTTTGTTTTTTTTTAAATGCTTCTACTTTCTAAGGTAAATTTTTTTATTTTTTTATAGACATGTACTTTTCTCCATCTTTACTTTCTCCGACACATTTAAATCAACCCATTTATAACTAATTCAATTCAAAAGCAGAAGCTATAAAGTCACTGATACTTTTCCTTATTTACACCATATTTCCATTATTGTCACCTTTGTTATCATCACAACGTTTCGTAAATAACTGAACATTAGTAAATAAAATAAGTAGACAATATCCCTAGACATAATCAGTCGAACGAGTACAGTCTACCCGCGTAGGTTAAAAAAGGGTTAGGTTCAGAATTCCTTCTAGGTTACCCAGATCGATATGTACATAGGGAAGGCCAGAGAGCACAACGACCGAAGATTTGTAATAAAGATGAGGACAGTAGTCTGAATATAAATAGTGTAAATAATGATAACATCCCCGAAATTCAGACATAAAAAACAATTTTTCTTATCTTTCTGCTTCCTTTATGAAGCTCCTTCCCAGACATGTCTGGCTGGAGATTCTCCAAGTTTCATGGCTGCCGTATTTCGTGCTGTCCTATCATTACGAATAAATTTCTGCTTTTGAAAAGTTCCATGTCCTGGACTAACCTCCCTTTGAAATCGTTGCAAAGAGTTTCAGCATAATTTCTTTAGCCTTATAGCAATACCACCGACAATCCTCCAAAGATAACATGTAACCTTTTTTTTGTGAAACTTAAAAGAATCAAAACGGTACTTTTGTAAGGAGTCGTAACAGTTTTTTGTGGCAATATTTAATTATAATGACACTATACAAGCTAGTTCTTTTTTTAAATCCGTATCATGAGTTGTAAATGTACTTAAAAGAAATGTCCAATATTTCTTCAATAAGATTTTTCGCTTTATTTATCCAGGAATATTCCTAAACAGCATTTACAGTATCCTGCTCAATACATCTTATTTCGAACATGTGGTAAAAAAATCAAATTATTAAACAAATATGAAAAAACGTCTCAATATACACGGCAGTATTTTGATTATTGACACAGTTTTTGCCCCACCACCCCATCTTTACCATCACAACGTTTCGGTTGTCGTGCTCAGCGATCTTCATCAGATGATTAAAGATCGGGGTAAACTTCAGTTTATATGGAACTTTCCTGAAAGTTACACGGGCTGACAATCACCTGATTAAATCTATAAGGCACAACGGTCAAAAGTTTATGATACCAAAGATGGGGACA
>OZ038483.1:94361238-94363738 GCA_964036315.1 Acanthosepion esculentum | reverse complement strand
TGTAAAGCTGTCTTTTGTCAAAAGTTTGGGCAAATTTTATTCTCGCAATTTATCTTTTAAAGCTGGTAGTCCCAATTAACATTTCTTACTTTAACATTATTTCCAGTTGCACGAACGGCACAACAATTCTATCGACTTTTAGCTTTGTAAGAAATGCCATACGCTTCAGCCCCAAACGTGTACGCAAAATGCAGGATCAAGTATCGATTATGTAAATCAATAGAATTAGGTTCCCTAAACGAACAAACTACAGAGCCGTGGTAGGAGGAAGCATACTCTTCAAAAACATTGCAATCATCGCCGTCTGCTGACTACCAAGCCAGCCTCCAAATTAAAAAGCAACACGTTCCGAATTAGTTGTCAGGTGAGCAAAATCGCAGATTTAAGAAAATTGGTACTTGCCATTTAATATCTAGCGGAGCTCAGCCGCTAACAAACAGGGTTATTCAGCAAGGGAATTCGAGGCAATGTCGGCCACTGAACCCAAATACCACAATGCTTTCAAAATTGGAGAGTTCAATGAAGCGAGAAGTTTGGAGCAAAGACAGCTGTCACTTGATAGCAGATTCCCTATTTTCGGTCTACAATGGCTATCGACACTAAGAATTAAGATACATTCTCAACAAAGGAAGCCTGTCGAGCATCATGGTTCTCAAACCTGTTTTTTTCCTTATTTCAACCCAAGGCGATAAGGCCACTGAGATGCAAGGTGCTACAACGAGGAGTGAAAGAATGTGAAGAGCAAATATTAAGAGGAAATCCAACCCTCAGGTGTGTCAGCGACTAATGACCTACCAGAGATTTACGGCTGTCAGAGAGAAAGACGCGTTTAAATTAAATCTAAACTTATTTCTTGTACCCTGATTGCCGTTGTGTTTACAACATTAATTTTTATAAATCATCACCAAACACCATTCATTTCTGACAGTTACTTTTTCACAACAATATATATATATAAGCCTATATATATATATATATATATATATATATATATATATATATACAAACACACATGTATATATATATATATATAGTCTATATATATATAGTGTATATATAAATATAGAGTATATATATATATATACACACAATATATATATACAGTATCTATATATACACAATATATATACAATATATATATATACACACAATATATATACATATACAGAATATATATATATATAGATATAGATATATATATACTATATATAAAGTATATATATATTTAGTATACATATTTACGTATATATATAGTATATATAATTACGAATATATATATATATATATGTGTGTGTGTGTGTGTGTGTGTACAGTGTGGAGAAACAAATATTCGTACACATACAAACAATTATCTGTCTATATTTCTGAGATGAGGTATTATGTACAGTATTTACATTAGTCGGACTATTGTCCTCATCTTTGTTGACATATTTGTCACAACGTTTCGGCCGTTGTACGCTCCGGCCTTCTTCGGGTGGTTGGAATTTCGAACCGAACCCTTTATTTCGATCACTGGGGTAGACTGTTCTAGTTCCACGAGCCATGTTTGATGGATGTCAGTTATCAGTTATCTCCTGCTAATTTTCCCTCTGAAAGTTCTCCACTACCTGAACCGGGTATTGAACTCACACTCTTTGAGTCTGTCACTGGATCTAACCAACGCCTTTACCCACTGTGCCATGTGTCCTTGAGGACACATGGCACATTTTCAGATATGCATAGAAAACAAAAAAATGTTGATTTAATAAAAATAATCCCATTTATTCAACAGTGAAATTTGGTGGCTGCAGCATCATTGTTTGTAGATGTTTTTTTTTTCTGCAAAATGTACTGGAAACATATCAGTAATAGATGGTAGAATGAATGTCGCACCATATGAATATATTTTGGAAGCAGATTTAATGATTTCGGGTGAAAATCTTGAATTTCCTCTTGATTGGATCTTCCAACAAGATAATGATCCAAAGCGCGTTGTAAAATCTACGAATAAATTGCTTTCTGAAAGTAATGTAAATATCCTTTAGGCCACTTATTCTAGGCCTCTGTCCATATGGAACAAGCAGTGCTGTCCCGAGAGAAAGCTGCTTGGTCAATCAGGGTACTTCCGAACGATGTTGTCGTCCTCAGGTCAAGATCAGACGACCAATATCCTGACCCGCCTACATGTGAGATTGAAACTGAGACTTCAGTATCATCTTCCACCTGTCGCCAGATTCCATTCGCTAAAAAAGGTTTGGTCGATGCGAACGTATCCCTCAGGCATATCCAGTGGAGTTCTTAGGTGATATGTGCGCTGAACTGGCCTCATTCTTTATATCCAAGATGCGATGTGTCATGACCTAGCAAGCTGGGACGATGACAATGAAGTCCTAGGGTCGTAGATTTTACAGAGTGTCCTTCTCTTAGACAATGGCTAGGAAAAAAATGTCGTATCCAAGACTCTTAGGGTAATTGTGGTAGATGGCCGTTAAGCAAAAAACTAACTATAGTATATATATAC
>OZ038483.1:94246238-94358738 GCA_964036315.1 Acanthosepion esculentum | reverse complement strand
TCTCTCTCTCTCTTCGAAGTTCCAGTGTTTTTCATTCACCCTTTGCCTCTTAGCCTATTTCCTATCATATTTTATTCCACATCGATCCAACTCGGTCCGCTTAGCCATGTGTTTATTTGCTATGTTCAAATTCAGTCCGATCCGACCTCATTCTGACAATCACTTTTACCCAACACTCCCCTATTCATACTTCATCCTCCAATTCCCACGCCAAACTCAACCCTCCTCCTCCTTCCAGCACGCCATCCCCCCTACCACCTCTCCCCACCATTTCCTTTCCTCCTACCACTTTCAAAGATGGCCACTTGATTAGATTTTGTGCCACGGCCGGATCAATACAGTTAGTCACATATCCTCACCGTACAATCAGTATCCATTGCACACGTCCGGAATGGTGCCAGTCAGTGTGTTTGCATGTGAATGAAAATATGTCGGAGGTTGGGGGGGGGCTCATATTTACATGGACTGGTGTATGAATTTGTGAACATCTTTATCTGATGATCAAGGTATGATTAGTATCTAACTAGTTTAAAAGTAGATCAGATTGCAAGGCAATATTTTCAAAGTGATATTAACCGACCGATGTTGGGAAATTTCAGGATAATTATAACAGAAATATACCACGTGAAGAGTAGCAAATTCGAAAGATAACGTTTAACGTCTCAGAACGATAAATCTGAGAGCAGAGTTCGAATTCAAGTCGCGTTCGTTGCATTCACATTCCGGGAATTATTGTTGGAAAAAGTAGGAACTCATCTTTTATTACCCACACACATATATGCGATAAAATATAGTTTTAATGGCGACTATATGTATGGGTAAAAAGTGTTCAATATCAGGGATAGAGCGTATGTAAATATAGAAGTGGGCACTGGGGTCAACTGGCTTGAAAATTGCGTTCAAGCATGAAAGGCCGTCGCTGCTCGGTGTTGATAACCGCGTCCACACACGTTGTTCTGCCTCCTGGTATGCGTCAGACTTGCAAGCGTGCCTACCTCAGACAGCTAAATAAACGACCTACGGCAATTGAAACTCTAAAGATAAATCCTGTTCATCAGGTTTATTGAAAGCCAAAAAGGTGAAACTAGAAGTTAGTACAAACTTGAGACTAGTTTAGTCTGAATATGTATGGCATCCGTCGTTCTACAGAGACCGTGAATCTGCTCTTAAAGAGTTATACCTTCTCCAGGGCGCAGGCCTAGCCAGGCTTTTATGAAAGATCGGCATTTGCCCAGGCAGCACGTCTTCTCTCTCTACACCACCGATGTTGTTCAAGGGAAAGTCAGAGGCCAATACAGCTGCGTACCGGTGTCGTCGCAGAATTTCCTAGAACGAAATTGAACATGACATCGGACTGCCCTAAGGACTCCGACCCCGGATTTGTGTTCAGAATTGTCCTTCTCCTAGTTTGATTGCCAACCATGGCGACAGCGCGCAGACTACCCTAGTATTTACCCATCGCTGGAGATTTTGAATTCACAGTTTTTAGTTCTAGACTGGTTGCGATCCTAGGCTATAAAACCAAGTCTGTCCTGCTATTTACCCATAGTTGATGGGGGAAGAAATAAATTCATACCTTTTCCAAGGGAAACGTAAGTGGGTGTAATGAACTCGTTTGGAATTCGAACTCGGCTCTCCGTTTCTTCAATCTTTTATTCCACCATGCCTCTATCGTGTGAATAACAAATAAATAAAAGGTAAAAAGGAAGTGAGAAAGGAATATGACAAAGGCAGCCGGAGAAAGAACATTACAAGAGAGTGGGTCTCAATGCCTAAGAGAGGAAGCAAATAGTTGGCTCAAATGAATGTGTATAAAGTTTGTAGTGATAAGTTCTCAGAAAAGGAAAAAAGTTACATGAAGTTACAGTTTGAGAACAGTGTGTAAGCAGTCAGCACGCGGTGAATGAGGTTCTATGCAGAGAGATACAGCAGTAAAATGTGTGTATACAAGTGTAATCGTACAACACCCTCCCCGGACGTCCAAGACTTCCAACACCGCGGCTGATCGATGAAGATCGCTTCGATCTCAGACCTGCCCTATCCCACGTTGTGATTTACGTTTTATCATAAGGAGGCCAAGACAGAATCCTCGCAGGAATCTTCGTGTTGGGCTAGTCCAAGCAGGGCGAAACGTACAGAAACAAATAACACTCGAATAAATTGAATAAAAAATAAATACCGTTTTTATTATCAGTCCTATGGTTATATCAGAGTTCGCATGCAATTAATTATCAGCCCAACCCACGTCTAAATTAGAAGTGATATTATTGTCGACCTGGCAAAATCTGGTTTGCTGTTGTCGGTAAAGTTTAGCACAAGGCTGAAGTCGGAGGCTTTCATCGGCAGATAGTGACGTGGACCTCTCTCCGGTCTCGTCTTCGTCTCTTCTGCCTCTATTCTCTCTTCTGCGACTCGTCTGCCGAATTCGCTTCGCGCATTCGTATTTATTGACATTCGCCCAAACTGATGAAGTAAGAGAATTCGATAATTCTGGGGAATTCCCTTCTTCCATTCTCTCATATTACTCCTCAGTGAATCTCTTCAGTGAGCGTGAGTGGCTTATTCACCCACCACCCCTGGTATTTCAACTCAACTTTCGACCAGGGGAATCACACTCCAAATTCGTTGTTTACGAAAAAATGAAATGTTCTCTTTACTGCTTGAATTTTTAGCTGTGTGTCAGTCAGCATTGCCCACTAGGTCTGGGTCACTTTTCCATTGTTCAAACTGCTCGACATACAATTCAAGTCGTTTATGTGTGAATTAAATCCTCGATTCTTCCCACGGGTTTTTGGTATTAACCCTTCTCATTTCAATGTCTCTCAGTACATAACACTTTCTATTGATAAGAAAACTTTCTTAGGTTTTATTTTACCGCGCTTACAACAAATAATATCACAAATGGTGGATATCTTAAATATTCAAATAATGATATATTAAAGGAGATCAATGCAGAGAGGTAAATGTTAGAAAGGCTATATGCCGGCGATTCTACGGAGACTTTATCTGTAGTAGAACATCATTGACGAAAACGGAGTAAGCGCCATATTTTAAATAATTTTTTATGTACTCTGTAATCTTAAACATTTAGGAAAATATTCTCCATAATCTAATGTTTTATTGAATTTTAGAAATTTCGTCTTTAAATTCATTATATTTATCGCTCTTTTTTTTTTATTACTGTCCTGTATGGTTGCCCGTATTTACAAAATTGGCATGTTTATACACTAAAAAAATCCATTGTTTTTAAAATGATTTTGATGATTTTATGAAGCTATTCCATTTATGGTTATTAAATATAGTTTTCACTTAATATTAGGTTGGTGCAAAAATAATGTCGTTTTTTGACTGAAGTTGAACGTCAAAAAACGACATTATTTTTGCACCAACCTAATATAATCTAAAAGGCGGAAATTATACAGAATTTCAAAAGATTTAAAAATTCATATTGTAACAAAAACTTTTAAAAAGTGAAAATTCTTTTAAAAGTGCATTATTTATCAAATACGTGTTTATAATTTCTAAAAGATTTTCTAATTAAATAATGTCATAGTTTTATTGCATTTTTTATTTTACAAATCGGACCAGATTTTTGATAAATTGCGTTTCTGTTTGACAAAAACAAATTGATGATTAAACTTCTCCAATGAGTCCTGCTTTTATTTAATTTAAATATGAAGAGACTGAAATTTTAATTTCTCGAAATTTCATAAAATTAAGTGGAGGTGGCGTGTTTAGTATGGTTTGTTTTGTTTTACGGCAAATTTTAACTCACTGGGTTATTTAATACCGACATGATTTTTATTGCTGGCAATAATTTTTCTTCAAAAATTTATTGCTGGTAATAATTTTTTTACAAAGTATTTCTGGTATTAAAACCTATTTTTACACTTTCATAGTGTTTTGACCCCACTGGTTAACTATTTACCCATAGCTGGGACCCTAACAGGTGCTAACACCACGGATCATGGTGGATCTGAGAACACCAGCAATTAAGAAGTGGTTCCACGCTCCTCAAAACCTCCTGATCAGAGACCTTGCTATTGGACGTAGTTTATCGTCTTACCCAAGACGCGGATGTAATTTATCGTCATACCCAGGACGGGAGGTAACATGTAAAAAACAATATATTATTACCAAGACTTTCTAAAAAAATAAAAAAATTTGAAAAATAATTCCCTTCAATTCAGTCCTGAAAATTAAAATCCAACAATTATTTGATTTTTACAAGAATTACTGCAAAATAAGCGTTAAATTTACCATATATCTGGCCCACCGCTAAAGCAAGAAAAACAAGATTTTTAAAATTTAGAACGTGCTAGAAAGGATTGAAAAATTTTAAATAGAAACATACTTTGGACTTTCTTCTAAAACATTTTTACGATAGAACTTTTTCATGAAGTTTAAGTCTTTTTCCTCATGCTATGCTTTTTATTTAGCATGAAAAATGGAGATACCTAAAAGTTTACGAAGTTTTGCTCATATCCTTAATGCTAGTTTAGGATTACGTTTAATTTTAGAAGTTGGACACATATTCTTGCATTGGGAGCGCGAAAGATGCCATCCAAAAGCTGAGGAGTGTATTAACACAAAAAACATCGTTAAAAATAGAGAAAAGAAGCTTTAAGCAACAGAAATTTGGTTCTACAGAAGGAAGCTGAAAATACTATGGACCGAATATGTGAGCAACGATAAAATTCTAAGGGAAAGGCAACTGATAACCTACCTAGCGAGACTGGGTGGTGGAGCAGAGCTTGGAATGTATGGTAAAAAAGACTAAAGTCATTAAGTGCTACAAAGGAGAAGAAATTGTGGAGTACCGTGATCGCAAATGTCCTGAAGGCACACTGCACCTACGAAAGGCTTGTGATGTTAAAATTAATCTTCACACCCAATTTTGGACACATCCAGATCGTTTATTTGTAAAGAAGGAATGAACATAAAGAGGATAATCTTCGGCAACTTCCGGCAGTAGTCGACGTATTGTGCAAGGCGAGCTGATCAGAATTAAGCTTAAAAAATTACAAAAAGATGTTTACCTTTGATTTTACAGTTAGCTATAAAATTTAATTTTAATTTATTTTTTTTTTTTTAATGGCTAAATTTTCAACTCTCGGCTGAAAAAACTTATTGAATAAAGAAAATCTGCTTGAGCGAGCCGGAAAAGCAGAAGACGTGTGGGAAGAAGCAGTTAAAATTCAATGACCATGAATAAAGCATGCAGTGTTTCTATAAGAAAACTGATAAACGGGAAATAAAATTTGACGTTTTTAGAGAAAAAAAATATAAATAAAGTCGCTAAATTTGAGTTTGTTGGAGAACTGGAGACAAATCAATTTTTTGCAATAAAATTTCATCCCCACCCGCCACATAAAACAAAAAATAAAATAAGATATTTTTCGAGACTGGGTCAATGCAACAAAGCAACGATCTCAGAAAACGCACAGCGAGTATTTAGACTAAAAACTGGTGCCTTTTTCTGCTCTTGAAATGAAATGGAGGAATTAAAGACTAAGAAAAATATTTCTCTAGTAATTCTCTTTTTAGGCGGCACCGTTGGTGACAGTGGAAAATCCAAATCCATTACTCTCAATTCAATAGATTTAGACATTTTTTCCGAGAGAGTAAGTATCCCCTTTTTTTCTGAAACTTTTTTCCGCTGAGTATCTATAAATAATAAAAACAAAAAGTAAACTTTAACAATGTTCATAGGCGATTATGCCAATATAACAGATTAACTTTCGGCACAGGTTTCCCCTATAATCTTCACAAAATATTAACACTATGATGGCTGGACTGAGTTTTACTGTTGCAGATTTGAACGACATTGTAATAGTTTCACTATAATGACGGAATATTTTAAGCACGATCGTCTTAGAAAAATAAAACTGTCTGAAAAAAGGTTTATGATTAGCGTAAATTATTTCGGTTAAATAATCAGTATTTTAATATTACGCCCGACCATTATTTCATGCTCTTTAAGTAGTCAACTGGCCAATGACGGTGAAGTAAGGGCGGAACTGATCATGCGCATTAAGAGAGACGAGTGTAATAGCAAACATTTACCAAATAATCAATCAGAAATTTACGTAGACCAAATCTAGAATTAATGAATACTTAAGGGCATCCTAGTCTAGAGTCCCTTGTGTTGGGCTGGTTCCCTCTCACTTAGCGAGGAGCCTCTTGATTCTGTCTTAGGGCAAAATACAGCGGCCTCTCCTTTTTGAGAGTTGAACGTGTCCTACTAACATCAGTTATCCTTAGTTTGGTTGTTTTGATATCAGTTTGTTTTGGGGTTTACCGCCTCCTCTCTCATTAGATTTTTATGTATAATAATTTCATGATCATCCAATTTTTATATCACGTGGTTCATTTTGTAGGTCCCCCTGTGAATAAGCGGTATTATGGTATATGGAGGATTGATTGGTTACGGAGGAGTTCTTGTGGTGAATGTGCGAATTGTACCGAGTGAATCGGTCGTGAATAGGTTTAGCCAGATATAAGTTAGTCAATGGAGACTAGCCTCAACCCATTCTCCCTTTTCGGCCTGGTGCCATAATTGTATATTTTTATACAATAAATATCCTTGTGTTGGCCTGGTTCTATTTAACACTATCCCGATCTCTTGATCACAGCAACTACGTGCCATTTTTCCTGGAACTCCTCTCTGGGGGAGGGTGGCTAGAGACGATTCACGATTGTAACGGCTGCTTCTCGTATACATCTCAATATCGCTCTCACTTGTAGGGAACTCGTTGTCGTCATCATCCGCTTCAGAACTCAAGCTTTGATGAGTGCAGATATATTTAATCTTGTGATATTCAATTATTATTGCTGGTGGGCTATCGATCCATGTGACCTTTCCTTGGCGAAATTGGGAGGTGCTTTGTCTGACGGCATTTTCGCCCAGACTATGTCCTCGGCTCATATGACACGGGTTCTACAGGTGTCTACAGCGGAAACAATTCAGTTTCTTCCACACTCAAAAAGGGTCAAGTAGTAGGCGCTACCATAATGGATGAGGAGCTTTGTCCGTTTGAATGGCAACGCAATTTGATGGATTTTTACCCGGAAAATTAACAGCTCTCAATCGCAAAAATACACTCCACGGGGCGTTGTGCAAATGTCAAAGAAAAAATCAACCCCTAAAGGCTTCTCATGCACCACAAGCACGTCAAACTTCAGAAGACAGAGACACAACTGTTTAATGTTTGATCGCCAGAATTCCAGTTACCATAAATTAAATTAAATAATTTTGTCTGCTGAATTATTTTTTTAAATATTATTAAGAGAAATATTTGTACCTCGGAAAGAAAGAAAGAAAGAAAGAAAGAAATTATCAATTTTAAATCTATTCATTTGTACCCACTTTTTAAAATAACGACCGGCATTCATATTTATGATTATTATTGCAATATTTTATTAAAGTTGTTAAGCTGAAATATTTAACGATGCGATAGGGGAAATTCTATGGATATTGTCGTAGAACTCGCCATGAGCTTATTCAATAACTATCTTAATTTGTATTTACTCAAACCCCACGAGGTCAGGTTGTGACACAAGGTCGGTTTAATGTGGGGAGCCCGCGCACGTACACTCAGGCTAGGATCAAAAATTGCCCGCAGCCCCTGCAACCGTCGACTTCGCTGCACTCAGGGCGAATACCGATTCCTCTCTCTCTGATGCAGTGAGAGGGCGCGGCCTCGGAAAGCTTTTCCGCGGGGCTGGGTACCTCTCAGTATAATTTTCCTCAGTTGACGGATTCGCCCTTGAGCACACTCTACCCAAAGACAGAGACGAAACTGAGCGATGACAAATAGGGTGTTACAAACTACTCGAGAGAGCAGTTTACACACTGAACAATCACTATCTTAATAGTTAAATATTATGTATGATTCAGTAGTAAAATTTAAATAGAAAACCGTGAAATCTTCACGGGTCTTTGTTGTTGTTGTTGTTGTAAGGTTAAGGTTAGTTTTTAAATTTTATCATTATGATTGGTTTGAGATTTATTATTCAATTATTATATTTAATATTATAAAAATATATTATTTAATTATTTGGCTTGAGAATTGGAGTTTGTGTTAGTGTTCGACTTCGCATTAGACGCATATGGTTAAATCTATGCGTAGAATTAGGCTAATGATTTTATTTTTTTTATTAATGTTATCCCTATACAAGGCCCAAGAGACACTCAATGTAGAGGGTTACTGAAGGAGTTTATTGTGTGAGCGAAAATAAAAAGATAAAAGGCCCAATTTATGAGTATATGTGGGAAAGATAATGATTAACCACCGATTTGAACAGGTTAAGATTGTAGAATGGAAGATCATTCTTACTAATGGAATACAAACGAAATGAGGGTGGTTCCTCTCGGTGTAAGCGATGTGGCGGGATTTAGCAGTGAGGGCTAGAACTAAACGATGTAGCAACATTTTCCATGGGAATAAAGACAGAGTAGCTTTCTAGGTGGGTTGTTGATGTTGATTTGTTTAGCGGCATATCAACACCTGTATGGGTTATTTAATACAATTTGATTTCTTCAAGTAAATATTTTTAAAGCAACTGTATTCCTTCAACTACAGATAAAATTTATTGCTGATTATGTATTCTCAGTCTTTTTATATAAAAACGTATTGCTCGTATTTTTACTATAAAAATGTATTTCCATACTTTCATAGTGGTTTTTTTTGGGGGTGGGGGATTCACTATTTCCCATAACTGGGACCCTAACAGGTACTACCACCCCGAATCAGGGTGAAATTGGAAACAAAAGAAGTGCTTCCACGCTCCTCAAAACCTCCAATCTCTCGATCAGAGACTTTGCTGCTGGATGTAGTTTATCGTCAGACCCAGGACTTCTAGGTGAGAATAACATCTCTTACATGCCTGTGATACCCCCCAAAAGGCTATTCCACTGTGCAGTCTGCGCCATATCGAAAAAGCTATCAGTTTTCAATTTCTTTTTTTTTATTATTGTACTGTAATCTTTTTGCAATTACCATTATCGTTTCTCTATGGTGATGTTCTAAGCCTAACTTAGATGTGCCACAAGGCCGAAAGTATGGGGCACGTAGTGAGGATCGAACTCACTATTTAGTCGTAATTGTGCTAGCGAAACAAGTTTGCTAACCATTACACCACGTATATGTGCCGCTGTTAATGTCCAGAGTTATCTTCCCCTCCTATACATATAAACTACCCCTTAACGTAACCACCTACTTCGAGTGGCCCCCGGGCGAACCTAACTATTAAAAAAAAAGCAGGCAAGTGAGAACTGGGCAACTCAAGGCCTGATATGCCAACAATACTCCATGTTTGGTCTTATCTGACTCTTGTAAAAATAGAGTATAACATGTGGGGTCAGATACTGGAGCCGTACAGTGAACCAACCATTATATCAGCTTGAACTCTGGAGTGAGCTTGAGTCCCAATGGACTTTCAAGGCAAGGAGCTTCCTTGAGAGAATACCCATCCATCATGATAGGTAATCTAAGTTACATAATAAAATATTATGCAACCAAATAAATTATTGTACAAATTACTAAAATTGATATCATGAAATGAAATTTGCATAGTATATTTATCCTGAACATGATACCAACATCGTTTAGTTAATTTCAAAGTGAAAACATTAAACTGAATAATAAAGTCTGACAGAGTATATGATTAAATGAGTCTGTCAAATTTGCTATTCAACCGAGTTGACTAATGGCGTGCAAAACGACTCAAATCTCAATATCGACAATAAAATAATAACATTAAAAAATGCGCGTTTACTTTTATTTCGAGTCATTAAAGTTACAACACTGCACTAAATATAAAAACTATTACTTATATGGCGTACGATGGATAAATTGTCGTCTAAATGACACAAAACGGAAAATAATATTGGCACCTCAATTTAACAGATATATTTACCAGAGTTACACAAAAATATCTTGAAATAATAAAGACTAAATTTATTCAATAAAATCGCCTTTGGCGTCAACCACGGCCTGAAGACTTCTTCTGAGCGATCTCCTGATTTAAGTTGGTGAATACTTCCATAATCCTTGCCTTCAATTCATCTTTGTTGTTACTAGAAGTTTTGTTGGCCTCTCGCTCAACTGCGCCCCCCCCCCAATAATAATCAAGTGGGTTGCAGTCTGGGGAGTTAAACGGCTACATGTAAGAGGTGATGTGGTTACAGAAATTGTAAGACAGACATGACATGATTGGGTTATCCTGCTTGTGTGACATGGTGCAGAGTCTTGTTGCCAGACATAGGGTCTTCCAGCAGCTACCCTCTTGACCCAGGGCAGCACTAGCTCCTCAAGGCACTTGATGCAGGCCTCTGTGTTGAGTCTGAGGCCCTCACTAACAAATTTGGGAGATCCTTTCTTACCAGAATGATCAGATTGAGATTTCTGAGCTACCGTACCTTGGGCCACACCACGTTGAAACACCGGTTCTTGTACAATCACCGAAGTTATGCAACGAACCTTGTCAATATCTAGATGGGTGACCTCTTGGAAATACCAGGCGCTATAAGCTTGGATCTGCCATTAATGTAATGGATAATGCCTTAGAATTGTTAATTGAAGAGCCGAGTTCCAACCCCAGCGCAAATACCCTTGGAAATGGTGTAAATCAACCTCCTCTCCCCCAGCTATGGGTTAATTAGTAAAATTTGTACCACTAAAACGTTCTTATCTCCCTATCCCCACACCAAATTCTTACAATTTAAAAAAAATTTCTGGCTTGAAATAACATACAGATGGTTGATAAGTCGTAGAAAACGAATAAAATTAAAAAATTATATTTCTCGAACTTCATATATATATATGTGTGTGTGTGTGTGTGTAACGGGGCGTTTCTTTCGTTTGAAGTAATAAAAATGGTTTTCTGTGATATTTAAAAGTAAAAGTAATATTTGTTTCAAATCAAATTGAACTTTAAATCAGCTAATGTTCCTCAAAGAAACTTTCTTTAAAGTATATTTTATTTTAGAAAGATGTTTTAATAAAGAGAATTACACAGTCTTGCCAGATTTTTCAATTTGGACGATTTTAGTGTTTTTACTGATAAAAAAAAAAGCTTATCGTAAGCAATTGATATTCAGTTTGAAATACAGCTAAGTGTTTTGCTTATTGAAAATATTAAATTTCATCTATTACCTTGAAATTAAAATAAAATCTTCAAGAAAGTTTTTCACTTTTGAAAATGCATTTTAAACCTTAAGTATCGCTTTTCCTAAGAATATAGGCATATGCACACAAATTCAAACAATACAACATAAAAATGTAATTATAAATCTAAACTCTTACAATTAACAACCTAACAGTACTTAAGATACCACCAGATAAGATAAAGAAACGAGAAATAATGGCCAAATAAAGACATATATATTTTATTATTTAAGCATTAAAATTAATTATTTATATAAAAAATGAAATACAATTTTCCTAACTCAAGAAAAGACTGGAAGGTTCAAAAATGAACACCGAGAGCCTGTCTAGAAAAACCGGAAGTCAAATGACAACAATTGAAAGATCGAGGAAAAAGATAAAAAGTGAGTAAAAGTTAATCAGTGAATGTAAAGTGAAAAATGAAAAATAATGACGAGATTCACTACGTACACACATCCGCGTAGACAGGCGCAGGGGCGAACGCACACACGCACACATACACAAACTTGCATCAATGATAAATACATATAAAAAACAAAAGGCGACAAGTGTAAGTTATCAATTGCTGATACCGCGCGAGGAGCGGACGGACAGGAGCCCGTCTACGAAACTCTGGAGTCGGGATACCGAAGGTAGCATCAATTAGCTAAGTGACAAACCTTTTACTTGTATTATATATATATATATATATATATATATATATATATATATATATATATATATATATATATATATATATATATATATATATATATGTGTGTGTGCATGTATGTGTGTGTGTGTGTGTGTGTGTGTGTGTGTGTGTGTGTGTGTGTGTGTGTGTGTGTGTGTGTGTGTGTGTGTATTCTATTAAATAGGAAAAATATTCTCTGGTTTTATATTGAAATATTTCCCATTACCCTCTGAAATGTCCAGAATTTTTAACAGCAGCACAGTGAAATTGAGTTACAGTTGCACTGGCAATTTAATCAACACCATAAAGAGGCAAATTGCGAGTAATTTGAAAACTGATGCGCAAAAAACTCCAATGAAAACAACAATTTATGTAATTGCAGAAACAAAACTAAATCCCCTTTGAGCGGAGCCTGCTGCACAGAGGGTGTAATTTACCAAGCTGAATTTAAAGATGATAGTGGACAAAATAAAAAGTGTTTATATTGGATGTTCTGAGAGTACCTTCAAGAAACTCTGGTGCAACCATGCTTCTTCAATTAAAACACAAACCCATAAGTATTGTACAAAGCCGACGGGCTATGTTTGGAAGTTAAGAGAAAAAATATTAACAGTCCAAGTGTACAGCGGAGTACATTGAAAAGGGTTAAATCTGGTAAGACTTGCAGTAGGAGTTGTAAATTATGCTAGGAAATGAAGTTGGCAATTGAAGCGCATCCGGGTCGTGCAGAGTTTTTAAATGAACGATCGAGATAATGTCGAAATGCAGACACATGAACAAGGACATTCCGGGCCTCTATGAACGTGAATAAAGAACGTGAATAAAGATTTTTTTTCTGCCACACCTCTTACTCTTCTTGAGTTCCGGTAACATAATATGATTAAAAAAATTGGAGTGTGTGGAAGAACATAATTTACCTTGCTACCTGATGAGACTTCATGGTTGATACCCGAGTTGTAAAGAAGGGTAAAATATTTTCATCTTTTTATAATACAAGGTAACCAAAAATGTTCTGTCCGTTTTTTGATTAGTCATTGAATGAAGTTGAAATAAATACGAAATGCGTGTAGCAATTGTTTTCAAATTTGGACAGCCGGAACTAGGCACATCAGACGTTATAAAAAATCACGCGCACCGTTCCCGGCCATCAGTTATAAGCCGGACAGCTGTGAGAAGGATGGAAGTGTCTAGAGATCTCGTTCGGAGCTGTTTGCTTTACGACTTCAAAGTGGGCTTATCGGCAGCTGCATCAATTCGCCGCATATTTCAAGCGTTTGGGAATAGTGCTGTGGATGAACGTACTGCAAGGCGTTGGTTTCGAAAATTCAAGTCGGGAGATTTGTCTCTCCATGATGAGCCTCGCAGTGGACGGAGTCCTGAAGGCGGCCATTGAAGAGGACAGTAGTCTAACGTGTGGTGAACTTGCAAGACAGTTCAATGTTTCCGATGAAACAGTTAGACTTCACCTACACCACCTAGGTAAGACGTACAAACTGAGCAAGTGGGTTCCGCAAACACTGTTGGAGGTCCACAAGGGACAACGTGTGACAGCCAGCGCATCGCTGCTTTCTCTCCACCGTACCACATCCTTATTCAATCGAGTGCTTACCAGTGATGAAAAGTGGGTTCTGTACGAAACTCCCAAGCCTTCCAGACATTGGTTATCTCCTCAGGATTCTGTCCCTCACACTGCATGACCGCCTATGCACCCACGCAAGATTAGGCTTTGTGTCTGGTGGACAGGTCGTCAAGTGGTTCATTATGAACTGCTACCAACGGGCCAAACAGTCATTGGAGACCTATACTAGCAGCAATTGAAACGTGTTCAACAAAGATTGCGCCAGAAGGAGCTAGCACTGATGAATTGCAAAGGTGTGCTTTTCCTCCATGACAACGCCAGGCCGAATGTCACGCGAGTGGTCAGGGATAGCAGCAACTTGGGTGGGAGACTTTGTGCCATCCACCTTATTCACCTGACCTTGCGCCATCCGATTACCACCTCTTCCACTCCCTGGATAATCATCTTCGTGGGAAATCCTTCACCAATGAAGCAGACTTGCGCAAAGCCCTCATGGACTTCTTTGCGTCAAAACCCCCCGAGTTCTACCGCAAGGGCATTGAACAGCTGGAGACACGTTGGCAGAAAGTGCTGGATGCCGATGGCGATTACTTCGAAGACTACATATAAGTTACACATACTGTGAAGCGTTTTCTTTTTTTCCTTTTTTGGTTACCTTATATATATATATATATATATATATATATATATATATATATATATATATATATATATATAAATATAAAAGTGGACATGGAAGTCAGCACTTAGAGGCGACAGTCTGTTTCATGCTAGTGCAATCGTCTGACGATTGCACTAGCATGAAACAGACTGTCGCCTCTAAGTGCTGACTTCCATGTCCACTTTTATATTTACACACGCTCTATCTCTGATATTGAGCACTTTACCCCATAAATATAGCACACTTTAAGACTATATTTCTGCATATATATATATATATATATATATATATATATATATATATATATATATATATATATGTTTCATTAACGATGACTGAAAAGGTATTGCGATTAAGCTTTTTGTAGAATATCAACATCTTGATTATGTCATTAATTTCTCTTCAACTTATTAGTTGTTTCTCCTCAGATGATGTGGGTTTTGGTATTTGGTACATTTCTGTTTGTGATTCTGTAGCGACAGTCCACAAGTTTCGATGAAAGCCGTCCTTAGCCAAGACCTACAGGATTCACTCGCTCAAAGCCAGTTTTTAACCATTGATCTGAGAAAGCGGTTGAAGTCCAATGTCTAAGTATCTTTTTATGTTAATGGCATCGTTGTAATTGCCTTTCACCGACTTGACAAATCACCACACGAATGCCGAATATTTTTTATAAGAAAACGGCTGTTTCGATTCCAGGTTGTGTCTGTGTCCAGAAAATCTAGGAAAAGACCGAAGTTCGTTCACAAGAGAACGAAAAGTGAAATAACGCTACAACGATAAAGAATAAACCGAATCCTCAGTTCACGAATTTAATTCGTTGCTGAAGTCCGTTCGTAACCCGAAACTATTTTTCCAATAGGAATCAGTGTAGAGAACAAATCACAGTACAATAAAATTGGAAAAGAAAAGCACGCCACAACACACGAATGTCGGCGGTCGACTGAGAAATGATTCCGTTCCGGTTCACTCGGTTCGGCAATGTTGTTCGAGAACGGAAATTTTGTTCGTTAACCGAGGCATTTTCATCTCGAATTTTCTGTTCGAAAACCCATTTGTTCGACAGGTGAGACGTTCGAGAACCGAGGTTGCACTGTATTTGGTTGTTTGATAATGGATTCGCTTGGCACAATCTGGTAGGGGAGAGGTAATTTTACTTGGAACAACTTTGATGCTACTTCTATCTTTTCTCATGACAGACTAACCGACTAGATGTCTCCTTCGGCTTGCGAGAACTTTGACATTTTCCTACCATCCTGCTGTACCTCTCTATACCAGAACGCCCAGCTTTCACCCCCATCTCTCTACATCTCCACCGACGACCTGACAATATTCATTCCTTTTAACTACTACGTGATGCAAATCGATTATTTGGATTTTATTTAAAAAATAATGCACAGTTATATCACTATTATTTCAGATATTGTAGGTCTATGAATGCACAGTTCGAAATGGTTAAGAGTGTGAGAACATTGTCTAGATTTGAATTTACACCCATTCTAATTAAACTCAATATAATAATTTTGCAAATGATTAGGTCTTGAAATAATTTGAATACTGATGAAACAATACTTAATAAACTTGATACCAACATTTTTTTAATAGTATATAAACAGATACCAGAACAAAACTGCCAAATGACTAAAAACTGAAAACTCTTAAGTAATTATTTAAAAGCTATGATAATGAAATGGCTAGAACATGGAACATCAATTTTTTCGACGTCTTGGGAATACTTCTCTCCTCATCCGACCAATGCATCTTTCTGTCTATCGTTTTCGGTGTCTTCTTGGTGGCTGCAACAACAAAAACTTTCATTTTAATCCGTGTTCTAATCCAGATAAATGACAAGACGTTGAATGCTGATTTTCAAGGTACTACTCCCCACATAGATTATCGAAAGACATTCTTTGTCCTCCACAGTAATTAGTTCGTTTGTGTACTTGCAAAACTGGCAGTATGTTGTATAAATATCTTCTCAGTCCATTTCACATTATGCCTATTTTTCCCTATCCTTCTAATAAACTCTCCTATTTTCTCTCTTCTCTCTCCTACTTTATCTCTATCATTCTCTCTCCCTTATTATATTTCTCCCACTCTCTAACTTTGCTCATTCTTTCTCTTTGACTCTTCCTTCCCAATCTCATCACCTCTCTCCTTTTCTTCCTATGTCTCAAATTTAAAAGTAAATCTTTTTGTCAGTCCAAGCGATACTTGGTATCTGATTAAACGATTTGAAAAATTTAAGCATACTTTAATTCAGTGATTTTATTTTTTATTTTGACTTACTGACCGTGTCACTTAGATTTCAAGAGGATTTTCTGTTTTATGTCATTTAATTCATCCAATTTATTTATTATGAAAAAAGGAAGTGTGGACCGGTTGCAGTGAGTGGTGAGTAAGTTTAAAGCGGCAAATCACTTAATATCCGCTTAAAATCGATCGCAGTCGAGTGTCAAGCTTTTCAATCAGCTGTCAAATTCATTTCAGATTTTTAAATTCTTTTTTTCTTCTTAATTTTCCATTCTATTATTTTCAACTTTCTCTTTTTCTATCTGTTACTCTTTTCTTCACTTCGCTTTGTACTTTCTTTTTATTTTATCTTTCTCTCTGGAGATTCCGTTTACTTTTCTTTTATTCTTTATTTCTCTATTTTTCTTGCAATTAAAATATATATTTTAAGTTACGACATCATTTTTACTTTTTGTCATGTTTGCCTTTTGTTTTTGTTTGTTTATTTTATATGTTTATTTATATTTAAATTTCATTCGACGCACAAACGTTCTCATCATTTTGTGCCAATGCTTCTCTCGCTATCGAATGAGACAAATTGAAAATTTTAAAAAAATTAATTCTAACAGCAAAGTATAACATCTCTAAAGATTTCACGCCGACTTCTATCATTCGGTTTTACTCAGTAAAAGAGTTTATTGTCTGAAAATGCCTTGTATATCCTTGGAACAGTTTTTTCAAATGTTTGTTAACTACTTTTCAGGTCCAAGCCTAACATCATTTATCGATTATTTGCTTACTCCGAGAACTATTATGCTCTTTCTTTCTTTCTTTCTTTTTTTTTTTTTGTTTTTGCGTGTGCCGCAGTCAGAGCCGAGTGCAGGTTACAGTATCTTCATTTCAAATGTTTGTTTTTAAAGAATTTCGAAAAAAGGGACTTTAACTTAAATTTAACCTTAACCTCACCCAGTTCAGGCAGAAATGCTTTGCATTAAAAATGTCTTTTTGGATTTGTTCATTGGACGAGGGCATTGTCCACAGAGTCTGAAAGAAGGAGATCTAAGATTTGAAGAGATGTACAGAAGCCTCTTTTACTTGTTTGAAACAAACTTTGATTTAATGAAGGCGTCTGATGGGAGATCAATTAAAAACATATTTAAGAATTTGATTTGAATTTGAATCTTCAAAAACATCCCATATCTCTTGATAAACATATTATGACAATGAAAGAAGTCCTCAAAACTTCGATCAGTTTAGTTGTACATATCTTGCATCAATTCCTGGCTACTGACAATTCTGTTAATCTATATTACACAGCATACACATCGATATATATATATATATATATATATATATATATATATATATATATATATATATATATATTGTGTATATTTCGGCAGCAATTTTTCATTAATGCGTGTTTCCTGAACAAAATAAACTATAAAATCTCCACAAACATTTTTAAATGCCTGTAATCTACAGCAGAAGCCATTGGTTTATACCAATGGCTTCCCATACTTAATACTTCTCGTTTTCACTCTCGCGTGGTCATGTGTGACGTCACGAGCTACGACACGTTTTTCGCTTCCTTGGCTCGTAAATAAGTGTTTGTCGTTACTTTGAGCTTATTCAAACAGCAACGGCGGACCATTATTGTGATTTCGTATAAGTGTTAAATTGTCATCTTTGATAATGGGTTATGTAAGCCGAAAGCTTAGATTGGATTCAAACATGTGCCAATATGGTGATTTCCTTTCGTCTTTCAACGATAATGTGATTAAGCTTATCAGACAATACGAAAGGAACTTACTTAAAATAAATAGACAAAACTTGTCTATATTATTTAATGAAACACGCATTAATATATATATATATATATATATATATATATATATATATATATATATATATTAATAAATATTCATATTATCCCTCACCGATAGCACCACAAAGAATCAAAACCACCGCCAAAAAATTCTAGATAATTTACATAAATCAGTCCAAGTTAGATTATCTACTAACTCCAGCAATAAAGAAATATTTGACAATAAAATTAAATATATAAAAGCTTTAGAACTAAGTCACCATAAAGTAAATTTAGAGTATTTAGAAAAAAACAAAAAAGTTAAAAAAAATAAACAGAAACACCGTAGTCATAACATAATATGGTTTAATCCATCTTTTAATCATAATGTTCAAATGAATATTGGAAGAATTTTCCTAAATTCAATTCATAAGCACTTTAATGATTTTTAACAAAAATAATGTTAAGATCAGCTATAACTGCGTTAGTAACATTGATAAATCTATATCACAACATAATAATATTATATTAAACAAATATATTTCCAACAAAGACAACGTAATTTTTTCTAAAAATAAATGCAAATGCAGAAAAAATATGATCTGTCCCTTAAACGATCAATGTATTACTTATAATATTGTATAACGAGCTAGCATACATTCCGGTAACGATGTTAAATTTTTTTTTGGTTCAACTGAAAAACCTTGGAAATTTTGTTTCTACTATTATCGAATCACTTTAATTAATCGAAAATACAAAAACAGAACTACTCTCTCTAAATATTAAAGAATGATGGTAATACAACTTTTATCAACTATGATATTATAGCAAGAACCAAATCTTATAACGGGAAAGGAAATAGATGTAACTTATGTCTTGATGAAAAACTTAAAATACTTAAATAACACTAGCTTATTAAACAAGAGTAATGAATTGATGGTTACATGTAGGCAAAAAAATAATCTGCTTAAATACGTTGATAATATTTTTATATATATATATATCTACAAATTCCGTTTATTTTAAATGCCAAATATAATTTTTAAATTAAAAAAACTGTAATCCCAATATAATAACTTAAATCTTCCATGAATCTCTTCTATTCATATCTGCTCTAGCGTATCAAATGTAAACAAATGACGTCATATATTTTAATAACAGAGCATTTGCTTAAATACTTGTATCTATAAAAAGAACGTTAAACATATCATAAATGTCTTTAAAATAAATTGTCGGACATTGTCCAATTCAAATATATGACGTCATTTGTTTACATTTGATACGCTAGAGCAGATATGAATAGAAGAGATTCATGGAAGATTTAAGTTTAAAAATAGTAAAATCGACCTTGCTAACCGGCCGAATGGTTAAGGCACGTCACGCGAAATGACGGTTCCATATAGGATACAGGTTCGATTCCTGTTCGATTGACACGGAGAACGAAAATTTTCTATGAAAATTTCTCGGACATTCAGGCCGGTAAATGTTATTTAATACTGTTTATTATAAAACAGAGCATTTTCTTAAATACTTGTATCTATAAAAAGAACGTTAAACATATCATAAATGCCTTTAAAATAAATTGTCGGACATTGTCCAATTCATATATATATATATATATATATATATATATATATATATGGGAATAGTCAGTACAGCATTTGGAAGTTTATATTATGAACTTTGAAATATCCATGACGTCATTAGAAGTTAAAATTAATGTACATGATTCAGTCGCCTAAACAACGTTTCCCTATGGAACAGAGTCCTAGACTTTATTTCCAGCAATTAAATTCTTTCCGTGTGTGCTGTTTACGCCAAATATGTGGCTTGAAATCGTAATTATCGAGATCCTGTCAAACTAAAACGAAAAAGGAATTGAAGTGTTTCAATTTGAAATACAGCTCAGGTTATCTGGTAAAAGAATACTGTCAGAGTCCAAAAGAGATCTTTCTTTCCGTCCCATTCATTATATTCTGTACACTTCTCAGATGTGAAGTAATTTGAAAGACAACTTGACACTATTTAATATGACTAAAAATCTTGAGAACAGTTTTTGTTTTATTTTTTAATCATTTCATCCCAAGCAAGGTAATAAAGCCACTAAGACGCAAGGAATTACGAGATGTTAGAGAATATTAGAAAAAAACACTATTAAGTGTTCATTGAAAGAACAAGAATTAAGAAGACGGAAAACAATTGACATTAGGTTTACATTTTTAAAAAGAGAAAATAGTTCCACAAGCGAAAAGTGCGATAGAAGAAACTGTAAAATAATGAGACCTTACCGCCAATCTAGTACTGCGTTTAAATTCATAAAGTCTAGGTACCACAGAGGAAAGATATGGCACAGGGCCAAAAGAGGGATAGGGAAAGGCTGGTCTTCAATCTGCCTTGTCTTAAATTAACCCAAACGTACCACATTATTCCCTATATCAAAACAAAAACCTGGTTACTACTCTTACTACAGACACCATAATGCCACAACATATCTATGAAGTCCTAACTAGTTCCCATATGCACCATAGAGGAAAGTTAACCAAACCAATTACCATGAAAGTATTTATCGGAAAGTCAGAGGGAAGCTATATTACGGCGGTGGGAAAGTGACTGAAGCCAAGATGCCAGATAACATTGCAGATTCTTCGTTGGATTTTATCAAGAATCTTTAAATATATAGCTGGAGCACCAGACCAAATGTGGCGGCAATATTCAAAGCCAGGTCGTATGGTAGACTTATAAATATGCATGGAATTCTGACGAGAAAAATTGTCTAGCAAATATAGTGAACCAGCTTTCCCAGCAACAGATCTAGTAATGGTAAAATCCGGATCAAAATGGAGGACATTTTGCTTCACACAGGTTGAATATTTTCAGAATGAAAGACTTGGGCAATACAATATTTTAAGGCAAAAATTAAAGGAAAGACTTAAAAAATTAAGTTATTATTACCAATCGGAATGATTGGCAGTAACTTCGTCACTGTGGCATTTATTGTGGGAACATAAATAGGACACAAAACTGCTTGAAGTTTATCACTATGCGGCTTCATAACGTGGAGAAAAATAATAGTAATAGTAGCCATTGCCTTATAAGGAAACATTCAGCATTCATTGATCGAGCAGGCAGTGCTACATTCGATGGAAATTTATAAAAATCTTTCTCTTAAAAGAATTTTTCGGGAAAATAAGTTTCTCTTTCCGGTAATGACGGAGGTTTCCTTCTTAAGTTTTTGTTCGAAGGAGTATGGAACGTCAACATCCTGATTATATCATTATTTCTCACCAAGTTTGTCTCATTCATTTTACTCGTACTGTTGAAACAAAGTCCACAAATTAGGTTGTTTCGCTTATTTGGTACAGTTCTTTGGTTTTTATCCTGTTGCTCCAGTCCAAATTTCGAAGAAAAGTGGTCCTCGCGATCAAAGAATCAAGATATAATATGTCTATTTATTTTTATACTAATCCTTTCCAGTTCTCTAACCAGTTTCTTGATGTTAAGACGAAATTCATCAAGGAAGGTACCATAGTTTTTTCCTACCAAAGTACTTTCGATCTTCTCCGAGATCATCCTCAAGGGTGAATTACAAAGACAAACATTGTAACTGCGATAAAATCGGCATTTCGTTGGGATGTTGACATTTTTATCCCAGTTACAACCAGTTCAAAAGAGATGTTAACTATGCAAGCGACGAGATTAAACAACTCATCATCGAAATTGACAAAATTAAATAAGCTTGTATGATTATCCCACTTGTCTGCTAGAGAACTTCCCTTAACCTTCACTAGATAGCGTTTCCAGAACGATGTATAGAAGAAAACGTTATTCTCTCTCTCTCTCTCTCTCTCTCTCTCTCTCTCTCTCTCTCAGCCCACACAATACCGTAGAGAAAAGACGTGCCTAGTTTCTCCTCTGTGGAACTATGTGTCACGTTACTAAATAATTTCTCTCTTCGACAACAGGAAATTCTGTTGTATAGAAGTCGACTTCTACTGCGCTCCAATTTGACGATATACAATACTGTTTCTATATATATATTTCTTTCTTTATTTCTTTCTTTCTTTCTTGTGTGAGTTGTCTGACCCTCGTACGTCATAAAACATTGAGGCCTCGAGATCACTTGTCTCTCGGCCCCGTCCGGTCGAGAGGTGACGACGCGAGAGTCCACAAGATATATATATATATATATATATATATATATATATATATATATATATATATATATATATATATATATATATATATTAATTTAATTAGAAAACAGACAACCTTAAAGATCCATTGATTATATTTTATTTTCCCAGCAAGGTGGTTTCTCCCTGGCTCCTCAGATCATATTTCCAAGGGTAAAAATGGTTTTAAATTTACGTATTATTTTTATACACTTTTGAGTGTTGTTTTAAAAATTGATGTAAGGTGATAGATAGAGGGGGAGGAGGGGATGGCAGATATGGTCAAAATTAGAGACGGAAGGGAGAGATATCCAGGTAAAATGAGAACAAATGGAGTATAATTCCAATGTATGTAACATTTAATTGAAAAGAGGGCTCAATACAGTAGAGCTAAATATTATTTATTTTAGGATATTAAAACAAAGACATGTAAAAAATCGCTACAAAAGTACAGCTATGTTTCGACACTACAAATGTGTCTCCTCAGGCGATGTTAAACTACTACTAATTCATATATATATATATATATATATATATATATGTGTGTGTGTGTGTGTGTGTGTGTGTGTGTGTGTGTGTGTGTGTGTGTGTGTGAAGAAATATACTCTTAAAGTGTGCTATATTTATGGGATAAAGTGCTCAATATCAGAGATAGAGCGTGTGTAAATATAGAAGTGAACATATAAGTCAACACAGAGGCGACAGTCTGTTTAATGCTAGATGCAATCGTCGGTGGCCTGGCGATTGCATCTAGCATGAAACAGACTGTCGCCTCTAAGTGTTGATTTATATGTTCACTTTTTATATATATATATATATATATATATATATACACACGAAGGTTCAAGCTTGCTGATATTTTTTATATTTTATATATGGCACCACCTTAAGACTCTATAAATCTGTTTGTATTTTAATGACAAAAAATCATTTTGTAAAAATGAATAAAAAAAAACAATCGATTTTGCCAAACAATTGCTGCCTAATTTTTTTTAGTCTGTAAAAATGTCGATATCCGTTTGTTGTTTTTTCAAAAGAAATATTTTTGTTAAGTAAAAAAAAGTCTGTTTTCATGCACAGATATAAATAATACAAGCACATTTTCAATATAAATCAAACCTAATTGCAGATGACTCTTTGTGGGACGCTGTATTGATGTTATGAAATGGACCACGCTTTTGAATTAATAAGTTTAATATGTGTAGATAGGTTTTGAACGGGAGTTGAGGTTTATCCTTTGATACCTGTTTAGGATTGGGTTTCCAGTTACTTCTAAAGTCTACTTCTACTCGATACTTCTAACATCTCTGGGTTTCCAGAGATGTTCTCCTTCACTCCCAGTAGTGACTTGCGTCTTAGTGGCATTATCACCTTGCTTGGTGTGAATTAATGAAAAAGAAAAGAGATTTTAAATTGTATAATGACTCATGTTCCAATTTGTTTTTTTACTTTTATCCATCTAGACGCATTTATAAAACTGAGTACAAATATTAGTGCATATTTTAATGAATAATTTATTTTATTTTTTACAATATGAATAAATGTTACCTCCAATTAACAATGATTTTTTTCTCTTTTAACCTTTGAAACTATTGCGTCATTTCCATTTTCTGCTGCCATGCAAAACCATAGGTATTATATAAGTATGTATATTATCCTCTCATATGTTCGAGTTGTTTTTCACATATACAGTTATGTATATAGGAACTTGATTGGGTGTTTGTGTACATATATGCATGTGTGAAATCCTATCCGTTTGTATGTAAATGTTCTTTTGTGCTGTATGAATAATTGCATCACAAATACACACATTCATTGACGTGTTTATATCGCTGCACGTTCTTTCTATTTCTTTTTTCTTTTCTTTTTTCTTTTTTTCTTTTTTTTTCACGCTTCCCCTTACGACGTATTCCTTACCACCGAAGACAAATCATATCTGCTTAAGGATAAAAACAAACGAATAAAATATCGTGGAATCCGTATAAAAGCTTACTCCAATACATTTCATCTCGTTCCGGTGAGTTTTAAAACTGTCACTGGCGTATCAGCGCCGCTCACATTCAACTCTCCTCTCTCCTACGCTCCTCTCGCCCCGCCCAAACACACACACACACCCAATGCCTCATCATCGAACGGTCTTCCAAATTCCGGGATCTGTCGTCCTCGGAATTTCTCCTCGCCCACAACCACCAACTTCCAACGTTACACTTTTGAGCAGTAGATTCTTTTTGCGTCCAGTTCGCTCCATTTTAACAATCAGTAACATGACGCATTCTTGGAAACCTAGCAGATGTCAAATCAGGAAGAGGAGAGAAAGATTGCGCGGCCTGCTTGACTCTGATGATGATAAGGCAAATTAAATCGAAATTCAAATTTGTTCGAGCAAAAAAGCCTCCAACGAGAATACTGACAAAATATAAGTCAGTAAAGAATTCAAACGTTCTTTCAAGTGGGTATGGTCTGTCGTTTAAGGTAATTTTGAATATCATTATTAAATTGGCTCGACACGTGAACGTTTATATGTGCCCCAATCTGGGTTGATGAGATGGAGAGTAATTTGAAGAAGGTAAGACGATAGAATAGACATTGAAGTGAAATTCTTGTGTCACATTTCACAAGGACTCCATGAAGCACCCTCCAAGCGAAAAAATTAAGGATATATAAATTTGGATATTTGCATTGAAAAAATAGATCTTTCAAACTCATGTTATTACTCTTGGTATAAAAAAGAAGAAACGCGATGTGAATTTGCCATTAGGACTTACTGCACCTATTTGTTTACAATTCTCACTTTCGTTAATGAGAAATGATCAAACCCTTACGACTTATGAAGCTTCATTCTGTGACCCAAGAAAAGCCAACAGACAGGTGATTTCTTAACTGGATTCTCTTGTTAGTTAAGCTGCTGCTGCTTCTGCTGCTGCTTCTGCTGCTGCTGCTGCTGCTTCTTCTTCTTCTTCTTCTTCTTCTTCTTCTTCTTCTTCTTCTTCTTCTTCTTCTTCTTCTTCAAGACGTGGCGATCATGGCTCTCCATAATCTGTACATTGTAGCTCTTAATATTTTTTGTCTTTTTGTTACCCTTCCTAAACCTTGTCACGGTCACGCCATCCATTTACCCAAGATCACTAGGTAGGTTATACGTTGTTTTCAAAGTCTCTCTTACCTGTAATCTGTCCTGTGGCTATCCGATTTTCCAAGCCCTCATTACGTGCCCTAGAAATTTCAACTGTCTCTTCTTGATGTTAAGTATAAATATCGTTTTTGTTTCCATTTTCTCTAAAATTTATTTGCTGCTCACATATTCGGACCAAGGTATCCTCAGCATCCTCCTGTATAGCTACATCTCTGTTGCTTCAAGTCTCTTCTTTATCTATGGCGAGATTGTTCAGCAACCACTGCCATATAGGAAGACAGATATCACGTAATAGTCCAGTACTCCTATCTTTATTTTGCGACCAGACATGGTTCATCCTAAGGCGGGCCGCACTACTAAATCCATTCAAGGTAATCTTCCTTAGTGAAAATCGCCAATGGTTAAATACGATGAAAATGTTACCTTCAATGCAAAGTTATAAAATTCAATAAACATTTTTATTAATCATTGTTTATGTGTGTGATTATGTATGAGTAAATGTGAGTGAACAAGTGAGGACCAAACGAAACAAACACAATTTTACAACTACTATGCCTCTTGAGTCATTGGGGAACATAAGGCCGTAACAACACCTCTCCAACGGACGCAGTTCCAGTCGATCCTCTTCAGCTCGGCCCATGTCGTGCCGGCTGCCTTCACCTCTGCGTCAACACTTCTACGCCAAGTCTGTTTTGGTCGACCAACTTTTCGCTTCCCTTGTGGATTCCAGCCTGGTGACACTAGAAGCAGGCTTGCGGGGTGTGTGGCCGATCCATTTCTGTTTCTTGATGTCAATCTCGATTGGGGCTTGTCTGGTCCTGTCCCACAGTTGGTCATTGGAGACGACTTCCGGCCACCTGATGGTGAGGATGTTCCTGAGACATCGGTAGGTAAATGTCTGAAGTTTTATTTTCCTCTTAATATTCGGCGTGCCATTCAAAAAGCCAAACGTGCCGAATTTTTCCAATGACTGGTCTATGATGTCATTAACGGATTTGGTTTTGATGAAAATCTCATCAATATATCTGGCATAAATGGTGGGTTTATTAATTTTATTTAATATTTTGTTTTCTAAGTTGGTCATATAAAAGTTTGAAAATGAAGGACCGAGAGGGCTGGTCATAGCGACGCCATCAGTTTGGCTATAAATATTACTAAGGTGATTGTAGAAAGGGACTTGTGTTGTGGACGCTAGTAAAAGTTGTTTTTTTTTTTAATATTGTGGGGTGAATTTTCAAGGATGGCAGATTATGCTAGATGTCATTTAAAATAATGTTAACTGTCTCAATAGTTAGTGAATACATTTTCAACGTCTAAGGATGCTAAGATTTCATCCTCGGGTTTGTTGGAGTGAAGAATTTGTAAGAATTCGTTAGAAGAGTTGATTCTGTATTTGATATCTACCAAATACAGTACATGCTCAACAATATGATTAATTGATGTAAAGCTTTTGATAATTGATATATGAATGTAGGAACTTGTGATATAATTGGGTTAGTAGATTGCCTGATTTGTGAATTTGAACATTCCCATACATCAACTTGGGTATCAGGGATTAACTGATAACCACGAATAATAAAGAAAAACTAAATAAAAAAATCATCAAATTTTCCTTGGACCGAATTTAAATGTGAATTAAGTTTAATCGTCTAAGGATTTTTTTTCTTTTTCTTTCAGATTTAACAACTTAAGTCTTTGGCAATTTCAACCATGGAAAGAGTAACAATCAAACAACGTATTAAAGTTTCAAGAGTGCAACTGGAAAAATTGTTCGTAAATTCAAACAAACTGGGTCAGTGGCAGATGTGAAAACACCATTGCGTGCTCGTTTACGCTGTTCAGCTGAAAACATTGCTGCAGTGCACGAGAATGTGACCGAAAATACAGTCACCTCTATTCGTCATCGCGCGCAGGAATTGAACCTCTCCACAACAGCGTTACATCGTTTCCAATTGTTGACCAAAAAAATCGCGGGGTGCGCGAAATGCATTTCTGTTTGAACGTCCATTTTCGTATAGGCTTCGATAACTTTAACACGTTGTTTGATTGTTAATCTTTCCATGGTTGAAATTGCTAAAGACTTAAGTTGTTAAATCTGAAAAAAAGATCATTAGACGCTTAAACTTAATTCACATTTAAAATCAGTACCTTACAAAGGTAGGTATATGCATATTTATTAATATATACTTCTTAGCTTTGTCTAACCACATTGAGTACTATTTTGTTTACACCTTAAATTAAGTAAACATTCATTCGCTTATCTGTGTATGCACGCTAACGCAGGTCAGCCGATGTAATTTCCAGCCGACCCTCGTGTATATATATATATATATATATATATATATATATATATATATATATATATATATATATATATATATATACTCTGTATATTTCCGGTATTAGGCGACCTTTAAATCTTAAATATTATCCCTTAAACTACAACAGTTACAAAAAGCTAAACTTAAATCTTGGGATGTATCGGCACTGGTAAGTAGACTAGTATGCTTGCGCCATGGACCGTGGTAGGCTGACAACAGCTTCGGTATGGGAATGTATACAAATCTTTCGTTCTTGATTTGTAGAGTTATGGCTGCGTTCACACCAATCATTATTTCTCATAGTAGTGTTAAATGCAAACTTTATTTTTCAACATATAAGGTATTTCTTTCCGGTGTTAAGCAGCAAAACATTTAAAATGCCATAAAATCTTTATTTCTCATTCCAGAATACACAACTTTTGCATTTATTCGTACGAGTCGTAAGAATGAAATCGCTGTTGCTATTTTCATAAATCTTAATACTTTATATTATTTTTATTCCTTGTGATTTGATAACGATAAATGTAAGCAAAAACTATTTGTAATAACATCAGTTTTATTTTATACTCATTGAAATCATTACGATAAGCTTAACAACTGCTACTGGCGGTGTCGGCTACGTTTTCGGTCGTCTTATACTACGGGTATCGTCTTATACTACGGGTATCGGATGAAACCACGAAGATTTACGTAGATGGTTTGTCTCGTCTTATCTATAGGTCGCCTTATACGTGGAAATATGCGGTATATATATATATATATATATATATATATATATATATATATATATATACCTAAATATATATATATATATATATATATACCTAAAAGTAGCATATTCGTTTTATTTACCAATTACAAAGTTCTCTTAAATGAATATAAAATAAACCACTCTTATATACTTGAGAAAAGAATATAAGAGAAGAACAGGAGTGAAGGTTTATCCCTTGTTTTCTGGCTAGGACTGTTTACAGTTCCTTCTAAATTCTTATATATATATATATACATATATATATATATATATATATATATATATATATATATATATATATATATATATATATATATATATATATACACACACACAGGAAGGGATAGAACAGAATATGTGAAAGAATAGAAAAATAGGAAGAGAAGCTGGATAAGGAAATAAAAAAAAACAACAGAGAAAATACCAGGAAGGAAAAGTGCAGAAAAGGAAAAGGGGAGAAAGAAAGCAGTAAAGAGAATAAGTAGACATAAATGTCAAAGAAGAAAAGAAAGGAAAAAACGTGATTCAGAAATGAAAAGAAAGATAACAACGTAAACAGAGAGGAAGAAGTGTGCATAATGAGGAGGAAGAGAGAGGAGCAAAGGGTAAGAGTAGGCAGGGATAAAGAGAGGCAAAAACTGAGACGTGAAAGAGACAGACAGACGGGGTAAGTGAGACCGGAAAACGGAATAACAGAGATAAACAAAGGTAAACGACGGGAAACAGAGAGAAACGAAGAGAGGGCCCAAGGGGAAAAAAAGAGACAGGTAAATACAAAGAACCAAAGAGAAAGAAAGGGGTAAAGCGAGAAAAAGTCTTTGAAAGAGAGATTGAGAGAGAGAGAGAGGGGGGGTGTTATAGAGGTCATGCATTTAAGAGAGGGAGATGGATGGAGAGTAATAGAAACGAACAATGCCGCAACAAAATAATGTAAATGCGGAAGAAGCGAGACCAAACTATTGAAATGACTTTTACAGATGTATTTCCAACCACTCAAATTTGTCAATCATTTCATCGCCAGCCACTTAAGGCCAGAATTGTGTCGGACAATTTAATCCAAAGTGCACCATTTCAAAAACGAATTATTGGTAATATTGGAAAATTGGGCAAACGCTTATCCTTCTATATCTAAAGTTGTTTGATTGTTTGAGCGCATGCGCGTATGTTTGTTTATGTGCACATGGATGCCTGACCTTGTGAATAAAGTTAAATATAAATGAAAATATGTTTTCGGTGTGTTTAAGTCTATTTTTATACTTCATAAATTCACAGTAAAGCAGCGTACCTACACCTGTATAAATACATATGTGTAAAATTTCAAATAGAAGTTGAATAAATGGATACACACACAGTATATATATATATATATATATATATATATATATATATATATATATATTTAAAGACATTTTTATGTTTAAAATCTTTTTATAGATACAAGTATTTAAGTAATTGCTCTGTTTTATAACAGCAAAATTATGGAAAATAAAGCATAATATTTTTTTCAAAACTCCACATTACTGCCAAAAACGTTTGCGGTTTCTCACTTCTTTTTAATATACACACTTTTCTCTCGTTGAAACTACTATAACCTCTTCTTTTACATATATATATATATATATATATATATATATATATATATATATATATATATATATTCTAAAGTATTTTTATTCATCCATCCGACAGATTTTTATAATTTAAACGTTATTTTTCGTGAATATTTTAGTAGACCCTCGAGAAATCTTATTAAAGGCAGGATATATATATATATATATATATATATATATATATATATATATATATATATATATATATATATATTAGCAAGGTCAAATTCCGCCTGAAAATTTTATTGACTATCTTTTTCCTTCAATAGTGAATAGGTTCGCCTATCGTTTGCCTCATATTCCTGCACGTTCTTTTAAACAGGAATTGTGGTTTATCTTTTGTTTTCTGTTAAAGTTTCGATTCTCTCTAAAGTCCTTTTCATTCTTTTTCAATTCCAGTAGCTCCTTGCATCTTAGTGGCATTATCGCTTTTCTTTGTGTGAACCGATAAAAAAAAAAGATGAACGAGTGTAATCATCGTTGACAAGATTGATCAATGTTTTTGTTTTGTTTTTCTCTAGAGAACGGCAATGGCTTTTGAAGTCAGCATTTGGTTTGCAATACTTATTGCAGATGTGACAAAGAAATTTATTTTCTACAGGATATGGACTGTTATGTAAAACCCGTTCAGCTTGCTCGTGAGTTTTCATGCGATTGGTGAAACAAGAGTAGTTTCTGAAGGTTATCTGACACATTCTGCATGTTATTTCCAGCGTGAAATTGTCTAAGGTCTACTAATATGACTCTTGTGGTTAACGAGGCCTGCATTGAAGAGACATACTTTGCCACATCCATCACATCACATGTGATAGATTACTGGAGCAATGATTTCCACTTTTCTATCTGCACGCTTGACATTTACCCAACTCGTTGCATGTTCTTGGAAAATTTTAGTGACTTTAAAAATTGTACATCTCCTTTTGTTTCGATCACAAGCAACATTTACCCGCTCTAGAGTTTCTATATGGCAGGGTGCATGTGACTCTTTTAAGCAGTCGAAGTACTTCCTTGATTTATGCTGGGTCAAGTGCTGCTGTAGAGCAACTCACCGTAAAGGGCATTCTACTGTCGTAATGGCGAATGACAAAGCATGTACATGAATAAATAATATCTGTCCTACTTGCAGATAAGCTGTTATTGTTGTTTTAAATTTGATTAGTTGTTTTGAATTTTTTATAATAGATAATTAATTTTGTTGTTCTGTTGACTGCAGTTGTATATTTCTTAATCATGTTTCTAACGGCAAATTCATCCAGCTTATAATTAACTTGTAGTTGCTTGTTATAGATAAATTTTTATATTATTGTTTTTATTTGTATGCTCAGTCTTGCTGTTGCTTGCTTTAGAAAGAAATAATCTAATTTGGTCATTCAGTAAACTTTTATATACTAGCATGTTTCACGTTGTTGAGTTCTTTTAAAAAATAACGGACAAGCTCAACATAGATACATATATTTATAAAAAAAAATGTTTGACAAATTGGAAAAAGATTTTTGTAACGCGTTTAATGACAAAACTTTTTCCAAATTGTCATACTATTTTTATAAATACTGTTTGTTGATATATAAAATTATACTAAATTACATATCGTTATATCAGATGCACATATATAAAAATCGACATATTCAGTTAAAAATAAATTAAATTTCTTTTTTAATGGCTAACAGAATAGCTGAAAGAGTTCGGATATACAGAAAATACTTCTATGAATGCAAGAAAAATTGAATGCTTTATAATAGAAGAATTTAGTGAGAATAAAGGACAATAAAAGAACTGGTAGCAGGAAAAGACGAGATAACGATTGGATTTGCATTTAAATTGTAACAGGGATGCAAAAGAAAGAAGATCCACAGGGGAGATAAAGTATTAGAATAGAACGTACGGTTATATATAAAATAATATAAAAATATTTCTTTAATATATATATATATATATATATATATATATATATATATATTCCTCATTGGTAGCATAACTCTGAATTTAAGTGCTGATTAAAAACTGACAGTTGTAAAATTTGAATATTGATACTGTTATGATAGTGGTGGATCAGTGCATTTAATTACGAAAAAAATTATATATCAAAAATTGCAAACAATGGCTTATATTGACTAAATTGCCACCATTCTATTTTTTATTTATTTTGCGTATGCGCAGTGTTTTTGTTTTTTATTTTATCGACTGCAGTGTATACTAGGGTCAGTTGGACACCGTATGTGATAAAAAGAGCACCATGAAGCAATTCACACCGCTAGAAATTTGGAAACGGCATGTTGTACTGCTTGGCATTCGTTCAGGAAGCTCTTATACGAACATATCAGAGTGTTTGGATGACAATCTGAGGACAGTGCAGTGAATATGGAAAGAGTTTGAAGAGTCTAATTGTGATTACGAAGTTGTTTGGAGTGATTACTAGTGATGGTGATGTTATGCCGACATTCATCTTTCCACAGAGCTACAAACTCAACACGGAGGCCTACATTAAGTGCATTAAGAAGGTAGTGCTACTCTGAGTCAAGAGGGTGGCTACTGGGAGACCCTATGTCTGGCAGCAGAACTCTGCACCATGCCACACAAACAAGAGAACCCAGTCATGGCTACCACACAATTTCTGCGACCACATCATCGCTTACATCTGGCCAGCTAACTCCCCAGACTGCACCCCCTTGATTATTATGCGTGGGGCGCAGTTGAGAAGAGACCAACAGAAATCCTTGTAACACCAAAAGCAAGGATTGTGGCAGTATTAATGAACTTAAAAAGAACGTCCAGATGAGTTGCAGGAGATTTCAAATTCATCTAGAAGCAATATATATATATATATATGTGAATATTTCTCAGTTAACCTGTAGATAAGACAATCTTTATAAATATAAATAACAATATTTTCAGTTAACAATATGAAAATAGCGTCCCCTACATTCCAGTTGCTAAGAACACTGTCTTTTGTTTTTATTAATTTCCTTGTTTAATTAAATTCATTTCGTTTTTTGCTTTGAGAAAGTCGACATTGGACGAAACGCGTCAGCAATTAATAGTGTTTTCCTATTGTCATATATATATATATATATTTCCAAGAGGATAGAATTCAGGTAGAGCACAATGTCCAGGACAGGGCAAGAATATAATATAAAAGGCTCAAACACTAATATTCCATGTTTATAATTTATTACATTGGAATCGTCATCACGATCATCAGACCTACAAATTCAAAAAGAAATCGGAAAATATACCGAGTTTTATTTTCCGATATTCACTTAGAGGCAAATACATTTGAGAAAGGTATGAATCAACCTCTTCTCCTCCTATCTGTCGGTTAATTTGTGTCATTAAATCATTATTCTTGCCCTAAAAATTCTTACAATCAAATATTTTCTGGCTTTAAATAACCTCCTTTTGCAGAAAAACAAGAACAAATCAATCAATTGAACAGTTTCTCCACAATTTCGATAACAATATACAATATCTTAATCGAAATTTGGGAAATACAGTAAAAAAAATTAAGAGGACAAATCTTGTTGGTCGACTTTAATCAAACGTGTTTGAATATATATATATATATATATATATATATATATATATATATATATATATATATATATATAGATAGATAGATAGATAGATAGATAGATAGATAGATAGATAGATAGATAGATGGATAGATAGATATACAGGATGTAACAGGAAAATTGTCCATTTGTTAGATTAAGCTATGAACCGTTGTATCTTAGAAATGATTAAATATATCTTACTCGAATTCACCTGGGTTTTTATAATACTATTGGAATCTACTTAGAGCAATAAGAATGTATAATTACTCTCCAAGCTTAACAGAAGTATCGTGATGAAATCGATCATAAACGAAAATGACATCATCATTAATTAATCATGGCTGAGGATCGGAAGCTCATGAAGGATTGAAATAATGTTCATATATATATATATATATATATATATATATATATATATATATATATATATATATATATAATTCCAGGATCATTTACTAACTTATTCAAGATGATCTTCGCCCTCTCTAAATTTTCTGTCCTGGAGTAACAAGATGCTTCACAAGTTACACGTACGATTTCATTTTCAATTTTTTTCACTGCTTATTGGGCAGTCATAGCTGAAACACCTCTTTCATGTGCCTAACGTCTTATGGACTGAGTTGGATCTTTTCTAATTGACCATTTAGCTCTAAGTTGAAATGATGATCCCTTTTCTTGTTGTAACCTATTGATCAAGTTTTCCTCCCTACTGTTCCCACTTTTTTTGCGCTTAATCATCGTTCTCTTCATGGTTCCTTGAAGATAGAAACTAAAATATGAATATTGGTACCATTACTGAAGGCCGGAATGGCCTTTTGCTTCTCACCATTGCTCAGTCGGAAAGTCAATGGAGCTGACACAAAACGATTTTAATCTTTTCCCTTTCTAGCTGAATAACTCGAAAGTTTTTTCAGTGATTCTTAAGAGAAATGGTGTCAACGTGGCTGAATGTCTAAAACCTGAAAAAAGAAACTCAATTAGTTTAGTGTTTTTTTAGATAATAAACATTTTGCGTGATGGACAGTTATGCTATTGCAGGATTTTGACAATTTTGCTGTTACATCCGACACAGAGAGATAGAGAGAGAGTGAGAGAGAGAGAGAGAGAGAGACACACACACACACACACACACACACACACATATATATATATATATATATATATATGGGCAGCCACTTTTCTTTTAAAAATCTTTCATTAAATTTCGCAGACAAGGAATATATATATATATATATATATATATATATATATATATATATATATATATATACATATATATATATATATATATATATATATATATATATATATATATATATATATATGTATGTATGTATGTATATATATCCGAGATGAATTTGAGGAGCGCGTGTACATTGAATATTGCCGCCATTCTTTTTGAGCCAGTGTGCAAATAGCAGGCAAGGGACAACTTTGAATGTGATAAATGCAATAAATGGCTTTATTTATTGCAAACTATAAATTGCAATAAATGGCGCATGAAATACATTGGTAAGGCATCAAGAAATTTAAATAAAAGATTATTCGAACATAAGAGGAATCTTTTACAATTCTCTGCATTATCCATTTATCGTAATAGGTTCTGATCATAATCTCGACTGGAAAACTGCCGTTCATATTTTTTTTAAATTTAAAAAAGAAAGAAATTTATTAAGAGGAAAATGTATCGGAATTGCAATCATTCCGGAATCTTCTGCAGTTAATATATTCCAGATTCATCCACCTTATCTCCGCAAAAGCATTACTAATTCCATGTGGAATAATTAAAAACAATAATAATAAAAAGAACATTGATGAATAGATGAATGGGTGAAAGTTATGCTTAACATGGATACACACTGGACGTTAAAATTTTAATTTAAATGTTCAGAGTCTTCGTGTTTTTAACGTTTTGATTCAAACTCTACCCGGTGTTTGACATACTTATCCCACCAATTATTTTAAACGTTTTATAAATAAGCCTGATTTCATGTCTTTTTATATCATTTACGGATATATATATATATATATATATATATATATATATATATATATATATATATATATATATAAGTTCAAGATCAAATGTAGGTCAAATATGGATTGGAATCTGAGAGCATGATAAGATAAAAAAACAAATAGGAAACCTTTATCTTCGTCACGTGATACATGACTGACCAATGAGAATTGAGCCACACAAAAATTGAAAATGCCAAAATTCTCTTTTGTGTCTGTTTTCTTTAAGAAAAATGAAACATATTAGATTGATAAAAGTTTCCTATTTGTTCTTTATCTTATCCTACATATATATATATATATATATATATATATATATATATATATATATATATATATATATATATATATATATATTGTGATTACAATAGTTGATACTCGTATTTGAGTAGATCGCTCTGTTTCATTTAACATCTACCGGCTTGCGTATTCAAGAAAAATCGAATCTTTGCAGGAGAAACCAGCGTATGATGCAGCGTGCTTTTATGTTTATATACATGTATGTGTGTGTGTGTGTTAAAGTTCTCAGAATAAATCAGTAGAGAAGACAAATTGAATAAAATAGACAATCGGAAAGTAGTACTTAGTCCTTGCCGACGTGTTTTGACATTTGACTTTGTCAAGGCAAGCGATGATAAACAAAAAGCGAAAGAGTGTGTAGTTACATGAAATTCATATATATATATATATATATAGAGAGAGAGAGAGAGAGAGAGAGAGAAAGAGAGAGAGAGAGACGGAGAGAGAGAGTGTGTGAGTGAGAGAGAAAGAGAAAGAGAGAGTTAGAGAGATAGGTAATGATTATAATTAAATAGATAATGAGTAAAATTAGATAAATAGCTAGATAGATAGATAAATAGATAAAACGAGATAGATACATACATAGTGAATAAAATAAGATAGATTGATAGATGAAACGATATATATATATATATATATATATATATATATATATATATATATATATATATATATATATATATATATGTATGTATGTATGTATGTATTAATGTGTGTGTGTGTGTGTGTCCTAAAGTTCTCAGAATTAATCTGTATAGAAGACAAATTGAATAAAATAGACAATCGGAAAATAGTACTTAGTTCTTGCCGACGAAACATAGTACTTAGTACAATTTTTTTTTTTTTTGACTACACAACATTTCGCTTTTGTTTATCATCACTTGTCTTGACAAGTCAAATGCAACGCGTCGGCAAGCACTAAGTACTATGTTTCGTCAGCAAGTACTAAGTACTATTTTTCAAAAAGAAAAGTTGCTAATATCCAAAATGAGGCTTATTCTGGAACGTCTTTTAAAATCTTCCTCTCGAATTCTCGGACCAACTTCTTAGTGTTGATATAAATTCATTAAGGAAGGCGCCGTATTTTTTTTCATATCTTATATTTTCCCAGGTACTTTCAATCTCATCCAAGATCATCTTCAGGGGTGAATTGCTAGGACAAAAAATTAATGTAATTGATAGTTGTGAATTTTTTTGTAAATGCGCATGAAACGCGCTCTGTTATTTTTTTAAACACTTATAACGCGCTCCGTTATAATCAATTTAAAAATTAACTGTAAAACTTATTATGTTTTATCTAATTGTTTAATTTATATAAGTGTAATTTTTTTAATTACAATTTACTTCAATATCTGTCTATATTTCAAACATGAGGTATTATGTAGACTATTTATATTATTCGGGCTATTGTCCTCATTTTTGTCGCCATATTTATTACAACCACCTGAAGCAGGCCGGAGCGTACAACGACCGAAACGTTGCAATAAATATGGCGACAAAGATGAGGACAATATTCCGAATAATGTAAATAGTGTACAATTTACTTATTTTAAAACATTGCTATTATAGATATTTTAAAATACTCTTACTATACTCATAGTTAACCTTATTTAGTTTTGGTTGTATTTTTCTTATATAGAGGGCCTAAAAAATTTGAAGTTTTTATTTTATTTTCATGGTGTGTGTGTGTGTGTGTGTGTGTGTGTGTGTGTGTGTGTGTGTGTGTGTGTGTGTTAAATAAAATGAACAAGTTCTCTCTATGAAAGTTTTTTTTATCAAATTTCCTAATATGTCGTTTTGTTTCATCGGCAAATTTGCCAAAATACATATTAACTTTTATTTTATATTAATTTTCCCAAAGTACTTTCGAATGATACGCCATTCGCTTTCAAGGATTGTCTTGTTTGTAGTTACGCAACTAGTTTTTAATTCTGTCGGTTGATGGAATTTCAATTTCAAATCAATCAAGGTGTCGTCATATAAACGATCAAACAGAAATCTTTGTGTGTGTGTGTGTTTTTTTTTTTATTCTATGATTTCTTTGGGTTAATATTTCAATCTCTGCTTTTTTATTATTATTATTATTATTAAATATGGAGTAAAGATGTGATTTTGGTCCGAGGTTGATCAATTCCGTTTTCTGTATGGCGAGTTGGAAATCTGAATAAATAATTAATGAAGTTGTCAGTCGAAATAGGGAGATATATTTGGCTTTATATAAATTATTCAGTTTCTTATTAATTATTATTTTATTTTTTATATTTTTCTTCGTAGTTATAGTTGAAATAGGATTTAGGATTTCCTGGTAGTTTTCAGCTCAGTAGAAGATTTCAGTTTGTCGTCGATTTTATTTCTTTCCATTTGATTTGCTCCATGGATGTTTTGAGCTCTCTTTCTATGGACACCAAACGCAACAAAATTTTGACGTTCTTCTAAAACTCATTTTCGTGAGTTAGCAAAAGACAAGGACATTTGGAAAGAACTGATAAGTGATAATTATAAAGTTATTAAGATGAAAAATCACACTGATTAGTAGTGTGCCTTCAAGTGGAAACAGTCTCTGGTGATGATGATTTCGAATTTGACGTCATATCATGAGTTTAAATTTTTATTATCAGATGATCGAATTGTCTCACGAGTGGATGAATTCTATAATTTTGTTTTTGTTTTTTTGTGCCTGTGTGTGTGCGTCTGTGTTTTTAAAGCTATTTAAATATTAGTCTCTATGTTAAAAGACATTTTGGTCATGTGAGGTGTTTATTTTTTATAGTCATTGATTCTAATATTTGTAGTTAATTTTGTATGGTATTTTTGTTTTCTTAACAAATATCATACTTTTGGTGGATTAAGATTTTCTGTTTTGTTAGTAAGATGGATTTTTTACGAAGGTACTATAGGGTGGAGGGCATGTTAATCGATGTGATATGGATTTACTTGTATGATCAACATATAGCGTAAACATTAAAATAACATACAAGAAAAAGGAAATATCTATTATTGAAAAAAATAAATTTATTCTCTAAAGATGGCTAAAGTATTTGAAGAAATAATATCTGCACCTACTTGTCTTGAACGTGTAGCCTCCTTTCTTTACCTTTTAATACTAATCGTTTCACATTTTAATTTTATCTCGCCTTTGCAAGTCTATCCATTGCGTTGCTGTTCCATATTTTTTTTTTATTTTTGTCTCTTTACTCCGATAAATAAAAGTCATTCTAACCATAATATTATCACAGTCCTACCCACAATAATAAGTTGGTTGATAGATTTTATTTAGCGGCATATCAACCTCTATGGGTTATTTAATGCTGAAATCCAAATAATTTGTATACAATTATATTTATATTTTTAGATAATAATGATTTTAGAGGGCTACAAGTCAAACCAATTAACCCATAACTGGAGGGGGAAGATGCGGATTCATACTTTTATAACATAACGAACCCAACGGGAATTGGAAGTCGGCTCTCCGATTAACAATTCGTAACCATTATCTATTACAGATCCAAACTCAATCACTTACTATTCACAAGCAGTCACCCATGAAGGTACTAACCAGATTCGAGGTTGCTTAACGTCTGTGAACAATTTAAAAAAAAATAAAGGTTTGACTAGGTACTCAGATCAGGACTTTTGAAAAGGGGGCCCGGATTATTCTGGTGTGCCACAGCGATTATTTAAGGGTGTTGGGATATTTTTAAGTGAAAATAATAAAATTAATGACATAGACAAAGCCAATAGAAGAGTAGTTCGAAAGGAATGTCAAGATTCACTCCTCCGGGATATTTTAACTGAAAACTATAAAACAAAGAGGTTTCGACCTTATCAGTTAGCTAGAGATGAAACTTCTAAAAGGGGGGGTCAAAAAATAAGCATGTATTTTTAACAAATTCGATATTGGGTTGAGTATGCTGAGAGACATCAAAGGCTCTGGCACAATTGACTATTAAATATTAGGTTGGTGCAAAAATAATGTCGTTTTCTCACATGAAGTTGAACGTCAAAAAACATTATTTTTGCACCAACCTAATCGGAGTCGAGGTATGCAAGAAGCGTTTCCAAAAGAAGTATTATCAAATGAAAGCACGATGCCTATTTTCTTCTTCTATATATGTTGTCCCTTCAGGATGTAGGCGATCACGGCTCTCCATAATCTCCTGTCTTCTTGTTACTTTCTATTCCTTGTTCCTTGTTCGAGCTCACTACATACGTTGTGCGATGCTTTCCTCTGTCCTTCTTGCCTTCAGCATATCCTGGGGGTATCAGATTTCCCAAGCCCTCTTTCCTCGTTATATACCATAGAAATTTCAGCTGTCTCTTCCTAAGGTTAAGAATAAGTTTCCTTTTTTTGTTTCCATTTTCTCTGAAACTTCGTCGTTGCTGACAGGTTCGATCCATGATATCCTAGCACCCTTCGATACAAAGACATTTTTGGTGCTTCAAGTCTCTTCTTAATCTGTTTTCCAGTATTCACGGCCATGTAGCAGTACGTTTCTTTATTGTTTCGAATGAAATTTTCTGCTATTTTTCTACTTACCTTTTGGAAGGCATCTTTGGTATTCCCAATACGCCTACGGATTTCGCTGTCGCATTTCCGTTTTCTGTTAAAACATTTCCATATATTCAAATTGTTGTAATTGTTTAATTTTGGTATTTCCAATTTGTAACTTATAGTGATTTTCCAAGCTTAACTTAGATGTGGCACAAGGCCGAAAATAAGGGGTATCCAGTGAGGATTGAACTCACTACTCAGTCGTAATTGTTCTAGCAAGACAAGCTTGCTAACCATTACACCACCTCGAGATGCCCGCAATTTGTAATTTCTATGTTGGTCTGTTCCTTTTGATAAAAACAATACATTCTGTCTACATACTATTGATGTTTTGTTCTTTCTTTTCGTTTTTCTTTATTATCTTCTATAGAAGTTCTTGTAGTTCTACGACTGCCCGATAGGGTCCGATGCTTCCGCCTTATATTTAGAGATTCTTGATAAAATCCAAAGACAAATCAGATTGTCCAGCATCCACTACTATATAGAAGGACGGATATAACGTAACAGTTCAGTACTATTTTCATTGTTTCTAACGAAATGTATCTGTTTCTAAATACTTTGCTTAGCTTTGGAAGGCATCTTTCCCTATCCCAATGCGCCTTCGGATTTCGCCGTCACACCTTCCGGCCTCTGTTAAAACTCTTTCAATTTGTAATTTATATCTTGCGCTGTTCCTTTTGATAACACCACTGCATCCCGTCTTCTTGCTATTGTTGCTCAGTCCATTCAAAAAGTTGCTTTACTGACAACGTGCCTGCAAATAATTCAGAACCTGTCTATTAGTGGCAGAAATTACGAAACAACATTGATCTTGCTTAAGGAGGAATTTGGGAATGAAGATCTTGGAATGATGATGAAATTATTAAACATATCATCCTTCTTATGACTCCAATTTAGTAGATGTTAAAAGGTAAGAGGAAAAACATCACGTAACAGTTCAGTACACTTTTCTTACGCTTCACAAACACTTTTCTGCAAGACACATTAATCTTAACGGTCAATCTATTGATTATTTTAAAAGTTTATTAAAAATTTTTAAAAAGTACATTAAAATATTCATTTTCAGATAAAGCACAATAGAGCAGTTATATAATCATTGAACCTTTTACAAAAGAAATGAAACCACACACAGTTACAAAATCGCTCATTCTACCTGCTTTGCAAAGCAATTATGCAAACAATGCTTGGTCCAGAATATGAAAATTAAATTAATAAAATTCCATTATCTGATAATACCATAGTCGAGCGTGCTACAGATTTGTCTGCAGATACGGAAGGTAATATAAAAAAATGTCACGAATGACGCATTGTCGAGATTGATGTATCGTGTGATAATAAATAAATTGATTCGCTTCATTCATGAGAGAAAGGCGATTATTGAACAGTAGAGGTGCTGCAAATAAATTCCTGGAACGACTCATGCTGAATATATTTTTAATGTTCTTTTTTTAGTCAATTCTCCCCAAGCAAGACGATAATGTCGCTAAAACGCAAAGGGCTTCTGGAAGTGAAAGAGAATTTAACAAATTTGCAGGAGTAGATAGGTTCACCTATGGTCCGCTTCATACTCCTCTCCGATCTTTTGAACAGGAGTAGAGGTTTATCCTTTGTTTCTTGTTTAGGATTGAGTTTCTGGTGCCTTCTAAATTTTACTTCAACCCTGTATTGCTAACATCTCCGCTTGAAATCTGAAATGTTATTTACTGTTTTTCTTCTATAGCAGTAGATAGGTTCACCTATCGTCTGGTTCCGCGACCATTATCGTCGCATAGTAATCTTCTATGTAAACATAACAGAATATCATCTTTCATGATGAAAATCTTTGTTTAAATGTCCGCACAACCATTCTGAAGATGGTTCATGTGAGCTGAAAACTTAGATCAAGGAACAGCTGAAATAAAATATATCCAAATTTGGACAAATTCTGTCTTTATTTTCATCCGATATTAAAGCAGATATGCGGAGTTCAGAACGGCTCATGATCAAACATAATAGACATTCGTTGTCTGTTATATTTAACAATATATGCTTAAATAATCATATGCTGCCCCAATACACTATACACACACACACACACACACACACACACACACACAGACACACACACACACACATATATATATATATGGGTGGGATGGTCTGTGTGTGTGTGCGTTTGTTTCCAAAACAAATGCCCCCCCCCCAACAAAAGTTTTGAAATCAAGAGTCTCCCACAAATTTTGCAAAATCAAGTACATCCAACAAATGATTGAATTCAAGGGCCTCCAACAAATGTGTCAAAATCAAGTGCCTCCAACAAATGTGTTGAAATCAAGTACCTCCAGTAAATGTTGAGATCAAGTGCCTCTAAAATGTTGTGAACTCAAAGAATTAATTTCTGATCATTTGGAATTAATAAAAAAAAACTGATAACTATTTTCCAGATTTGAGCATTGAGTAATATATTAATTTCCCGTTGAGTAATATATTAATTTCCCATTGAGTAATATATTAATTTCCCAAATTCTTGAATGATCGATTTTTTAAGACTCCAATATCCAAAAATGGAATTAGATTGTTTTTGAATAGAAATCTCAATTTCATCATCATCATCATCATCATCATCATCATCATCATCATCATTTTCCGTCCTCAGCTACTTCAATCGTCATTCCTACTTGAGGGCAGAAAAAAAGAGACAACCTTCGACAAGGCTGTCGGTGTCGGTCCTGTACGGTGTTGCTTTGATTCGTCTTCATGAACCTTTCAAAAAGATTAGTGGTGCCCATCTCTTTTTAATCTTTTTAATCTCAAAGCTCTCGACCAACAGCCGGGGATCACGTATGGCTCGCCTTCGTCCGTACCCCAAACGACGCTTCTCAGGTTTTGAATTCGGTGTTTTCCTTCACCCAGACCGGTTGCTACTCAAGGATATAAGACACAGTCTGTCCTGCTATACCCATAGATTCATACCTTTCGCAAGGTAAAACAACTCTACTGGAATTCGAACTCGGCTCTCTAATTCCTCAATTCAGAGCCGCTATTGATTACTCCACTATCAGATGCTTCTGGGTTTTGCTGGATCTTGCAATATTCAATAACAAAAACCAGAAAATCTTTTGTAATTCTGTTTCAGTTCTCTGCAACTTGTTTGTGTGTATCTGGCTTCTAGAACTATAAAGCCCTATACCGAGGCACGAAATAAAGAGTTCGCTTCGAAATTAACAATGCATATCACCTAAAGAAGGCCGGAACGAACAACGGCCAAAACATCGGGAATATGAAAACAAAGAGGACAATAGCCCGAACAGTGTAAATAGTTACAATCACAGAAATATAGACAGATGTTGCAATTTTTTTCTCATTTTTTTAACAAAATTATGTAATAGAATGTGAATATTTTCGCATGTAGTATATGATTGCATTCACCTTCATTTATAAAAAGCTATAGTTTTGTTAAGTTGAGAGCAGTGAAGAAAATAATTTGTTGAAGGCACGAAATATGAACTGATACGCGAAAAAACGTTAATTGCGACGTCAGATGGTATCAGGAATCGCATCATTACTGGACGCTGCCATCCAAATTAGAAAGCGAATCGATTGAAGCGAAATGGAGTTTGTCGGAAAGCGTCAATTGAATTTGCTTTAAAGCTGTGATTCAGTTCGTTAATCTCGCGGGATAAATGAGAACAAAATGAGATTTCCGCGTCTCAGATCGCAAATAACCTCTGTAGAATTGATGACTGATGATTGGATAAAAAAGATTAATTGATGACTTAATGGAAAACCGGGGGAAAAAAAGTAATGTTTATGTCATGAGGCAAATCTATTTAAGATATTATCAATAAAAGTTTCGTAAAAACATTCAATTTAAACAGTTTAAAAAAAAATGTAAAGATTTGTTAATGAGACATTCGTTAAAAAGTTTTCGCATTAGAAACAAAGAAAACTCAGCTGAATGCTGGACAAATGAAGAGGGGGGTTGATGCAACGGAGATCTGATTCTACATGAGGATGCTGGGAATACTATACACAGGGCATGTGAACGATGGGGGCGTTTTAAGAGAAAAGACATTAAGTTTATAAGTCCACAAAATTCATAGACTGATGGATAAAAGCGTTTGTTGAATTAATCCAGTGACTTAATCCAATGAGTTGTGAGTTCAATTCCAGGCCACAAAAAAATTGGAGAGTTGAGTTACTAAGGGGAAACAACTGGAACTGAGATATTCAGAAAAGTTATGGCGCGTGGAACGGGAACATTATACCCCAGTGGACTAAATAGAGGGTTCGGTTCGAAATTCCAACGTATATCACCTGAAGAAGGCCGGAGTGTACAAACGTCATGAATATGACAATAACGGTAAAGTCAACAGTCCGAACAATGTAAATAGTATAAAGTTTACTTATATTTAGAACCAGGAAGAGACAGCTGGAGTTTTGGAGACATATAATGAAGGTCTGTAGAATTTACATACAGAATACATGAGCGATAAAGAAACGCAATGAGTAACCTACCGAGCGAGTTTATGTGGACGGGTGGCAGAACAGGGTGTGCAGGGACAGGAAGAAAACAAACATTGGTAAGGTTGATTGACTGATTCCATTTCTACGGTTTATCAACCCTTTTTAGGTTATTTAAAGCCAGCAAATATTTTTAGATTGTATGAATTTATTTTTAGATATAATAGTTTTTTATGGTACAAGTATTACTAATTAACTCATAGCTAGGTGGAAGCGTGTATTTGCGCGTAAGTGAATATAACGAACCCAACTGGAATTGAAACACGGCTCTCCGATTAACAATTCCGAGCCATCATCCATTACACCACCTCCACATTCAAGCTTACGACACCTGGTATTCTCAAGCAGTCACCCATGTAGATACTAACAAGACCGGACGTTGCTTAACATCATTTATCGTACGGGATGAGGCCGTAAGTCTTGCATTGATTTATATAGAAATAAAGTGTCACTATCGACACTTGATTTTGAACATAGATCGCCAATGAGCAAACATAGGTGATCCCATTATTGAATTAAGCAGACAAAGTGACCATAGAGGAAACGCATAAGTAAGATTTGGCGTGACGTCCAACTGATCCTCATTTCTAGTCTATCCTCTATTACTATTCGGATTTGCACTTCTATTCTATCCTCTATTACAATACTATTACTATACGGACCGCTATTCTCTACTCTATTTACTATACTATTTCTCTATGCAGATCACTATTCAAGGGTTACTATTCGAGCGAGTATTATCGAGCAAGTACTGTTATTGTGAGCGATATTCGAAGGCAATTGACACCAGTATTGTTCAACGGCATACTATAGCTGACATTACAGAAGTGACAACGAGTGTTCGTTGACATCACAAAACTTTGTTAATAGCTACAAAGAATAGGATGTTATTGAGAGCCATGATCAGTCACGTCTTGATGAGGCATGGCATATAAAAGAAGAAGAATGAAACCAAGACTGCAAAAGATTTTTATATATGCAATCACGAGACGTATCCGATTAGAAATGAAGACATTAAGTTTGTCTTTTATTCTAGCATGGGCGTGGTCTTAGAAAATAATAAATTTACTAAGTGCATATTCAAGGGCAAAAATGGCCCGACCGCCCAAAAAGATATACAGCTATAATTTTCCAAAATAACGCTGACAATTAAACAATAAATATCGGTTTCTTTTATAATAAACTCGATTTAAAAAAAAAAAAGAAAATATATTGTCATGCGAAATATGTTCGCTTGAATCAGGGTTGTTGCATACTACCCCCTAAACCACCGACGGTGGTGGTGGGGGGGAGATAAAACTGATTTGAGGCCCCAGGCAGCGCTTTTTGACCTTCACTATCTTATCAATATTTGGCAAGAGGGACATAGAAAAACAAAGCTTAATCTACCTAACAGGGTTGAGTAAATTGATGGCAGAACAGGGTTTAGCAGAGATAACAAAAAGACAAATGTATTAAGAGCTAAAAAAGAACAGGAAATTGGGGAGAGCCATGATCGCCGTCATCATGAAGGGACACGATACAAAGAAGAAGAATGAGAAAAGAAGAATTTTATAAGTATCCTTTAACGAAAGATTTAAGCAAAATATTAAATAAATTAAATATTAAGTTTAATAAAATAATAATTACTTTTATACTTCGTTAACCTTTTGTTGATTAAAACAAATAATCTTCGTCGATGAGATGTCTATACAGTTTTGAATGTTTGCATTGAAATAACTGTGAAAAAGTGGATAGCAAAGAGAAAGTACCGAGGAAAGAGGGCTTGGTGAATATGACATTCACATATATTGAAAAACAGAGGCAAATATCGAATAACCTACCTAATCAGCTTGTGCAAACGGATGACAGAACATGAGTTGGTTGCGATAGTAAAGGAGACAAAAATTTCGATCAGAGTGGAAGTTATGGAGAACCATGATCGCTCAAGTCATTAGTCTTAACAATCCACTGAGACTCATACGTCTTCCTCAAGTCCAACTTCGGCTTACATTGATCTTGGTACGGTTTACCCTACACGATTATCACTGAACTTTGAAGAGCATGGAACTACTTCTTAATTGCTGCTGTTGCCAGGTCAACCCTGACCCAGGGTGGTAGCACCTGTTACGGTCCCAACTATGGGCAAATAGTGAACCCCCAAACAAAATCAAAACACAATGAAAGTATAAAAATACATTTTATTGTAAAAGTACCAGCAATACATATGTAAAGTAAAAGGACCTACAATGTATATATGTAAAGAAAAAAGAGCAGAAATACATTTTATAGTAGAATTATAAACAATACATTTTATAGCAAAATGACCAACAATACATTTTATTTGTAGTTGAAAGCATGAAATTGCATTCAAACTTTTTAGATTTCGGCATTAAATAACTCATAGAGGTTGATATGTCACCAAATAAAATCAACCAAACAACCAACATGAAAAAACTCTTTCATAACATTATCCCATATAATATCCTATAATTTCTTAAAGAAATCAAAGTCAAACTGTAATCCAAAATATAATTTCAACAATACTACAACATAAAACACATATATCACCGCCTCTAGTAATTATGTCCACACAAACATGTATATGCACAAAAGTTGTGTATCATCTACCATGTATTCAATTATGAAAGCTGAATAACATATATCGTATTTTATTACTTCAATGCTTCCAAGAAAATTAAATTTCAGAATTAAATGACCCACTTCTTTCAGGAATAGTAGCATTGAGCCAGTTTTCGGTTCTTACACAAAGACTACTTTCAAGAAAACGGTGGAAGTGTTAGGTAAAGTGTTTTTTCTTCTTTTTTTTGTTTTTGTTTTTTTCACGGTCAAATGTGCCAAAAGTGATATGCCGTTAAACAAACAAATCAAATCTAATCATACGTCTTGTGCCCCTCACCGTGGAGCAGTTGTTAGCAATCTGATGCTTTTTCCATTTTCTTATGTGCTGTATCCCTTCAGAACGTAGACGATCATGGCTTTCAACAACTTCCTATTATTTGTAGCCATAAGCAATGTTTCTACTCTTACTATCTCCCCAATTCCTTTTCTGCCATCCATTTACACAAGCTTGTTAAGTAGGTTACTCAAAGTTTCTCTTTTCTATTCAGTATATCCTAAGAATATCAATTTCTCCAAGTCCCCTTTCTTCATTATGCATCCCTGAAATTTCAGCTGTTTCGTTTTATTTCTATTTTCCTTAAAATATCTTCGTTGATTACACGTTTCATCGATGGTATTCTCAGCATCCTTCTGTAGAACTACATTTCAGTCTCCTCTTCATTTTACAGGAAATTGCCCAGGACTTATTACGACAAATGAACATTGATATTACCCAACACTTAAACACTGTTTTTCTTGTTCCTAACAAAATTTTCTTGTTTCTTAATACATTATTCAGTTTTTGAAAGGCATCTTTCGCTACCCCTATATGTCTTGTAATATAGTCATGGCGTACATAGCCTGTCTATTAGCCAATCCCTGCTGCATACGCCTGCTCAAGCAAATTTGTGTTTTTTCAACACTTAAAAATCACATCGGTGGTTTATACTGCATCTATACTGAGCGGACCTTAGTTACAGTTTCTGGGAGAGACTGTATTATCTGGCGTGATCAACAAGGGCATGACTTGAGATTTCGTGCTAACACAACCACCGATGGATCCCAAATATTTATGCCTCCCAAATGTCACTCACAAAGCTTGGGTCAACCCGTGGTTTGGTTTTCGGGCACTTTCCAAACGTGCCACACGCTGTGATCGTCTCCCCAGATCGATAATATTAATAAGTCACATGGTGAGATTCGAACACAGATCTCATGGTCGGAAAACGAACGTTGTAACCACTCGGCCCGTAGATATAGTCATATTTATAATACAAGTAAAATAAACTAATATAACCAATTTTTAATACACACTAAACTTCGGTAACATTTAACGAATTAAACATATACACAGACGATATGACGTATACACGTGACGTTCACACAACCAATGAAAATAAAATATAACAAAATTTTAAAATCGAAACATAACACCGCATTATTCTTCTCATTTTTCTAATGAAGCTTAATATACACCTAAACATCTTAAATTTATATAAGAATTCTGTCAGATCTTATTCATATTTTCGTCTCAAAGAAGTAAATAGAAATTGGAACCTCGTCATGGAGCAATGGTTAGCAAATCAATTACATAGTTCATATTAGAGTTGAGAGTTTGATCCTCACTGGGATTGTTGCACTTGTGATGTTGTAACAGGTTTTACTAAGCTCAGTCAATATCGATGCGGCATACGATCTCTTATCCGAGTAAAAATCAGTTTTGTGGATTTTCTTTTGCTTTTATTGCACACAAAATAAACAAATGCACCACATTCACTTCTTTTTTTTTTATCATTCTCAGGATCGCGCTTTCATCCTTCAACTTTTAACTTCCGTCAGGAAAACACTTATGTGCCGCATCATCCATGCAAGCATTTTGTGTGTGTCTGTTTTTTGGTGATTTTTTTTTTGTAATGCACCACTACGCATGCGTGTGATGATATTTGAAGCAACGCAACCAATGGATTTTGTGATCTTTGTGATTTTATGCAACAGTTGTGTAACAACTCTGGTTGTCATAGCAACGTTTTTATTGCTTGTCCATACGTTCGAAGTCGGTGAGAGCCTAAAGGTATTAAGGGCCAAGAAATAATAAATGGAAAAGTATTTTTTTTCTTTGTATTATTCTTCCTCTTCTCGTTTCGCGCTTCAGGGACCGTTTCCCTTTTCAGATCAAATATATATATATATATATATATATATATATATATATATATATATATATATATATATATATATATATATATTGGTACATCTGGAATAGGTCTTCTAATTTTTCTTTTTTAATATTACTAACGCGTTGAGCTATTAAAATCAATGATCTTAAATTTAAACGGAACCAAAATATAGTTTTTAAATAAATTGTATAGGGAAATATGTGTATATACAGTAATTCCTATTTATGGGTGTAATTATATGCAGATGTATGCGCACCTACGAATACACACACACGCGCGCACACACACACACACACACACACACACACACATATATATATATATATATATATAATACTTTGGCCAGACAATTAAGTGAGCATATTTTCTTAGTCCTTACTAATATAAGGTTTCCACATGTGAGAATTTTCAAATATTTGCAAAAAATTGTAGTCTGCGTTTTCTTAGCGTCGGTATTTTGAATTTCTGGCTTTGTAAACTACATGAAATTGTCAACCAAAGATGTATCAAATACACTGCCACCTGGCGTCGCCAATACAAAGTATATAAGTCTGGTACCGCAAAAATTAGTGATATATATTTATGAGATGCTACTTACACATTTGGTACCTTTGACCGTGAAAAAAAAAGCGCACTTCGACTAACACTTAGTTTCCACCGTTTTCTTTAAAGTAGTCTTTGTGTGAGAATAGGAAACTGGCTCAATACTACTATTCCCGAAATAAGCGGCAAATATCTATACATTTTGTAACACATTTGGAAAGTTGACTCTGGAATGCTCTGGAGATCCGCCATTGATTTTCTCATAATTTCCTCTTGGGACTCAAATCGCTTCCCTTTCAGCGTGGTTTTCAGATTGGGGAAGAGCCAGATGTCGGGAAAATAGGTAGCTTGTCGAACAAGCGGTGTGTTGTTCTTGATCAGGTAAGCTTGAATTATGTCGGCGGAATGTGCAATTCCCCGTGCACAAATCCTCCGTAAAAATGGAATCCACTGTTCGTGTAATTGTTCTCATTTCGTGAGCAACTTTCTGAATTGTCGTATGGCGGTCTTCCATGACTATACACCGAACCTTCTCAATCGGCTCCTCGTTGGCTTTTAGATGGCCCGCTTGAGCGTGGTTCGCTCTCCAATGAGGTGTCTGAAGCGGTGGTGCCACTCCTTGATCTGAGTTTCCCCACAGTATCATCGCCAAAGGCCGGCTGAAACTTCTGAATCGTTTGAATTTGACTATCACCAAACTTTTGGCAAAACTTGATGCAACATCTCTTCTCGATGCGTTCGGTCATCTTGCGTGAAAACGAAAATCTGACGAGCGCACATTACAGATTTCTACTCAAGGTGCAGCAGCCGAGAACTGACGCGACCTACTGAAAATTTTAATGCATGTGCAGGAAGAGTGGTGCAACCTTCCACCCAAAGGATTTTCCCCATGCGGCATTAGTTTTTGCGGGAAGAAATAAACTCAGATACTTTTTGAAGGCCCTTCGTGTGTGTATATATATATATATATATATATATATATATATATATATATATATATATATATATATATATATGTCTTAAAGTGTGCTATATTTATGGGATAAATTGCTCAATATCAGAGATAGAGCGTGTGTAAATATAAAAGTGAACATAGAAGTCAACACTTAGAGGCGACAGTCTGTTTCATGCTAGATGCAATCGTCAGACAACTAGTGCTGTTATTTTTCTCGGCTATTTATATATACGGGTCAGTGGTGCATTGTGGGTAGTCTATTTTGGCGGTTATTTTTACCGGAAGTCGTTTATTTGTTTATTTATTTGTGTCAAATTATTTTGCTTGTTTTTATTTAATTTTATTTTTATTTCTTATCTTATATATTTATTTATTTTATTTTGATCGGTGTTTTTATTAGCGTAGTAAAAATTTGCTTATATAGCTTATTGTGGGTAGACTATTATGGCCGTTATTTTACCGGAAGTCGTGTATTTGCTTATTTATTTGGGTCAAATTGTTTTGCTTGTTTCTATTCATTTTAATTTTAATTTTTTATCTTATATATTTATTTATTTATTATTTATTATTTTTTTACATTGGTCAGTGTTTTTATTAACTTTAATAAAAACACCGACCAAAATAAAATAATTGGTTTGGTGTTTACTTGACAACCTAACTGTCAGGGTTTCAATTCTCGGTACTGGATGCGCACTGCTGATGAGTCCCAAATTGTTGAGTCTTGACTCATTGTTGAATCTCGCCTAATGCATGGAATAATAATGCAACACAAAATGTTCTTAGAACAAGAATGTATTATAACAAGAAAGTGTACACAATAAGTACATATAGTATTTCTGTATATTTCTGGGAAGACGTTCCTGGAGAATGTGTTGACTAGTCGCAGTCGATCAGAGTCTCTAGTTGGATCTCGTGATTCCTCCTCCTCGTCTTCCGGCACCAACCACTATTTATATAGTTGGTAGTCACCTATGCAGATTAGGTGGATCCTACCACAACACAAATATAGGACGAAACGGCCGTCCAGTGCTTTCTGCATTCTGTTGAGGTTTCTTTCAGACTCAATGAATTACTTAATTATATATATATATATATATATATACTAGCAAAAAATAAATTTTCAACAATTCTAATAATCTGTTTCATATTACTAAAGATTAAATGTACAAGTATTATATTCGTATTAATTAAATGATCATGTATACACATCAATACGTGCACATGTTCCAAAACAAGACTGTATCAAGTTCTACAATCTGAGATTAATACTATGTATATTCGCCCTTATTTTAATTTTTCTGATGTATTACCCTTTGTATTACCCTTTGCCTAAGGATATACAAAACTCAAAAATACTAAAAGATTATTAAAAAAAAAAAAGAGCGTTTTTATTTGCTTTGAAATAATGATGAGATCAGCGGGTTTTGTGAAGGCAGTAATTATGTGAAATTTGAAACCTTGGATAATCTCTACCTCTCTATTTGTTCTTTGTTTTTTCTTTTTTAATCAAAATCAATAAAAACATAGCGAAAAAAGATAGCGTTTCTCGATAAAGAACAAATAGTAAAAGCTTTATAAATTTAACATGTCTCCTTGACTATTTAGCTTCAGCAGAAATACTGGGAACTGGGGCAATGCGGAGTTGTTTCGATTTCAAACATAGAATCGACAAAATATTGGAAAGCAGAATATATAAGATAGACTATCTTGAATGCCCTAAGATATCTATAGGTGGGACACGTAGAAATTTAGGAATCTGCATTTATAAACTCATAAGAGACCTCTGATGGGATAACCCATTAAATTCTTTAGTATCACTGAAAAATAAAACAGACTATAATTTTGAGTTATAAAATGCTAACTTATTGAAAAATAAATACAAATTATTACAGTGAAAATACCATGAAGGAATATTAATAAACTTACAATAAATACCTACTAAACACACTTCATATCCCTAATGTTCATAAGACTAATTCTTAAAGAGTGTAAGATTCAAACATTTGCAGATAAATAAACAGAACTGCATATTCACTCACATTTTTCTTATTTATTAGGCAATTGAAATAAACTAATATACACAAATATAATATACAATTACTAACATTTCAAAATTTAAACACACGCAAAAACGCCACAGAGCAAACACAGGACGCCCACATAACAAAATACATACATACACACTAAAGCTAAAAAATGAACACGTGCTGTCTACACAACCAATGAAATCAAAACAATGTATAATTTAAAAATAAAAGCCACTTTACATTGTTCCATGTTCTAAAATGTGGACTTACAAAACAATACCTAAAAAAAAAAATTTAATTTATGAACATTTCCCTAGGTGTTTTTCATCTAATATTTCTGTTGGATTTAATCCGAATTTTCGATTCGGGTATATATATATATATATATATATATATATATATATATATATATATATATATATATATATATATATAGGTACCTCCACTTATTCGCGACAAGTAAGGTTTAAAATGAATTTTCAAAAATGAAAAATCATTCAAAATACTGTATTTCAAAACTTATTTTAATTGACCGGAAGAAGTTTATTTTTAATCGCTAAAAGTCGCTGATTTTAGCGGCATTTTAACCATCTGTCAGAACAATGTAATTCTATTCATTAAAAAATATTTCAAAAATAAAATATGCTTTCAAAAAACTTTATTTGCGGAATATTAGCAGATATAAAGTTTTACTAATTTGATTTGAAACAAACATTTTAATTTAAAATATCGTAGAAATGCATTTTAACACGGATGTCGGTATTTATTTTAGGTGCAGAGAAGTTGTTAGCTTCACAGCTTCACTGACAGCCAGACGTTTATCTAATTTTTTTCTACGGGGATGGATCTGTAAAAATTACTTGAGGAATATAATGTGAGCTCTTTTTTTATATAATTTTTAACTACCCAATAATCTTTAAAATTTAGGAAAATATTCTAAGTAATCTAATGTTTTATTGACTTTTAAATTTACTATAGTTATAGCTCTTATATTTTTATAATGTCGTGTATGGATGTCCGTATTTACAAAAATCGGCACGTTTATACACACAAAAATATTCAAAATTCTTTTTAAAATATTGGTGCTCGCCGATGTATAGTAATCTTTTTCTTTTATGGTTAGTAAATATGGATTTTACTTAATAACAATATCTCCTAACCGGTACAAATTAATACAGAAATTTAACAGATTTAAAACTTGATTCTAATTAAAATTTGAAAAGAAATTAAAACAATTCTGATAAAAATTCATTATTCATCGATTTTTTCTTAAAACAATAGTGTCTGTAATACATCTTATTCATAAAAGTAATTAATACCGATCTAATTAAATAATGTCGTTTATTTATTTTACGATTCACAGAAGATTTCCGGTAACTAGGGGTCCTGTTTTTAAAAAAATTCTTCATGAGTTCTGCGTCTAATAGAAAAATTAAGTGTTACAAAAATTAATTTCTTGAAATTTTCTCAAATTAAATAAGTGGGAGTTTAGTAACATGTGGGAAAATCGTTTTTACCAAGATTTTTTTAAAGCGTTTCTAAAATAATTTCATTCAATTGTGAAATTCCTGAAAGTTTAATTTAATAAACGATACTACTTATTTTTCATGTATGAGTCAATTATCAAGCAAAGAAGTTTATTTTTAATATATATATCTGACATGCCTGATCTTAGCTCTGCCATTTTACATTGAGCACTGTTTTTTTTGTTTTTGTTTTTTTGTTTTGTTTTGTTTTTTTAGTTCCAGCATTCACTTGACTTCTTGGTGGTATCGGCCTGAGAAGACGATTGCAACGTGCAGTAACTTTGAAAAGTTGTTGAAAGCCATACCGAATTGGTTAGACGGATCTGTTTGGAAGCCGTCGATGATTATGCTAGCATGAAGTCACAAGTCATTGTGACCGAGATTTTGAGCGTACTGGCCTTGTTCTGACTCTTGTTTACGCCAGATAATGCGCTCTCCCCCAGAAACTGTAACTAAGGTCCGCTCAGCAGTATAAACCACAGGTGGGCTGTGTAGGTGCTGAACAAACTCAAATGTGCATGAGCAAGAGTCTACAACAGGAATTGGCTAGCCGCCCTATTAGATAAGCATACTCGGATACAAGCATCTAGCCATTATATATATATATATATATATATATATATATATATATATATATATATATATATACACACACACACACACAAACATATATATATATATGTATGTGTGTATGTGTGTGTGTGTGTGTGTATTTAGGCAGCAATCCTTCTTTCATGCACATTTCATTGAATATGACAGACAAGTTGCTTTGATTTAGTTTTTTATACAATTTCCCATGTGATCTAAGAATTATTTTTCTTTTCAGATGATAAATTATATATATGTATGTGTGTATGTATGTATATGTGTCTGTGTATTTAAAAGAGAATATAGAATCCCAACAAAGTTTTTAAGAAATTTAACAAATGGAAAACTTTTCATTGAAAATAGATCTGATTACACGTTTCACCAATCAAGGCTTCATCAAATCCAAAAACGAAAGAATGAAATGTGTGTATATTTATTTGTGTGGATGCTTAAATAATGAATCATAGGACTTTTTCCATAAGCTGGCGTTTCTTGTGATTAAAGAAGAAAGAAGATGAGTGAGTACTAAAAAAGCTGATAATATTTATTCTGTATTCTTTCTTTACAATTCTTAGTACATTTCGAAAGTTATTAATGTATTTTCTCGGCTTTTTTCTATGGAATTAAAGGTAAATTCCCATCTCATTTTCAGAATGACTCGAAAGCAAGAAATTCATACAGCCTTTCCTGAAATGAATTCAAGTCAAATCCTCATCCAATCCTTCAGAATGAGTTGAATGTAAAATATTTATATGTTTTGACTTCTGTCCATGTGTTTTCCGTATCGATGATATGTGTTTAAAACAGGATATAGAATCCCCACAAAGTTTTTAAGAAATTTGACAAATGGAAAATATTTTTGAACAATGCTGTGTTCGTAAACCATTTTATTTAGTTAAACGTCATGATTTCCATCATTCCCGGTGATGAAAAATAACTACGTAAACCACAGAAGCTACCGTAGTATCATCTTTTATCACAAAAAGATACAAAAAAGAGGATTTAAACAATGAATGTATTTGTGTGTGTGTGTGTGTGTGTGTGTGTGTGTGTGTGTGTGTGTATTTGGGAGCCTTTTCTATTCTCTGTATACATTAATTTCAATTTCCACGCTGTTTTATTTGCGTTTGGTTGGTGTGTGTGTGTGTGTGTGTGTGTGTGTGTGTGTGTGTGTGTGTGTGTGTGTGTGTGTGTGTGTGTGTGTTTGGGAGCCTTTTTTATTCTCTGTATACATTAATTTCAATTTCCACGCTGTTTTATTTGCGTTTGATTGGTGTGTGTGTGTGTGTGTGTGTGTGTGTGTGTGTGTGTGTGTGTGTGTGTGTGTGTGTGTGTGTGTGTGTGTGGAGAGATAGAGTGAGAGAGCCCGCGCGCGCATGCACTATCAAAAAGACGACATCGAAAAAAGGAACAATCTAGAGAGTTTGTGGGCATACGAACCGGAAGGAAGTAGTAAAAATATATAAAAGAATAGATTTCATTGCAAAACCTAACAAAACTTGTCTGCGCTGCTTACGTAATCATGAGGTATACTTGTTCACAAACTGGATAAAGCCAGTCGATCAATAATGTCAAAAAGCTAACTCTGAAAATAGACTTTATGCAATGTTAAAAACGAGATTGCACTGTCTGACTTCTAAGAATGTACTAATGCAATACAATACACAAGGTTATGAACAGGCGTACGAATTAGTTGAGGCGGTATTTTCAGTCGATTACAGGTAGCTGCTACCCTCGTTCATGTAATACAGTATTCGGCTGCATGCCAAGTAAAATCAAGTACATGAATCGTTGAAATAAATATTTAAAATGATAGATGAGGGCATTACAGATAGCCTTGTTAGCACTTTATCAAAGGGGAATATATTTTTTACAATGATTTTCACCCTGTACAAGGCCCAAGTGCCATTCGAGATAGAGGGTCATTGAGTAAGAAGCACAGTTAATGGGGATATGTGGGGAAGATAATAGTTAACTCGAGACTTCAACAAGTAATGATCGGTTTAGTATCCTCTTGGGAGTCAGTTCCACAAAGTAGTAGTTCGTGGGAAGAAGCTGTTCGAGTGAGACTTACTTGTCACCAAGGGAACATGGACGCAATGAGTGTCATTCGCTACAAACTATATGGCATGGTGGGTTTTAGCTGTGAAGGTTAGAACTAATGGAACTAATGGAACTAATGGAACTAATGGAACTAATGGAACTATAGAATGTAGTTCGTCTGAACACTTTCCATGGAAATAGCGATAGAGGCTTGCGACGTTTCGTCTGTGGGAAAGGGATGGTAGGGTGGAAAATAATTCATCACCCACAAGGCCGCGGAGATACTTTTGGATTCTTCTTTACTAACACAAGTATATATTTCTACTGATTCGATCCCTGATCTTATTTAAAAGAAATATTTTCGAATGAAGAACTTTTTTGATTAAATATTTATTCTAATATTTTTTTCGTTTTCTGTGAAATTCATTTAAAATTTTTAATTAATGCAGTTGATTTGCTTCCCATTTAATTCCGAGGCAAACTTCAGTTTTCTAGCTTGTAACATTCGTCATATATGTCAATATTAATACACAGCTCGAAATACGTATTCGTACTCAATGACTTTTGTATTTGACTGAGTTTTAATCACTATATCCAGCCATATATATGGACGCACGAAGCTGCTGAGCTAACTCAATATAAAAGGAAAGGCGCCAACAAAGGCAGGTAACCGCTACAAATTCTCCAAATCATCTTTTGTCTTTTCCTCATGTTATTCGCAATGAATTTCACAAATAAATACGAAGGAAATATTTATTTTAAATGTAGATTATGTCATTTCTAGATCTGTACACTCCATGTACAAATATTATCAAATTTTATTTTCAAATTTTTTCACAAAATACAATATTCTTGTAAAAGATATTCGACATTCAGTTCAACGTTCCTTTCTTTTTACTTTTGTATATTTTTGTTGGCGTCTTCGCAAAAAAATCGGAGAACTTTTGGGTTGCGCTTCAAAGTCAAATAACATCTATCACGTCACAAGACACGTAATAGGATCTTTGGGACACCACATGTACTGTAATCATAAAGCATTGGTGTGTCTAAAGCAAGACAGACTGACGGATGGTTGGTTGATTTTGTTTAGTGGTATATCAACCTCTATAAGTTATTTAATTTTAAGTTATTTAATGCCGAAATCTAAATAGTTCGTACATATTTTTATACTTCCAAGGTAAAAGATTTTAAGGTTTTTTAGATATATAGTTTGTAGATGATAAAATGTATTGCTGGTAATTTCATTACAAAAATGTATTGTTGGTAATGTTTTTATATAAATTTATTGCATGTAATAGTACTATAAAAATGTACTGTTAGTCATTTTGCTATAAAAATGTACTGTTGATTTGTGTTTGGTAGTTCACTATTTGCCCATAGCTGGGACCATAACAGGTGCTATCACACCGACCCTGACGAAGCCTATCCCTCTTCAAGCTGATTTTGAAATCATTTTTCTACTCCTGAATTGGTTGTCACTTCAAGACAAGCTAGACGAGTCAGATCCGCTACTTAACCTATAGCTCGGACGAGAAAAGATGTATTTACAATTTTCCTAATGGTATTGGTCCAAAAATAAACATAACGAACTGGCCGCAACACGAACCCAGACCGCTAATTTCTCTTTCCGCGTCGTTAGCCATCGCACTATTTTCACATCCGCATTCTCTCTGAAAGCTGTAAATAAACTTTGAAATCCATATACTTGTAACATTTAACAATTTCTATCCAGAATATTTCTCACGAGAGGAGGTTAAAACGGCTTCCCAGGTTGAATATATGCTGTAAGCTTCTGAGTCTTTGTCGATCTTTGGAAAGTAAAGTTTCAGCGACTCTACTGGAAGCAATCGACACACTTTTGGTTCGTATGTAAAAAATAACGATTTAAAATATTCACATTTTTCAGACTGACGTCTTCATCTTTATTGCCATATTCAGGACATTTCGGTCGTTGTACGCTCCCGCTTTATTCAGGTGATTGATATCTGTTTGAATTTCGAACCGTGGACCAAATAAAGGGTTCGACTCGAAATTCAAACACATATCACCTAATGAAGGCCGGAGCTTAGAATACACACACACACACACACATACATTATATATATATATACTAAAAATGCCAACAGCTAAATTGCCAGACGTCGTAATACATTAGACATGAAAAAAAATCAAACAAGGGAAAAAAAAAGACCAAAATCCAAATATTGACCTACGCAGTAAATTGAAGTGCTCAACGCTTAGGCTGTCTAGACATAACCAAAAACATTTCACAAAGTCAACACTCAAAGAATGACAGCTCCTGTCGCTACTTAAGTTTCTCTCTCACGCGATCTTCAGGCGACTATATATATATATATATATATAATATATATATATATATGTGTGTGTGTGTGTGTGCGCGCGCGCGTGTGTGTGTGTGTTTAAGTTGGTGAATGCTGCCATAATTCTTGCCTTCAGTTAATCATTGGTGTTACAAGGAAGTTTGTTGGCTTCTCAATCAAGTGTGCCCCACACATAATAATCAAGACGTTTGCAGCCAGGGAAGTTAGGTGACCAGATGTAAGGAGTGATGTGGTCGCAGAAATTATCTGGCAGCCATGACTGAGTTTTCCTGCTTGTGTGACATGGTGCAGAGTCCTGTGGCCAGACGTAGTGTCTTCCAGCAGCCAACCTCTTGACCCAGGGTAGAACCCCTCCTCAATGTCGGCCTCCATGTTGAGTCTGAGGCCCTATGGAAAGATGAATGGAGGCATGACGTTGCCATCATTATTGATCACTTCAAACACACTGATGTTGCCAACTCTTACCGAATCCTTTGCACTGTCCTCAGATTGACACACAATAACTCTGAAATGTTTGGATTGGAGCTTCCTGCGCAAATGCTAAGCAGTACAGCATACCATTTTCAAATTTCTGGCGGAGTGAATTGCGTTATGGTGTCGTTGTTTTTTCCCTCACAGTGTCCAACTGACCCTTCTATACTGTGCAGTCGACAAAATCAAAAACAAACAATGCGCATGCGCGAAATAAAAAGTCTAAAATGGTGACAATTTACTCAACGCACCCTGTATATATATATATATATATATATATATATATATAAAAGGCAGGATGTGTGTGGGGGGCGCGTGTGTTTAACGAATGCACGGCCGCAATTTTCGACGGATTTGCATCAAGATTTACATACACATGCTCCAAGTTAGCGGAAAGGCCAAGACCGACTTTGCATTTCCCAACTCCCATCGATATTGGAAGTAATCGATTTTTTCATGCGTATACGGTAGTTTTCATGTAGTTTGCGGCCATTTTCTACTCGCTGCCACGAATAGGCAGGAAGATTCTATTGGCCAGCGTGAGAGCCAACAGCTGACTGACACGAATGTTAACTAGCATGCAAAAAAAATCGATAGCTGCATTCGTCACAAGTGGGAAAAATTTAAATCTGCATGGCACTTTACTCCAATTGGCTCATTCGCTTGCTTAAACTCAACGTTGATTCTGATTCCACAGAACTGGGTTGGGTGTGAAAAGGTATTTGTTGTTAACATTCTATTCCCTTTTTAAAGGATGTTTCCAGAAATATTATAATCTATGCGATTATACGCCTTAAAATCTTAAAGCACTACATATTAAAAGCAAAAGACCTCTTATTAATCGCATAGATTACAATATTTCTGGAAACATCCTTCAATGTTCATAATATATTTCTACATAATTAGATACACCACATAACCATTTCCTTTGAACTATTTAAATTTCATAATGTATTCTTCGATCTTTTGGCTTGTATAATAAAAAATCTTTTTCACGCCTTCACATGATTAAAGATCTTCGCCATGCACGTGATAACATCATCGCGTCTTTTGAAATTAAAATGATTTTGCAACATTTAGTTAGTTTGTAAAAAATAAAATGTAGCAACATGATTCTGCTACAAGACAATTTGCGAATGTTTTTAAAAATTTGACTTTACATATATATAAGACATTGATAAAAAAAAATTTTGACCCTGAAGATGAACAATGATGTTCGAAAGTACTCGGTTATCTTACGGACAATATTTATTTCAATATAATTTTCAAATAAAAAGTCTCATTAGAAAATATGAGAAAATTCAAAACGAATATGTAGGACTATGTTGTCTTTGACATTCAACACACACACACACACACACACACATATATATATATATATATATATATATATATATATATATATATATATATATATATATATATATAAGTGTGTGTGTGTAATTTGGCAGCAACTTTTCTTTTAAACATGTAGTATTGAATGTTAAAGACAACATAGTCTTACATATTTTCTTTTGAATTTTCTCTAATGACAATACTTATTTCGAAATCATTTTCAAATAAAAAGTCTCATTAGAGGATATGAGAAAATTCAAAAGAAAATATGCAAGACTATGTTGTCTTTAACATTCAATAACACATGTTTAAAATATATATATATATATATATATTTGTATATATATACATATTATTATATTTTTAATTATATATATGATGCATGCATATATACTTTTTAATATGCACGTTTTTATTGCTATAACATTCCATTCATTCCTCTTTTATCATTTTTCTACGTCCTTGTATTTTATTTTAATTTATCTCTTTCAACCACTTTCTCTGTCTTCTGTTTCTTTCCCAGTTCCTATCGAGCAAGGCAATCCGAGTAAATGCTACTTCTACCGTAATAGTCATTCTGGAACAGGCCCCGAAACGGCTTCTACATTCTGCTAATGAATGTGAACGACTAAAGATAGACATCTCACTCGTATGCTTAAACTAAATGTAATCTGTCCGAGGATTTCTGAAATGGTTTCTTTATCAATAACAGCGATGGCGTAAAGAGAACTCTTTGAGTGTGTGTATTATCAGTCAGCAATTTGCAGGCGATGTTATTTCTGCGCATCAAAGTAACCACACCAAACAGTAAATTCATCCCTCAATTATCTCTGCGTCATATTTTCTCTGCTATTTTGCAACGATCTCTTTACGTCTGACCTTTCGAAGCATTTTTCATTTGACAAAATATTTTTCATATGCAATGAACAAAAGAAAGAACAATTGACCGAAAACGCAAGATGTAGAGATAATATCCGATTTTATTTAACAGGATTTAGTCTATTGATTATTGCTGTTACAGATTTTATGAGTGCATAAACGTGATAGCTCGGATGAACAAATCGGACATTTTCAAATCACAATGACCGCTGCTGATCCGAGCACAATTTTTCTTGCCACCTACGCTAAATGTTCGGGTAGCATTAGAATTGGCCCGGAACAAATGTTCATAGCGCTTTTAAGCGAATTTCAAATGCAGTATTTAGATATTTATACAGATATTATATATTTATAATACAGATATTTATTCAACCACATATGTGTCATTTTGTTCCACTGTTTTTTGCCATATTTGAGGTAGCTTCATGATTCCATTCTCACAGAACTTGGCATCTTTCACGGTGAGGAACTGGTCTAAGTGTTTTTTTTACAGGCTTCCAGAAATTGGAGGTTTATCTTCCATTTTGTAGGGTGTAGTGACTGAAATAACTGGTAGAATGGAAACGCGAGCTCGGCTGAGTACGGCGGGTGTAGCAGAGCATCTTAATCAAGCAGTACCATTTTCTGCCGCATCTGCAAAGAGACGTAAGATCCTACGTTAAGGATGTAAGATCCTACGTTAAGGATGTAAGATCCTACGTTAAGGACCTTAGACTATTGATAATCATATCTCTGGAATATATATATATATATATATATATATATATATATATATATACAGAGTAGATTAAATACTCCGGTTAATAAAATTTGAAGGATAAAAAGCCGACAAAATGATACCAGTATCGTCAATAGAATTTATATTTATTGATAATTTTTTGTCGGAATTTTCGAACATCCCTGTTCTTTTTCAACGATATGAGAAATAAATTAAGAAGTGGGTTTTACTCTTTCACGGAATGTTGCTGCTGTGGAATTTATAATCCCTAAGTAAACACAAATCCTGTTTAATCCCTAAATGTTTGAATTTATTTAGAACATAAATTTCAACTCCTATCTACATTTCACATCTCTGGCTGTTTAGTTATATATATATATATATATATATATATATATATATATATATATATATATATATATTTTAAATAAAAACAGATTGCTTTAAGGTTCCATATAATAAATTATTTCACCACAGCCCTTTTAAAGGACAGTGGATCATCAGATTTATTTCCAAATGTTGAAATGAAAAAATGAAAATAAATTTACACATTTATGACGGGCAATAATAAGGAAACTCACGAAGTGGGGGCAGTGTAGGGGGGTAGAGAGACAGCATTGAGTTAGATGTAACATTTCTATTGTTTCAAATTTAAATTTTCGCTGAAATCTAGACATTGACACTTTAAATCTGTTAACGGAAGTTATATCTTGATTAGGAAGTGGGATGGACAAAGAAGTATATAAAGAAAAAGAAAAGAAAAAAAGAAAAAAAAAGAAAAAGAGAGAAAAAAAGAGAGAAAAAAAGAGAGAAAGAAGTTGTAAAAAAGTGTCATTAACTTCTATTGGAATAGGCGTTGTTTTTTTCTTTACTTTGAGATTTCGTAAATTTTTCAGTTTAAACAGTCTAAGCCATTTAATTATATGTTACAGTTTTTATTTATGAGATTGATTAGTGACTATTTTTACATTGGTAAATTCTATTACTTAAAATTTAGTATCAATTTAATATGGAGTAGCATTTTAACGCAATATTAGAGATCATGCTCCATCATATATTGTAAACACATCTATGTGAATTTCATACACATACGATCTTTCACATCTGCAGTCACTTATACAGGTACACGTGTACTGATATACATGGGTAATTTCATATATCTTCTTAGATGTTTCCGTATACTTACATATATGTATATATATATAGGGGTGCAACTAGAATTTCCTAAAGAAACTTCTCTAAGAAAGAAATTAGGTGATGACTTTAGTATTTAATCATCAAAAATCTAAATATTTTATCATTAATAATGATTATTAAAATGTAATTCATTTAAGAAAACAATATTGTAAGTATTGTAAGTGGGGTAAAAAATCAATAAATACTTGTAAGTCTTTTTTCTTTTAAACATTTTTACATACACCCAACACATATACACACATATTATATCCCAGAAATGAACTTGAAAAAGCTGGGACGAAACCGGTTGTTTTTTTTTAGCTTTTAAAATATACATTAAAATGTCATATAAATTATGCTTATTCCTAGCTATCTTAAAATTTGTACTACAAAAACTTATTTAATATATATATATATATATATATATATATATATATATATATATATATATATACATATACAGAGAGAGAGAGAATGAACTAGAGAGAGATGGATAGATATATATATAGAGAGAGAGATGGGCATCTATATATACCATTGTTTTACTCAAGAAAGATACAACAATCACGAATTCCAGACACATAATATAAACCTACAATTATCAATCTTATGTAATAAATACTGTATATTCTGTTAGAATCAGGTAAAAATATAAAAATCATATAAATATAGATAAAATATAAAAACATATAAAAATAGCCCTGGGTCTTAGCACTGAAATGCCAAATTGTAGAAAAAAGTTTGCTAAACCTTACGAACCTAAATCAGGAGATACAAACCATCACGAACCCCAGATATATAAGTCTACAATTATCACTCATATGTAGTAAATACTGTATATCACATTAGTATCACACAACATATATTGTTTCTTTATAAGTATTGATGATAGCCAGGAGGAAGCGTCCTACCGGTACAGTGTCTTCAGTTCATCTGGGCATACTGTACGATATTTTCACAAACTCCAACCCTAGCCACGTAATACAGGTTGACAGTTACGTTTCATATGTGCACCAAGAATACTGGCCTTATTACCGGAATTTGGGCAATATTGAAACAAACCAGTAATCTCAGTAGACCCGTCGTTAATTCCCAATGCACTGTCGATTCCCAGAAACTATAACCGCCATGTTTATTCATGGTGCTCTTGCCTTACTGATGCCGTCTGTAGGCAGACAAGCTAACTACCAATTTTATCGGTAGAGTCATTCATCAGAGGATACTATTCCACGATTGAACAAAATGGCATAAAAATCAAAGAAGACAAGCGTACACTGTTCCTTTCAAGTTACAAGTAAAAGAGTTTGCATCATGGCAACAGGACAGCTGGGAGGCAGTATGGAAAATGATTTAAAAATTCATTTCCCAATTTTTTATTAATATTTTCAATACAATAAATATAGTACTACTTACAGTAACTGGCAATTGGCTGCATGGTGTGATAAAATGCAAACTGTCACCATATATATATATATATATATATATATATATATATATATATATATATATATATATGTATATACTGATTTTTTTAATTATTTCGTCCCAAGCAAGGCGTTAATTTCACTAGTACGCAGTTAGGGGAGTACAGTGAGTTAAAGTGAATGAGAATGAGAAGACAGAGAATAGGGAGGATTGAGAAAAAGACAAAAGGTTAATGGGGTTCAAGAAAGCAGAAGATAGCGATTGACGTTGCATTTAATTTTTTAAAGATTGTAGTTACCAGAGAAGCAATGAAACGGGAGAGATTTCCACATTTTGGAAGTGCGAGAAAAGAAACTGTTGGAGTAAAAGTGGTGATTGCATTTAGCTCGTTCAACAGTAAAAGGGTGGCACCTAGATGCCAATCAAGTAGTACGCTTGAATTCATATAGTCGAGGCATTATGGAAGAAATTCATCAGAACATTTGCCATAGAAATATTTGTAGAAAAGACGTCGGTGAGAAAGTGACTGCAGCCGAGGTGCCTGGTCATGATCAACTACATTACAGATCGTTCTTCGGATTTTGTCAAGAATCTCGAGATATACAACAGGAGCACCAGACCAGATATGGCAACAGTATTCAATGCACGGACGAATGGTAGATTTATAAATATGCAAGATGGAGACATTGACTGGCAGGATACAGTGAACCAACTTTCCCAGCAGGAAATGCAGCAATTGGTTTGATATATTCCCTCCACTTCATGTTAGTGGAAAACACGAGGTTAAGAAGGCGTGGTGTGTGGCTCTCCTGGAGTATAACATCAGCCATGTTGATATTGTGAAATAAGGTAATATTACGATAAGACTTTGTTTCATGTTTTCTTGTAATGGCCAAAATAAATTGTTTCTGATATGAATGCGTATAACATTGTGCTAAACTATTGAAAAATTAATTAATAATAAACATAAATATTTAATAATAGGTCCAAAATGTGATAATTTGCTGTCACAAAAAGAAAAATGACGCCGTAGAGTCGGCGACGTGTAGGAAATTCCGTCGTTCAGGTTTCCAGACAATAATAAATTATAAAGAAAGAAAACATGTTAAATAAATCATTTGTATTTACAAACATATATACATGAATTCGAAAGAGTCAAAAATTATTAAAAATAGTCTTTAGTTTAGTTAAAATCTTTAGGAACTTCTTTCACAGAAAAATCTAAAGTTTAGGAGACTTTTAAATAGCTGGTTTACAGAAAAATGTACGGTTGATATAAAACTTCTATCGTTAGCGAAGATTCACTGACAGTTTTTCTTGTTGTTGGAAATGACATATGATCGTCAGCGAAAACAGTCCAAGCTGTTGTCTTTGTAGTTGATTCGTTTCGCGTCGCCGACGCATGTTCATTTCAGTACGCGCTGGTAAAAGCCATGTAGCCACGTGTTCAGCCGCCTTGGAAACTGCTATGGTCCAGGTTCCTTGTACCACGGTGATGGTCCAAGGTAGAACCAATGAAGAATAACTCGAACACAGGTATGGAATAACACAGACATATTACAAATAAGGAAAATATACGAAGAAGTAGAAAGTGTTAGTAATAACTATGCTGTCTCGACCGGTATCACCATTCCAACGTCTTACGGTAATCGTCTGACGCGACTCTGTCTCTGACTGACTCACGCGATGTTCAGCAACACGCCCACGTGTGTCGAATGTGGCACAAGGCCGGTTTAATGTGGGCTCGCCGTTCGACCGGCTAGCTGAGTCACCAAAAAAGACGGAACTCACACGATGTTTATTAACACGCCCACGTGTATCAAATGTGGCACAAGGCCGGTTTAATGTGGACTTCCGAGCCCGTAGGTTCGGGCAAAAATTGCCCGTAGAACCCGTATAAACGGGATCGGGTTGGTCAACCTCCCCGAACGAGGCTCTGCCCTTCGGCGGAAAAAAAAGGACTGAATCTCACACTATATTCATCAACACGCCCACGTGTGTCAAATGTGGCACAAGGCCGGTTTAATGTGGGCTTTCCGAGCCCGTAGGCTCGGGCAAAAATTGCCCGTAGAACCCGTGTAAACGGCGGAACCTCGTCCGGGTTCCTCTTTGCCCAAAGGCAGAGAGTTCCCTTCTGCCTCAGAAGCAGAGAGTTCGACCTGCTAGGTGACTCTTCCAAAAAGGACTGAATGTCACACGATGTTTAACAACACGCCCACGTGTGTCAAATGTGGCACAAGGCCGGTTTAATGTGGGCTTTCCGAGCCCGTAGGCTCGGGCAAAAATTGCCCGTAGAACCCGTATAAACGGAATCGGGGTGGTCAACCACCTCGAACGAGGCTCAGCCCTTCGGCGGAGCCTCGTCCGAGTTCCTCTCTGCCCAAAGGGAGAGAGTTCCCCTCTGCCTCAGAGGCAGAGAGTTCGACCTGATAGGTGAGACGTCCAAAAAGGACTGGGTCTCACACGATGTTTAACAACACGCCCACGTGTGTCGAATGTGGCACAAGGCCGGTTTAATGTGGGCTTTCCGAGCCCGTAGGCTCGGGCAAAAATTGCCCGTAGAACCCGTATAAACGGAATCGGGGTGGTCAACCACCCCGAACGAGGTTCTGCCCTTCGGCGGAACCTCGTCCGGGTTCCTCTCCGCCCAAAGGCAGAGAGTTCCCCTCTACCTCAGAGGCAGAGAGTTCGACCTGATAGGTGAGACGTCCAAAAAGGACTGGGTCTCACACAAGATTTATTTGCACAAAAAGTACAAATTGTGGCACAAGGCCGAAAAAGGGGAGGGGTAAAGGCTGGTCATTACTTACTATCCTATACCTAGCTAATCAGATTCGCGACCCATTCATACATTACAATTATCTCATTCACCACAAGAACTCGTCCGTCGCCATTCAAACCTTCATCCACCATAATACCACATCCACACCAGGGGAACCTACAAAAAACGCGCCCCACACCGTAAAAATTTTGATGATAATAAAATACATTAAAATTCTAATAATGAAAAGATGAAAGTGGGGAGGGAGATGAACCCAATAACAAACTAAAAATTCAACAAATATTTAAACTAAACATAATTCGTGTTAGTAGGGCCCGTCCAACCCTCAAAATAGAGAGGCCGCTGTATTCTGCCGATAAGGCAAAATCAAGACGCACTCTCGCTAAGGGAGTGGGAAGGAGAAAAAATAACACGGGCGTGGGGAAATAAAAGGCTGAGCCCGTCGAGATAAAATTGGGGGGTTGAAAAACAAACTGGGGAGGTTGGGAATCTCGACTGGATCATAACATAAGAGATCACCGGGAGCAGGTCAGGAACACATTTACTCACATTAACTAGGTACACTTAAGCTTGTCTAACCTAACCAAGGGGAGGGTTCCACAGGAAACCACCCCGATGTAACTTTGGTTGACCTAGAAAAGAAAATCAAGGCTAGCCCCGTTCAAACGAACCAAGCTCGCCGCTTTTACCCACCTTTCGCTAAAGACTGTCGAATGCAATCGTTTTCTATCAGTTCTAATCTTCATCTTGAGCTGGTGCTCAAAGAATCGGATCAGATCCTGATAAGAAAGCTGATTGCCTCGCAAGACTTCCTCCTTGCGCGTCGTCCATATCACCATCCGGGCCGTGGCTAGCAGCATCAGAAACACCATTCGTTTCACCCCGGAATACGGGGGCGACACATTGTCACACGCGTATGCACGATCAATGGACACGAGTTCTTCGGGAGCGAGACGAGCCGTCAGCTCGCCGACATGGTCCCATAAGGGGCGGACCCGGGGGCAATGGTAGAAGGCGTGCGAAGCCGTTTCTTCTAATCCAAGGCCACACCGTTCACAGTCTGGCAAGTCCGCCAAGCCCCATATGAAAGCCTTGTCGTTGAGAGGCAGCCGATTCCGAGCCAATCGCCAGGTAAGCGAAAACTCAGTGTTACTGAGATAATCCGCCGCTGGCGCCCAAGACCAGTAGGAGCGATACTCCTCCTCCGAACAGTCGAGCGTATCACGTAGAGGATCCTTCGCGCGACCCTCCACTAATCCCCGATAGAAGACCTTCCTAGGCCGTGAAAGGTCACTGGACCGCGGAATAGCCCTCAAGGCTGACCGACACTCGCTGAGGAAAAGCGATTCATCTCGAGACCTACAATGGCGCTCGGCCTTCGAGATGGGGGGACTGATTCTAAGGCGAGGGAAGGCGTCCCTAACAATCCCCTCCAGAATCGGATCTCCTCCAGTCAATGCGCGGCGTAGGAAAGACAACCGAGAGGCACGGATGTGACTCTGCAAGTGTGGCATTCCCAGCCCCCCATGACACGGACGTTTGGTGCAGACTCGTCTGTCGACCCTGTTCGCGCGTCCCCCCCATAAAATGGAGGATAGCGCTTGCTCGAGCGCCTTCCTCTGGGCCTTACAGAGAGGAAGTACTGACAAGCGATAAAGAATCAGGGGGAAAATGTATGTAACACACACCTCCGCCCTGCCCTTTACGGACAACCTCCGTCGATTCCAAGTCTTACCGGCAGAAACGACCTTTGCTAGTACTTCAGACCAATTTTTCTTCAGCTGGAGGTCGGGTCCAAACCACACCCCAAGAATGCGGACAGGACCGTCCGTCCAACCGAAGCGGCCTGGAAGATCACGCCCCTTCCAGGCACCTAACCGCAAGCCGGAAGACTTGTCGCGGTTTATCTTGGCCCCTGTCACCTTCTCGTACCGATCAAGCGCCTTCTGCACCGCCTCAATATCGCTAAGGGACGACACGAAAGCGGATACGTCATCGGCGTACGCGGAAACCCTGGCTCGAAACCCTCCAGGAACGGCGATCCCGCGTAGGGCCGGACTGCACACCTCGTCCTTCAGCCGGCGCAGGAGAGGCTCCAACGCCAAAGCATAAAGGAGAGGCGACAGCGGACAACCCTGACGAACCGACCTCGACAGAACAAAAGCGCCCGACAACTTTCCGTTCACCTGTACCACAGCACTGGGGGAGCGATACAGGAGGCTAATCCAGCGGCAGAAGTCGGGTGCGAATCCGGCGGCCTGCAGGACAGTAGCAAGGTAGCGATGGTTGACCCTATCAAATGCCTTGGACTGATCCAAATTGATCAGCGCGGCTTCTTCGTCGTCTTTTACGCCCTCTAGGATCGTGCGGATCAAATGCAGGTTGCTCTGAATTGTTCGGCCCCTCACAGAACAAGTCTGCTCAGGTCCCAACAGAGACTCGGCAACTGACTGCAAACGCTCCTGCAGGATCTTGGCCATAATCTTTAACTCTGTGTTTAGCAGAGTTATGGGCCTATAATCATCTAGTTTCCCCCCAACACCCTTGCCCTTTTTCAACAGAGTGATCACACCCCTGGAAATGCGATTGGGGATGGACCCCGACCGAAACCAGTTGTTGAACACTGCTGTCAAAATCGGAACAAAGATGTGCGACAGCCTCAAGTACAATTCGTAAGGCAAACCATCCAGACCGGGCGACTTGCCTCTGCCGACCTTCTTCAGTGCCTCGTAGACTTCGCCCTCCGTGATCTCTCCCTCGCAGCTAGCTGCTTCAGTCGGCTCAAGCCGAGGAAAGTCAGCCAAATAGCTGCGAAACTCCTCCTCACGGAGGGACTGGGTCTCACACTGTATTTAGTGTCCTCCCCACGAGGGACAGATGTGGCACAAGGCCTGGTTTAAAGTGGGGTACCCGAGCCCGTAGGCTCGGCCAAAAAATAGCCCGTAGATCCCGTATAAACGGGATCGGGCCGGTCAACCTCCCCGAACGAGGCTCTGCCCTTCGGCGGAGCCTCGTCCGAGTTCCTCTCCGCCCAAAGGCAGAGAGTTCCCCTCTGCCTCAGAGGCAGAGAGTTCGACCGAATAGCTGAGACGTCCAAAAAGGACTGGGTCTCACACTGCTGCTTTCTCTTGAGGCGCAGTATTTATGAGGTACGGGATAGTCTATTCCTATTATGGGTAATTTCCCATAACAGAAACACTCCCATCTCTGCTCTTTAAAAATTGAGTGCGACCAACGGACAGCTTGCCTAAAACTTTAAACAAGAAGAAATCACAAATAAGGAAAGAAAAAAATGAGCAAAAAGCAAACAACTACCTACGCAGTAAATTAAAGTAGTCAACATCTAGACTAACTAGGAAGGGCGAAAACAAACTCTCCACAGCGACAACACTCAACGAAGTACAGCTTGATTATCTACTCAATTTTCACAAGGCGACAACAACATTTAATAGCATGAAACGTGAGTAGCGACTCGAGCTCTCCTTCGCTGTGCATATATATATATATATATATATATATATATATATATATATATATATATATATATGAGCTTATCATTTTTTATTCCCACTACTGTAACAGGATAAAATCGGGAATAATTATAAATATATAAAGAAAACGCTTTCAGAAAACTCTAATATCCGCATTATTTCATCCACAATGCTAAGAGAAAGATATACAAAATATACAACATCAAAATATTAATATTATTATTAACAACATTAACAATGTCAATAGACTATATATAAAATCAGCTGTCACAACTGCGCCTCACAATACATTGGTGAAACTTGCGGAAATTTAAAAAATATCTATGAACACAAAAAGGATCTTAAAACAATTCACCAGATGCATTAGTTATACATAGAAATAAATTCCACCACAGCTTTGATCTAAAGAATGCCACACTTATTGAATGTGAAAGTAACTTACTTAGAAAATTATCGAAAGTGCCGCAATCGTATTTTGTCAAAATATAGATTTGCGTCCTTTTTTTTTAAATAACTCCGTTCCTGAAAGAATTACCTCTTTCTCAAACCAACATACATAAGTATGAAAATGTTAAAAATCATTAAAAGAAAACAGTTAAATTCATAACCTCCTGTTATTTAAAATATATAATGCATAATTTAATCCCAAAGTAAAATAATTTCAATATTAATTGCATTAAAAATAAAAGCATCCTCCATAATTTGCCTAGACATTTCAGTTAACCTGATAAATATTTATGAGCGCCTCTTAAATTTAAAATTATTGAAAAACTAACAAGAATTTTACTTTTGTCCATAAATACTTAGTGTTTAAAAAATTAAATCCTCACATCTGTCTTGATAAAGTCCATCAGAAGACGAAACGCATTGGCTAACAAAAGTTATCCTTTTGTCTTTATATATATATATATATATATATATATATATGAGGGGGGATATAACAAAAGCTGGTTATAATTTCAGATTGTATCCGTTAACGATACAAGGACGTTCATCTTTAAATTTAAATTTTTACGTTTTGTTTGACTTAGTCTATTTCGTTCAGCTTTTCTATCGCTTTTGTTTTTATTTTTGTCGCAACTGTTTTGAACTCTGCCCCACTGTAATAGCAGTCAATTTGTGACGAGTTATGTTGTATTTCGGTCGAGGATCATACAAAATATCCCCACAATTTCCTCACAAACTTAAAGCTGATAGAATCAATGATAATTAAAAACAATAGCAATAGAAATAAAATTACTACAAAAGTGATAGAAAGCAGAATAAAAATCGGATAAGGCAGATAACATCTACATACACCAGACGTCAAAAAAAAAATGATAATTTAAAACTGAGCATCCCTGTAACTTTAAAGTTTTCGATGTAAAATTGTAACTAGCATTTGCTATATTTCATTTCTTCACCGCTCCTTATATAAGAAAAACTCTATAAGATAAAATTATTACGAGTCTAAAGAACTTGCTTCCGGGTCGAAACGCGTTACTTATATGTTTTTCGATTTTGTCATTCAATTCCACATAATGTTTTTACCCAAGAACTGAGGAAGTTGTGGAACATTAAGCCTTTGAGGAGAGAAAAATGACGTAATGTCCAGCCACCGGTTGAACAGATGTAGAATAAAATGACGTAATGTCTAGCCACCGGTTGAACAGATGTAGAATAAAATGACGTAATGTCTAGCCATCGGTTGAACAGATGTAGAATAAAATGACGTAATGTCCAGCCACCGGTTGAACAGATGTAGAATAAACTGACGTAATGTCCAGCCACCGGTTGAACAGATGTAGAATAAACTGACGTAATGTCCAGCCACCGGTTGAACAGATGTAGAATAAAATGACGTAATGTCCAGCCACCGGATGAACAGATGTAGAATAAAATGACGTAATGTCCAGCCACCGGTTGAACAGATGTAGAATAAAATGACGTAATGTCCAGCCACCGGTTGAACAGATGTAGAATAAAATGACGTAATGTCCAGCCACCGGTTGAAAAGATGTAGAATAAAATGACGTAATGTCCAGCCACCGGTTGAACAGATGTAGAATAAAATGACGTAATGTCCAGCCACCGGATGAACAGATGTAGAATAAAATGACGTAATGTCCAGCCACCGGTTGAACAGATGTAGAATAAACTGACGTAATGTCCAGCCACCGGTTGAACAGATGTAGAATAAAATGACGTAATGTCCAGCCACCGGTTGAACAGATGTAGAATAAAATGACGTAATGTCCAGCCACCGGTTGAACAGATGTAGAATAAAATGACGTAATGTCCAGCCACCGGATGAACAGATGTAGAATAAAATGACGTAATGTCCAGCCACCGGTTGAACAGATGTAGAATAAACTGACGTAATGTCCAGCCACCGGTTGAACAGATGTATAATAAAATGACGTAATGTCCAGCCACCGGTTGAACAGATGTAGAATAAAATGACTTAATGCCCAGCCACCGGTTGAACAGATGTAGAATAAAATGACTTAATGCCCAGTCACCGGTTGAACAGTGGTAGAGAAAAATGACTTAATGCTTAGCTGCCGGTTGAAAGGTGGTTAAATACTTTTTTTAAATTTTTATATCTACCGTGAAACATTACATACCAATTATTTACGAATTTTGACTCAGGAGCTCAGGCAGAAGAGCTAAAATTGTTCAGGAACGCAGGGCTCAAAGGGTTAATGTCGGCCTTGTATCTATAATAATTAGCTCTTCTTGAATAATGTAAGATATACTAAAGACAATATTGGATGTATAAAAATTATGAAAAAAGAGTGCAAATTTTTCCTTAATCAGTGTTCTCGTACATTCAGCCGGGTAGAGGATAATAAATAAATATACTGTTTAATAAATAAACGCAGCGTCTACTCAAATAAGAGTGTTCACTAAAAATAACGTTTAAAGTGATAAAAACTTGTATAAGTAAAAATCAGAAGCTATCTGAGTGTATAGGAGAATTGTACTGGATTTTAAAATTCAAACGATCACTCCACCCAGACCACGAGATCAAAGAGATTTGTTATTGTAAACAAAGAAAATATCAGATGCCGCTCTCTAGCGGAGCACAACGTAAAATTAAGAAACTGAAAGCTGGACCCAAAAACGGGAAAATATCTGAACGTTGCCAAAGGAGTATATATATATATATATATATATATATATATATATATAGTCAAAAGTCGCTTTACCCATTTCTAATAATGATAAGCACAAATACATCGTACAATTATAATTTCAATATAACAGTTACATTTTCTTTATTTTTTCGTCAGTATTCACATGCTTCAGGTACCCACTTCTTTTTTAACGTCTATCTACTTTTAAATCATTTAGAAATTTGTGTGTTTGTGTATCACAGTTCTAGTTTGTCTATGCGGGATTTGGTTTATAACTTGTGTATGCATTAGAGCCTCTTGGCGTCATTTCGCATGTTGATTGGTGGATTTTTGTGTGAGGGTGAAAAAGTTTAGGTTACACCTGTTGTGGTTGTAAGTAGAATGATCTTAGATTCTTTAAGTATGAATTTTATAAAAGTTGGTAATATAATAAATTGTGTTTGCTTTGATTGCTTCTAAGTATTTTCTACGTATCATTTTGATTATTATATTTATTTGTATTCGTATATATATTGATTATTACCATTTCCTTCGGCTTTTTCCACAGTATATATACATATATATATATATATATATATATATATATATATATATATATATATATATATATATATATATATATGCAAAAATAGTAATTTTTTCAATTCCGGGTATTTGTAAGCATCAAACCGGCATAAATGGTAGCTGCTCAGCACTTGCACTAGCTTTTCCACTTATTTATTTATTTTTAAGTAAAAGAATTACATACTAAAATGTGCGACCTGTCAAATGGGACAAATAGTTGGTGCTCGCTCAGCAGGAGCATCTGTGACCAAAATGTATGAATTATTAAATGTGTCACGAGCTGTAGTGTCCACGGTTATGACAGCTTACACAAAACACTGCAAAACATCATCAGCAAAGAGCCATAGTGGACGGAAACCGAATTTGACCGAGAGAGATCGACGAGATTTAAAACGAATTGTGGAAAAAAAAACCTACTTCAGAGCAAAAGTGACATCAGAACTCATTACTCACCTAACCAATACACTTTCTACACGCACAGTACGCCAGGAGTTCTACAAAGCTAGTATCCATGGAAGAGCTGCGATTCCTAAACCTCTGATAACAAAGTTGCGAAAAACAATGGTGTGATGATCACAAAAGTTGAACACTCGAGGAATGGAAAACGTTATTAGGTCTGATGAGTCTTCTATCAGGTTATTTCCTACAACCGGGCGTGTTTATGTCTGGAGTACACCGCCTGAAGCCTATGATCCGGATTACATAGTCTCGACACATGGAATCCGAACAGTAATATTTTGGGCGGCAATTTCTTGGTATTCTTCTGGTTCTGTCATCACTCTTAATGGTAGAATGACCGCAGATAAATATCTTGACATTCTCAATGACAATGTCTTTACAATGGCTACCATACTGTTGGTAGAAAATGCCATATTCCAAGATGATAACGAAGCCATGCACACTCCAATAAAAGTATAGTCATGGTTTGATGAACGTAATTAAATATCTTTCATGGCCAGCATATCATTTGATCTCAACACCATTGAACCATAATGGGGAGTTCTAGACCAGAGTGTGAGGAACAGATTTCCTTCCCCATCGTCGCTGAAGCAACCTTCCGAGATTTTGATTGAAAAATGAGATAAAATTCCACTGGACACAATTCAAAACTTATTTGATTCCATTCCACGTAGAATCAAAGCAGTTTTAGAAGCTAATGGACGTCCAACACCTTATTAGCCAATAAATAAATGTTTAAGCCAGGTGTTCACATTATTTTGTCTAAGCCATATATATATATATATATATATATAAAGACATTTATGATATGTTTAACGTTCTTTTTATAGATACAAGTATTTAAGCAAATGCTCTGTTTTATAATAAACAGTATTAAATAACATTTACCGGCCTGAATGTCCGAGAAATTTTCATAGAAAATTTTCCTTCTCCGACTTTGTCGGACTTTGTCCAATTCAAAAATATATATATATATATATATATCTAATACTTAACCAGACCAATAATCCAATAAGGCACCAGTGGAGACGAAGCTGACTGGGCGTGCAACTGTTTGCCAGATTCATTTGTTAACTATTCTTTCTATCTAGGTTTTTTTTAAATTCATTTTTGTGGGGGGGGGGTGTTTAAGAAGTGGGGTTCATGTTTTTTCTTCAGTATAAACGAGGCATGGGTGGGTTTATCAATCGTCATGATGTCATTATAAGCCATATAAGAAGACTAGGCAATGGGATCCCCACGTTAAATCGATCAAACATTTTGAGGAAACAAATAAATACAATTGCTCTGCAGCAGGAGCCTAAATATGACTGCTCCTATTCGTCACTTCCTTCCTCCCTTCCTTCTTATATTTTCCCTTTTCCCTTTTTTCCCTTTATGATATTCCACCCTCTCTTCATTGTACCATTCTCTCTCTCTCTCTCTCTCTCTCTCTCTCTCTCTCTCTCTCTCTCTCTCTCTCTCTCTCTCTCTTGGGGTGCCCTTCTTGTTGGTTAACCTATTTAGGGAGCACTTCTCCTCCTTCTTCTGTCTTTCTTCCTAACGAACTGAAAAAAAAATTCTCTCTTAATTTTTCTCTTTTTAAAGTTTCAAGGCCTATTGATATATAAATGCAATCATCATTTTCTTCTATTTTTCTTCTCGTCTCTTAAGTTTCCTTTTTTGTGATGAGATTGTCCAGCATCCACTGCAGCGTTGATATTACGTAACAGTTCAGTACTCTTTTCTTCGGTGAATTTTTTAAAATATTTATTTCTATTTTCATTCTTTATGCATTTTTACGTTCAGGTTTCATTTCGTCATTATTTTTTTTTCATATTTTTCACCTTTCTTACGTTAACCACATCATTCTTTACATTTGTTTGTTTTTGTTTTCTTTTTTTTTCTTTTAGAATGACCATAAAAGTATATTCACTTACAATTACATTGTATATATTTTATCGGTTACGCAACCTGATGTCCACTACTCACTAATGAGATATTCCACTGTAAGAGCAGGCTAATAAGAGGACGTACTTCATGCTGTCATAACAGTTAAATGCAAACAGGCTACAAATATTTTCATTTTATTTTTTGTTATCTGCTTATAGATACCGTCTTCTTTTTTCTTCTTCTTTTTCTTCTTTTTTTTCTTCTTCTTTTTCTTTTTCTTTTTTCTCCTTCTTCTTCTTGTTTTTCTTCTTCTTTTTTTCTTCTTCTTCTTCTATGCGCGTTGTTCCTTCATGGTTGTTAGCGAACATGGCTCTCAACAATTTCCTGCAGTATGTAGCGCTTAGTAAATTTTGTCTTTTTATTATCTCTCCTAAAACCAGTTTTACCAAGCATTTATCCAGCTCTCTAGGAAGGTCATGCAGTGCTTTTCTCTGTCACTCTTGCCTTCTGTGAGTTTTGTGAGTGTCAAATTTTTCAAACCTTCTTTCCTCATTATGTGCTTTAGAAATTTCAACTTTCTCTATCTGATGTTAAGTAATTTTCCCTTTTGCTTTCATTTTCTCTAAAATATCGTCGTTTTTCACGTTTTCAGTCTATGATATCCTCAGAACATTTCTGTAGAACATTTCTGCCGCCTCAAATTTCTTCTTCATCTGTGTGATGAGATTGTCCAGCATTCACGGGAGCGCTGATATTACGTAACAGTTCAATACTTTTTGTTTGTTTCTAACAACAGTTTCCTCTTTCTTAATAATGATCTAAAAAGCAAAATTCTCTTGGAACATGCGATAATTCTAGATTGCTAATATCAAAAGTGTAACCAATGCAAGCACAAAATTATTTTTATATATGTATTGCCGTATTCACAAGCTTATAACACGCATATAGCTTACAGCGATATCATGTTGAAACACCAGTTTCATACGATCACCGAAGTTAAGCAATGGCGAACCTGGCCAGTACTTAGATGGTTGACCACTTAGGAATACCAGGTACTGTAAGCTTGATTGTGCGAATGGATTATTGCTCGGAATTTGAAATCAGAGAACCGAGTTCTAATTCCAATCAGGTCCGTTATATCCACTTACAAATTTATGAATCCACCTATACCCCCTTGCTATAGATTAATTAGTATGACTTGTATAAGTAAATCATTATTATTATTTTTTTTAAATTCTTACAATCTTAAAATATTTTCTGGCTTTAAATAACCTGAATAAGGTTGATAAGCCGTAAAAAAAAATAAATTCCTCTACTGTTTTTATTTTCTTGATTTCCTTCCATTTTATTTTTAATTTATTTCTTAGCTTTCCTTTTCCTGCTTCAATTGGATTTTCTTTCCTTCTATTTTTTTTCATTTGCACAAACTTTTCTTTCTTTTTTCTCTTCTCTTCTTCGTTTCAGTTGGTCATCTATATATTCCTATTTTCTTCTTTTCTTCTTTTCCATCTTTCTGTCAGTCTTTCTTCACTTCTATAATTCTTTTCTTAAATCCCTTCCTCCACCTTTCTCTCATTCTTTTCTCATTCCTCATCCCTTCTCTCTTCAATTTTCCCTCTCTATTCCCTTCTTTCACCCTCTCCGAATTCTCAATCTCATTGATCGATGTATTGATCTGTATGACATGATGGTGAATTTTTACAGCTGCTGTCATCGCTGAGTCATCTTTGCGTCCAGATCAGTCAATCGTCATCGTTGTCGCCATCTTGTATTCGACTGGTTTTCAATCTTCATGCCTACCACCATTTAATAGCCGATCTCGTTTGGAACCGTTTGTTTTATTAGAAATATCGTTAGCCTTCTACCATCACTGATATTACTGTTTATTTTATTTTTTATACTTCGTAGTATTTGTAAAAAGAAAAAAAATATGTATGCATACAATACATTGGTTGATGTCGACAGCAGCATTTGGAACGGATAATGAAAATCAGAGTTGATAACGGGAATTTTTTCAAGATAACTTGCCTTTGATTCGTCATGACTTTAAATGGAAAAAAGGCAACATCATACTGCACAAGACTATCATATTGCGGCTCCCTGTAAATATCAAAATCACTAACACTGTTTTCTACGTGCTAAGCATTGTCGTCTTTCGAATGTTGTGTCCGTTCAGAATTGTGGCCGATCATTGTTCCCCTTTACTATCCCTCTTTTTCCTTCCTCGTCCATCCATTCATTCATGCTAGTTGAAGACGTTATTCCTTGTTTCTCCTTGATTCTCCTGCCTTCGATATGACCTGTGAGTGTTACAAATGTTCAAATAAAGTGTAAAAATACGAAAGTATAAAAATAGATTTTTATAGTAAAAATACCAGCAATATATTTTTGCAAAAAAATATTACCAACAATAGATTTGACTCTCGACAAAAACCCTCTTTACAATGAAACCTGATCTACAATTTGATTTCTTAGAAAGTATACATATCCTATTCATACGAACCAATCATAAAAAATTTGTTGGCATTAAATAGCGCATTAAGGTTGGTGTGCTGTAAAACAAAATAAACTTAAACGAAACCATTATTTACACTCAGACTGTTGTCGTCATCTTTGTTTTAAATAATTTCACTCCAAATAAGGCAATAAATCTACTAAGATACAATGGCTCACTGAATTTGGTAGAATATTAGTAAAAAAAAAACATCAACAAGAGGGGACAATAAAGAACATGGTTAAGATAACAATTGACAGTGCATTTATATTTTTGAATATCAAAGTTAACTGTAAAGCATTGAACCGGAAGAGATTTCCAGAAGCGACAAGTGTGAGAGAAGAAACTGTTAACATAGAACTTACCGTTCTATCTAGCTATGTCAACTGTAATAGGACAATCTAGTTCTTGCGCTTAAATTCATAAAGTCTAGGTACCATAGAGGAAATCTCAACAAAATAATTGCCATGGAAGTATTTATAGAAAAGGCACAGGGAAGCTACATTACGGCGGTGGGAAAGTGACTGAAGGCGAGATGCCAGATCAAGACTAATGGCATTGCAGATTCTTCTTTGGATCTTTATCAAGAATCTCTAAATATATAGTATAAGCACTAGATCATATTCAATAATATTCTCAGGGCATCCAATTTAGTTGCTACATTCTTATTGTCTTCTGGCTGTTTCATTTCTTCTCGATGCTTCATTCTTGTGATCTCATGCCAGAATAAACCAAAGCCTTTGGGTGTATTTATGAAAAATAGCATCTCTGTCAAAACATACGGTAAGAATGGTGACCCCCATTTTTTCATATATTTAAAAGATCAGCTCAAATATACAAGTCAAATATTCACCTTTAATCGACTTATTTTTATATGTCAATTAGAGCGATATTTCTTTCTTTCATTGGTGCAATGGCGTCTGCAGTGATAGCTAGGCCATCTGCATAGTCAATATTGGTCAACTTTTTTGCAGGATATCAATTTGGTGATATAGTCTTGGTGAAACCTAGACGATGATGTTTGTCAAGGGAAGTTCTCAATACGTAGTCAAGGGTGATAGCAAAGAGGCAATGTGCAAGGATGTCAACCTGAAGGGCCTCTGCTTTGATGTCGAAGAAGTTAGTGTCTCCGTCTGGGGATTTAACCAAAGATTTGGTATTCTTGTATAGTATCATTTATGGCAGTTACTGTCTCTGGGAGAGGATTCCATATGCCAGAAGGATCGTTTCCATTTTCCCCTATGTACAGAATCGAAGGCTGTAGAGAAATCTGTAAAAAGTAAAGCGGCCTGTAAATTCTTTACACTGATGTCCTCAATAATCCGCCCTACAGCCAGGATTTGTCCAACGGTGGATCTATTTTTTCGAAAGCCATTTTGATTTTTACGGTTTTTTTCTGATGAGAAGCATTGAATTGCAAATTTTTGCTGCAGTGCAGTTGAGTGTGATTCCTTTATAATTTTTGCCAATCTGTTATGGCAATTTATCCACGCACGCATGAACTCTCCTAGCTATAAATAGGGGCAGGTACTGCATTTTGGAGAGGGAAGTTTCCAGCAGTTAGCCCTGACAGTTGGACCGAACATTCTTGCTGTAACGCTCTCATTTGTATATGTTTATATTACTGTTTCTGTTAATGTATTTGTTTAAATCACTTCCTCTGTTTGTGTCTTTATTTCTAGACCTAACAAGGCCATAACACAATCCCAGATCTCCTTTCCTTGGGAAAGGAAATATGCAGCCTTCTATCCATCTTTCTATAACTTCTCCATTATATGTGGCGTTACTGAGTTGGCGTACAATATCGTGGAAATCCTGGGTCTCCGAAACCTCCGGAAGAAAACTGAATTCATATGCTTCAACCAGCGAGGCTTAATACAAACTCTCTCAGGTGAATCAATAGAATCTGTCAAATCGTTTACATAGCTAGGAAGTGAAATAAATTCTACTGAAAAGGATATGAAAATTCGTATAGCTAAAGCCTGGCCCGCTTTGAATAAAATGCATGTAAGCTGGAAATATGATTTACCAGACAACTTCAAGCGGAGATTCTTTCTAGCCACCCTAGAGACGGTTTGAATGCATTGTATCACTGCTGGGGCATTAACTAAAACCCTAGGAACCTACACTTGGATGCTGAGACCTATACTTAACATCTCTTGGAGACAACATCCAACTAAATCATAGCTCTAGGGACCCATCACTGATATTTCTACAATCTTACGCGAACGCAGAATGCACTTTACAGGATACTGCTGGCAAACAACAACAAAAAAAAGTGAGTGATCTACTGTTCATAACACCTAACCATGGCGCAAAACGGGTTGGTCGCCCAGCAACCACCTAAATTGACCAGTTATGTTATGACACAGAATGACAGCCTAATGACCTTCCGACCTTGATGCAGGACCGTGATGGTTGGTGTGATAGTCTCATGGATATCCGAGCTAACTCGACCGAATAAAAAATAATTTGTACAAATTGGTCGATGATTTGATTAATAACTTATTATTATTTGTTTTGAATGTATAGAATTCTTGGCAGTCTTTAACCTTTATGCCCGCAAAAAACGGAATGTTAAAAGGATGGTTTTTACCTTGACACTGCTATTATTTCACCTAACTTCAATTTATTGTTTTAAAAGTGATGATTAGAATTATTATTATTATTATTATTATTATTATTATTATTATTGGAATAAAACCTAAAGATATGAAAGTGAATTTATACATTTTCTTTTTTCTTGAGAACTGACAACAAAAATTATAAGCACTATTTATTTATTATATTGTTTATTGGAAAGTTTTGCAAAAAATCGGTTAATCGCCAACTGATTCGAACTTCATAAACTTCCTTGTAGTTGGTTGACATATTTCAATAATTTAGTAAATGTTTATAAATTTATGAATAAAAATTGTTTTCATATTTATTTCTTTATCAGTCGGTATATGATAAATATTGCACTTGTATTAGTTTTTAGAATGCTTGAAATTTAAATCTATTCTTGTAAATAAACAATCTAATAAGTAAATAGTGTTTATTATTTTTGTTGTAAATTATCAAGAAAAAAGAAAATGTACAAATTCACATTCATATGTTTAGGTTTTATTCCAATTCTAATCATCGCTTTATAAAACAAAAAACATTTCCAAAGAGTGAAGTGAGTTAAAATAATAGCAGCGTCAAAGGAAAAACTGTCCTTTTGACACACCGTTTATTTTATTTTTATTTTTTATTCTTATTTTATTTATTTATTTATTTATTTATTTGGGGGGGGGCACAAAGGTTAAACATTGTCGAATGCTTAAAGCTTGGATCCTTATGGAATCAAGATTTTTTTCTTTAACTGGGGTATCGTGAATATCGAATGGCGAGAGATTAATGGTGGTGGTGTGGATGATAATAGTATTGCTGTTGGTTGTGTGCATAAGGCAAGACGGAGCCCACAAATCTTCAGGATGGTTTTGAATTCAGTTTTTCCTCCTTCTAGACTGGTTGCCACCTCAAGACATCCCTTTCTAAAGTGTATTTATACAAAATTGAACGTAAGTGACACGGTCGGAAATCGAACTCGGTCCGCAGCTTTCTCTTTCCAATTCGCTAAACATTACACTATCCGCCCACCAATTCGTAGCTTACAGGCGTTAAAAATAACGAATCTGAGAATTCTCTTAATGACACATCGAAATGATTTTCTTTACATTAATCCTGCTACTTACATTTACCCCCACCCCCACCCCGCTTCGTATTCGAGGATCCTGATTGAATATTTCTATCACCAACTGCCCACTCAGACTGGTTGGCAAACTTCAGATCACAAGTTTCACTTTTGCTTTCTCTCTCCATCCATCTTTCTTTTTTTCGATAGCATACTTTTGAGCTCCGACCGTCGCCATGGTTGCAAAAGCTGTTTTTATACTATCATTTTCCGTGCTGGGATTTCGTTCGTTCAATGAGCTACAATGATGACTCGGCTAACAAAAGAGTATGAAGCATTTCAACGTCCATCGTCATTATTGATAGCCGGCCCTATTTCCGGCTAGTCACCGAAGAGTGCTGACTGACCATATAGCCTTAAAATTGGAGGATTTCCTACCGAAATCAAGAGGCTTTGTTGATCTTTTTTAAAAGGATATGCAAAACAGAACCTGTTTTGTCGATCAGAAATAATACTGCCAAATGCATAGTGATTTATCACAATGGCAGGAGGAGAGGAGTTGATGAAGGTTGCTTAAGTCTGATGTTGAAATTATATTATTACTAGATTACCCGTGATCCGTTGGGTCACTGACGTTTCAGATTATAAAACATTGAAGTTGATTTCAACAATAAAAAAAATGTCTGTTTGAAGAAAGTTGAAATACTTACTGTATAAACAAATCGTATTTTAAAATCTTATTCACTTATTTTTAAATCAGATTAACATAAAAATATTTTCTTAATATGCCAAAAATATTTTAAAATCGTACTCACTTGAAAATATTCTTTTAATTAAGGCAATTTTTTTTTAAATATTTAAAATATTGTTTGTTTAAAGAAAGCTAAAATATAAATAAGCACGCACGAAATCTCAGAGGTGGAAAGAGAGAAGTGAAAAAAGAGAGAGAAAGGTAGAATGAGAGAGAGGTGAAAAGCAAGAGAGGTGGAAAGAGAGAGAGGTGGAAAGAAACTTAAATCATTATTATGCGCCCGACGGACGACGTACCACGCTCGTACGATTCACAGCCTTTTAGTATGAAATAGATTATTATTAGTAGTAGTAGTACTAGTAGTAGTAGTAGTAGCAAAATTGCTTTAGATCAGTGGTTCTTAACCAATTGTGCTCTCACCCCCTAGGGGTGCGATATCGGTTGTAAGCGGAGTGCGGGGATACTAAATCATTAGGGTTGGTTTATTAAAGAAACTTTGATGTAGTGTTTGGCAATCTGACATGAAAGTTTTCATTGTAGAAGTTTTACAAATGGCTGCCATCATAATAGCGTCAATGTATAATTAGCGAAAAACCGAGCGGAAATTGCTGTTAAAACTGCGGTAAAGTTGGAAACAATGCTATGGGAAATTTGTTTTGATAAAAAGCAGAACTACTCTTTGCTGAGATGTGTTTGTTCAAATGCTATGATCAAATATTGCTGAATTGTGTTTGTCCTTACATATAATTATTTATGCGTGGTGGGGGGTGTACATATTTACACATAGATATATTTAACACCTTGATAATATTTTCAGAAAGTAATTTTAATTATATGAAATTATGCGTTAATTGTTCCTGTTTTAGTTATAAACTACTAATGACTGTTGCTGTAAACTGAAGTTATAGTCCATGATTTTATTATTTACACGAGATCAATATTGCTTTTCATCAATTCTGGAAGGGGTGCCAGAACTGGTTGGCAGTCTGAAGGGAGTGCGAACAAGGAAATGGGTGAAGAATCATTGCTTTAGATAAACGTAAATTTTAGGTAATTTCTGTTTTAAAATAAATATTTAAAAGTATACTTTCTAAATAAGTAATATAGTTTGTTTTTTTTAATCATTTCGCCCTAAGCAAGGTGATAAGACGCAAGGGGTTACTGAGAGTGAAAGAGAATGAGAAGACATCAATAAGAAGAAAGAAAAAGAAAATAAAAAGTTTCAGGGACACAGTTATTTAGGAAAATGTTGTTAAATTTACTGAATTCACATATTTTTGACAATAACATAGTTAAGATATGTGCAATTCTACGATTTGTAGGCATCCGTTTTTTGTTTTTTTCTCACGAGATAATGGTAGCAGCCGGTTTGGACAAAATTCAATCCTTTTCTGAAGACGTATTAATATGGCCAAAAGACGCATTCTAAGAGCTAGTCAGAGTATTACGAGACAGGAGTATTTCGTTGGTAACAAAGAAAAGAGTACGGAACTGCTACGTGATATATGTCCTACTTTACGGCAACGAATGTTGAACGGTCTCCTCAAAGATGAAGAAAAGAATTGAGGCAACGGAGGTATGGTTCTACAGAAGGATGCTGAGGATACCATGGACCGGATATGTGAACAATGATGAGATTTTGGAGAGGATGCAAACATGCAGGAAGCTTATACAGGACAAGGCAGCTGAAATTTCTGGGAGACATAATGAGAAAAGGGGGCTTGAAGAATCTGATACTCACAGGGCGGATAGAGGGAAAGAGGGACAAGGAAAAGCAACGCGTGACACACTTAGCGGGCAAGTGGATGACAAAAAAGGATCTGAGAGAAGTAGCAAAAGGACAAAACATATTGAGAACTACAAGGGATAGGGCGAAGTGGAGAGCCATGATCTTCTACGTCCTGAAGGAACACGGCACATAAAGAAGTTGTTTAGATTGGAGTGACCTCTCCAATTCGCAGGCCTTGATGGTATACATGGAATTAAACACAGGAGCTGCAAAAGTAGGTACACCGTATTCTACCAGTAATTGACATGTTGGTCTTCATTACTGTATACCTACTTTTGCACCCCCTTATATATATATATATATATATATATATATATATATATATATATATATATATATATATGTATATATATATATATATATATATATATATATATATGTATGTATGTATATATATATATATATATATATATATATATATATATATATATATATATATATATAACGACACATGTCTCAACAATGATTTGCGGCCAAGATATACACTATTCTATTTAAACCCTACGACTCCGCTGCTTATACAGAAATAAATACTAAACAAAAACAGTCCAGAAAAACCTTTATCGAAAGGCAAATAACATTAGCCATAAATGAAATATACGATCTTAGCAGCAAACTAACACGGATTATGGAATCCATCCGTAACGACACAACAGAAAACCAATATTTATGAAACAATTTAACAAAAGATCTTTCCGTCGTATTTAACATTTCTCTTAATAATATACAGGGTGTCCCCAACAAATTGGCATCATTTCAAATGCGAATATCTGAGTAACTACATGTTCCAGGCAAACTAAATTACATAGACTTCATGTTGAACAATAAAACATTTATTTATCAAAATTTGAACAAGATATTCAAATGGATGTAGATTTTATAACCGATTTTACAAAGCTTCACAAATGTTCACTATGGGCATGTCCTGTAACACGACAGACAGTAGTCCAGCTCCTGCTAAACAAGCTGTATCATGTTTCATATTTTTAATTTTTGCATTTTCGTCAAATTTCGTTGAAAAATCTATTAGAATTTCTTTATTGTATTAGGACATTTGGAGGCGTTTAATTTTGTAGAATATTTAAATAATTTCTTTTTTAATCGTTATTTCTACGCACAAAATTCTTCAAATGCCTGAATCTTTCATGCGTAAGCAAGAGCTGAAAATTGCGAAATTCTCCTTCCTCCAACCTGTAAACACGTTAGCAACCTTCATTTTTATTTCTTTATTTTTTCTTTCTGTTTTTATATGTAATTAGTGCAAATCCTCTTCATTTTAGGCTTAGTGGTCTTCAGTAAAGGAAGTAAGCGGTTGTCACCCACCAAAAAAAGAAAGATTATCTCCCTTTATGATGACGATCAACACTTCAAGACCATCAACATGGCGATTCCATTAATCACCATTCATAGAATTGTCCACCAGAATTAAGAAAGAAGATTAGCAGCCAGAAAATGTGGTTCTAAGAGAGAGAAAAAGAGAAAAGCAAAAACGGGATAAAATGGTTTCCACTGAGAGGAAGCACACATGAAACTCTAGTGGAAATGTCAATTTCTTCATGCGACCTCCTCACAGTGTGCCTAGAGAGATTTTAGGATGATCATCATCATTTCAAGACCATCTACAAACAGAAAGAACTGGAGATTGCATTGTTCATCGTGCATAGAATTGTCCACCAGAATGAGAAAAAAAAAACAAGAAATCGTCCTTCTTGAATTTTTTTAAGAAGAGAAAAATGTTATCTGAAAAAGGCCCTTGTACAAGAGAAAACTTAACAAAATGACTTCTACTGACATGATGCCAAATTATTTGTCCAAAGATTTTACTTCCAGTGAAAGCAAGTGTTTCTCTACATACTGTCAGGAGACCTCGCAAAGAATTCAACATTTACAGAAAAGTTTTGCAAGAAAAGCTTAAACGGATTTACTTCTAATCCGACGTTAGTGTTAATTCAAACGTTATTATAGTGGATGCTTCGTGCATGACATAGACTCCTTATTTTTCTGTTTATTAAACAGTGTCGATTAAGTCCATCGGCCTTGCATTCGAGAAAAGCAAAGTAAGGAAAACACATTCCCCAACAGGGATCGAACCTACGTGCCCGTATATAAAGGAAATATTTCTTTACCGCTCAGTCACGAAGAACGTGACAGCAAGCAATGTTTTATATACCCTTTAATAAGGAAAGCATATCCACCCCATTTTCTAGAAAATTTCCTATCTACCCACTTTCAAATCCGACAATCTCTGTTGGACTCGAAACTAGCTCACCCGAGCATATATATATATATATATATATATATATATATATATATATATATATATATATATATATATATATATATGTTTCATTAAATAATATAGATAAGTGTTGTCTATTTATTTTATGTAAGTTCTTTTCATATTGTCTGATAAGCTTAATAACATTATCATTAAACAATGAAAGAAAATCACAATATTGATACATATTTTTAATCCAATCTAAGCTTTCGGCTTACATAAGCCATTATCGAAGATGACAATTACACAATATATTAAGCAATACACGAACAAGAAATTGATGATAGTCTGTTTTTATTTACATGGATGATTTCCAAGCAACGATAAACACATGCATATAAGACGCTGAAAGCGAAAATCGCACAACAGCTCATGACGTCACACATGACCACCAGAGAGTGAATCCGATGAGTATTGAGTATGGAAAGCCGTTGGTATGAATCAATTGCTTCTGTTATTAATTATAGGCATTTAAGGATATTTGTGGAGATGTCATAGTTTATTTTGTTCAGGTTAGGTTTCAACTGTTTTATGTATATAGCTTCAAGAATTTTTAGTTTTTGTTTATTGTTTTCATGTTTAAGTATAATTGTGTTTTCGACGAGGATTTTCCGGAATTGTGTATGCGGCCAGGCATGTTGTTTTAAATGCCTAAAAATGTTAGAGTTATCATTCAAATGTAGTGTCAAGCGTCGTGAAAGCGAGTTTGTGGTGTGACCAACATAGATATTATTTAGTTCGTTGGAGATACAATCTCCCAAAGGGCACCTGAATTTGTAAACTCTATTGTTTTTTTTTCCAAATCGCTAACCGGGGGAGAAGAATCATTGCGAATAATTGAGTTGGATATACTAGATTTAGTGTAGTATATAATTAACTTAATTTTTTTGCTAGGATCTGTTGTAGATATGTTAGTATTTACTAATTTTTTTAGTATATTTTCATCTTGTTTATAATTAGTATGCATTTGATTATGATATAGGAGATTAATATGTTTGAGATTAGTAGAAGCAGTATTATGTACTATTTGCTTAGTATTGAGATTTCTAAGAAAGCATCTTATTTGTTCATCAATGATATAGTTTGGAAAACTATTATTAACAAGTGTTTGTTTTATATTCTTTAGTTCACTGTAAAAAATCTGTTTTGTGGATGAATTAGTCTCTGCACGATGTATTAGATTTTTTATAATTGCTATTTTGTAGTAATATGGGCATTCGCTCTTGTAGTTAAGTGTACATGAATTTATGCTAGTAGGTTTTTTATATGGCGAAATAGTAAATTCGTTATTATTTGTGTTTATCAATATGTCAAGGAAAGGAATTTTATTATTAGTATTGAGTTCATACGTGAATTTGAGGACAGAATTATTTTGGAAACATTTTTGTAGTTGAAGTATTTCATCTGTATTTTCAACTAACATAAGAATATCATCAACGTATCTTACATAGATGGATGGTTTTTTAAAGTCTGTAAATATCTTATTTTCCAGGTTCGACATATAGAAATTGCTAAATGTCGGACCCAGTACTGAACCCATAGAGACACCATCACATTGTATATATATATTATTATTATGATCTAAGAAAGGGACTTCAGTAGTACAAGCTAATAGTAGTTTCCGTAATATATTAGGATTAATTTTAAGTGGGGGTAAAGATGAGTTACTGTATATATTTCTTATAATTATGTCAATAGTTTCACTAACAGGGACATTGGTAAATAAGTTTTCAACATCAAGTGAAGCTATGATTTCATTGTCGGGTTTTTCACTTTTTAGGATTTGGATTACTTCTAACGTTGACTTAACACTATATTTACTAGGAAGGTAAGGAGTAATGAGTTGGTTGATGTATTTTGTTAGTTGATATACAGGAGTTGGAATTTGTGACATGATAGGACGGAGAGGATAGTTAGGTTTATGTGTTTTTATAGTGCCGTATATGTAACCAGGCCTATAATCACCAACAATCTTAGGGAGTTTTAAAGAGTTCTGTTCGGCATTATTAGCATTAATGAGTTTATTAAGCTTTGATTTTAGTTGGTTGGTCGGATTCTTGTTGAGTTTTTAAAAATTTTATTGTGATTTTCTTTCATTGTTTAATGATAATGTTATTAACCTTATCAGACGATATGAAAAGAACTTACATAAAATATATAGACAACACTTATCTATATTATTTAATGAAACATGTATGAATGAAAAAATGCTGCCTAAATACACACAATATATATATATATATGTATATAGCTAGAGGCAACCGGACGTCTAGCCACACTGATGAGCTGTGAAATAGCGAAACAGTCTGTCTGTGGATGACAAAAATATTGGCTCCTGAAAAATTAATTTCGGTTGAGCTCTTTGGTTTGAGGTGTGGGTTTATAAACAGTGACTATTTAAGCTAATATTGCACGACTCTTCGGTAGAATTGAGTCACTGTCAGTCACTGTGTGTTTATCTAAATCTAAAAATAAACACGCTAAAATTCACCTTCATTCCTGTCGTGCGCCAATGGCTTAGTGGTAGAAGTTCCGACTGGTGCAAATTCAGTCGGGTTTCGATCCTAGCTAGAGGCAATATATGATATAATGATGTGTAATTTTAGATATCAACAAACAGTATTTAGTAAAATATGACAAACTGGAATGGTTTTCTGTGACGCGTTTAATCCGTTAGGATTTCATCAGACTGGGCTTTGTTGATGTTGCTACGTTTACACATGCGCACGAAACGAGAGACACAGGTAGTTTCAAAATTTTTGAAAGAATATTTTTGTAAGATTTCATTTTCTCAATCTAGCCCATACAAGATGACTATGTGCGATTATTGCTGTGTTATCAACTAATATCTGTCTAATTTTATGTACATGGCTATGTTTTTCTAAGAAATGTTGTTTAATGGAACTAAGATTAGAAAGGTGAAGACTACGGGAGGGCGTGGTTGTAATAAAACCAATATATGTAGTGGGTTTATTATTAGTATTAGAGATAGAATCTCTGAACGGGCATGTAAACTGATACACTACACTGGGTTTTCTGTAGAGATTTTAGTTTTGTGGTTGTAGGGTTATTAGAGACTATGAGGTCAATTGTTTTAATTTTTTTTTTTTTTTTTGTAATATATGATGAGCTTAACTTATTTACACTTATTAATGGGTTTAATATTTCTACCTGTTATGTTTTTGAGTGCTGTTTCATCCTGTTTGTAATTATTATGCATTTGGTTACAATAGTATAAGTTAATAATATTATGTTTATTTTAACTTACACTATTATGGTTACAATTGTTATTGATATTATCAATTTTGTTAAAGGTATTATTAAGTTTATTGAGATAAATTTTAATTTGTTGATAAATGATGGAATTAGGGAATCCATTATTAACAAGTGTTTGTTTGATGTTATGGTCATCTTTATAAAATATCGTTTTCGAAGAAGATATCATTTTTGTGCGTTGGATTAAGTTTTTTGTAACGGCTAACTTATATCGTTGGTGGCATTCACTATTCAGAAGATACGAGTTAATGTTAGTGGTTTTCCTATATAGAGAAATAGTAAATTTATCTGTGCTGGAATTTATAAGTGCATCAAGGAACTGAATTTTATTATTAAGATTGAGTTCTAGTGTAAATTTGAGGACGGTGTGATTTTCAAATTTGTTTTTAAGTTGCGTAATTTGATCAATATTTTTAGCTAAACTGAAAATGTCATCTATGTATCTTACATATGTCGGGGGTTTATTAGTGTCATTAAGTATTTTTGCTTCAGCGCAATCTCCCAGATCTCAAGATTGCACTTAAGTGTGAAACTGGCAGTCACCATAGAGTGTTGACCCTTTGTTTACACTGTGTGTATATATGCGTGTTTGTTAGTGTGTAGACCAATATTTGAAATTGAAAAATCTACAGGTTCACAAGTTTCACATGAATTATACATAACAATGTATATATGCTTGTGGATATTTAATTTCAGCCTTGTAATGAAAATTTCGCACAGTATCAGTTCCTGTCAAGTGTAATAGAAGGAAGTCTTTATGAGTCATCATTTGTCCTCAACCAATCAATATTAACGAAAAGCCACACCACAATTAATATGCATAGGTTTATGAGAGAGTTAATCCTAGTCAGGATTCTTGGCCCCGTTTCTCGAACCAATTCTTTCTATCAAGTAAACATTGTGTTAACCAGGAAGCCGAAAATTTTGCGTCGATTTACGAACTTGTTTTTCTTTCAACACCGCCAGGAACACTAAAATCCACTCAGCTGAGCAAATTGATGAACTAGGAGGAAGGAAGGAAAGAAAAAAGGAAGGATAAAAAAGTGAGAGTAAATGAACAAGAAATGAGGGGAAGCGCTGTTGAGGAAAGGAGGTGTTTATTGGGTTCGTGGGAAACGTTTGCTTCATCTCGAGCCTTAAATTAGAATGGGGTCATTAGTCAAACGTTCAGATCAATAACGGACAAACTCGAAATATTGACCCGCTAGGTATGAGATCACTTTTCACTCCTACAGTTCGATCCGGTATTTCGAATCGACTAATTATTGTTATAAGTTGACAGGAACCACGTCCGTTTTACGATAGTTACCTTTGAGTTTGAAATAGACGGGTCGCAACTTTTTTTTTTTTCTTTCTGCTGATAGGGGAGAAAAATGTTATTCCAATCACTCTTTTTGTTAAATATTCAAGAAATTTCGGAGGACGAAGAGATTTATTACGGAAACTTACTTTGAAAATTATTTTTCAAAATTCCTGCCACTCATTTTATAATTCTAACCGAACCGCCCTGGCTTACGGCCATATCACGTTGAAACACCGGTTCCCGTACGATCACTGAAATTAAACAACATCGAGTCTGGGCAGTACCGAGATAGGTGAATGCTAGTTAAGTATGGATGTGCGGGTGGTGTAATGCAAAATGACTCGGAATTGTTAATCAGAGAGTTGAGTTCTAATTCCAGTTGAGTTCGTTATATTCACTTACACGCAAATATCCTTGGAAAAGTTATGAATCCACCTTACCTTCGGTGAACGTACCATTTGCATACTTACATAGTATGTGTTCCGCATACAGTTTTGAATTCATTGTTAGCCTTCTAAACAATGGAGCCAAATTGTCCTACTATATAAGCCATACTGTGAAGGTTTGAATTCGGAATTGTCTTCTCCAAGACCGGTTTCTACTCAAGGCTATAGGACTCAGCCTGTCCTGCTATTTACCTCTAATAGACGAGAGAAGTAGGGTAAGTGAATGCAACGAACTTGACTGGAATTCGAATTCAGCTCTCCAAGTTTTCTATGCATTATTCCACCGCCCCCCCCCCCTATCACTCCGTTTTATATTTTATTTAATTGTTTAAGCATTTCAGCATTTTCAGTTCCCTGCCGGAAGATAGTTGATATTTGGAGGGTAGCCACATTCTTAATAGCGTAGGTGAAGATAAGAAAAAGTTCTCACGACCGGAAATGTTAATTTGGATACGCATGCGTCTTATATGAGAAAGTAATCATTGTAATCTGAAAATGTTTCTTGATCTCAGTTAATAATATATACATTTTTTCTTTTCTTTTTTCTTTTTAATTTTATTCTCTTTCCCGTTAATTTTTGGTTGAAGACTGCTTTATAAAAATTGTTAAACATTTCTATTTTTGAAAATTATTGAATAATTCTCTCAGTAAGCTGGCATAAAGTCATGGTTGCTTATAATCCCTTCTTTTTTTCTAGTTTACAAAGCAACGGTAGAGTCATGGATTGCGGCTCGGATTGAGGAATCGGGAGCCGAGTTCGGATTCTAGTTGATTCCTACCTTGGAAAAAGCGTGAATCCAACTCTTCTCCCCACCTCCCCATCTACGGGTAAATATGAGTTCAGACAGAGTTCTATAACCTTGGGTGGAGAAGAACAACTCTGAATTCAAAACTGTATGCAGACCTGACGAAGTACATACTATGCAGCTAAGGAGGGGGTCGTTCGCATTCACTCGATAATCCAGATAATTCATTAATATTGTAAAATAATTTACGATATATTTTTACCTGAATTTCTAGAATGATGAGTTATCATTATTTAAATTCGGACTAATGTCCTCATCTTTTTTGTTATTATCACAACGTTTCGGAAACGTTGTGATAATAACAACAAATATGAGGAAATTATTCCAAATATCAGTCAGATATGTGCCATGCGTGACACACGTTTAGGCGATCATGTATCTTTCGATACATGACAGACGAGGCAGATTTTTTTCCCGCGGTAGCCTACCATTTCTTTCTGCGGTAGACCAGTTTGTCATCCAAGGCTATAGAACTCGGTCTGTCTTGCTATTTGTCCATAGCTTGGGGCGGGGGGGGGGTCGGAGAAGAAGAGGATTCATACCTTTCCCAAACGTATTAGCACGTAAGTGAATGTAATGGGTTTGATTGGAATTCGAACTCGGCTCTCCGATTCCTCAATCCGAACCGCTAAATTACTGCACCGCGCCTCCAAACTCAATCCGAGCCGCTACATTATTCCACCGCGCCTCCAAATGTAAATAATTGAAAATCTTCGGGTATAATATTTAATTAATACTATAAAAACAGACATAAAATGTGAGGAAAAGAAACAGGATGAAAAGATGCAATTATTATAAATGACAATTCGAAACAAGAAAGGAGTGAAAAAAGTAAAAGTGTACGGTAAATAACGTAAAACAAAAAGAAAACGTTTCCTATTTCCCTCGATTTTTATGATTTGTTTAACTTTTTGTTTCGAATTTTTCGCGTTTATATTAATTATATCTTTTCTTACAATCCATTTTCTTTTAATTTTAATAAATAGGCCAATTTTTAATGCAAAAATACGATATCTTTAGAATAAAATCCATTTAAATGATTGCAGTATTGTGTCAGTCTTGATCTCTGATAATCCTATCTTTCAAATTTTCAAGGCATTTCTATATAAAACTATTTATATTAATTCCTATTGTAAATCAATATCAGCACATCTATAATGTACATATAATCGCTCGAATTTATCGGTAAAGTTTGTTTTGACTCCTGAAAACAGACCAGTCGTTTATTCCTGATTTTCTATTGTAAAATTTAGTGTACGTTCGTTACACATATTCTGTTGGGAACTTTTGTTGAAAATCTATTCTTCTTTATCTACCAGGAGCATCATGCAGATGGAATCGAAAGTTTCTGAAACAAATTTTGTTTTGTTGATTTTATTTAACGGCATGTCAAACTCTATGCGTTATTTTATGCCGAAATCTAAATATTTTTAAACACAATTTTATGGTTTCAACTACAGATAAAATCTATTGTTGGTCATTTTATTTTAAATAGATATTGTTGTACATTTCGTATAAACAGGTATTATTAGTAATTTTACTATAAATAGGTAAATTGTTGCTAATTTTTTTTATATAAAATATGTTTCTGGTATTTTTATATAAAGATGTATTTTTATGTTTTCACTGTTTTCTTTTTGTTTGTTTGGAAATTCACTATTTTCCCATAGCTGCTACCACCTCGAGTCAGAATGGACTTAGGAACAATAGCAGTTAAGAGGTTGTTCCACGATTCTTAAAACATCCAGTCTCCCGATCAGAGGCCTTGCTGCTGGATGTAGTTTATTCTTATACCCAGGACTAAAACAAATTTTGTATTCAACACTGGAAACATGTAGACGGCACAGTCATTAAATCCTGCTTTGGGACCTTAATTTAACGGGAATAACTTAATGTATCGAGAATAACATTTCATTCCTTCGCCACCCTATGAACAGCCTTCTCTATGTACCAATACTTACCAACAGTTGGCGATTACAGTGATTTACTAAGAGTACGTTACATCTGACACAAGGCTACAAGTATAAGGCAGCCAGTGAGTATCTAAGTCACAATTCAGTCATAAATGAGCTACCGAGACAAGCTTACTAACCACTACACTACGTCTAAGCGCCCTAGTGAGTTACTAAGCGTAGCTTAGATGCGGTACAAGGCCAGAAGCATGGGGCACCCACTGAGGAACGTACTCACTACTCAGTCGTAATTGATCTAGCGAGATAAATTTTCAAATCGTTATATCACATCATTGGTCGACTGAACTTGCTTTGTTTCAATGACTTTTGTTTTGTTATTATTAGTTACTTTGTTCAATAAATACATTTATTTATTTTATATCACATCGAAGTGTTCACAGTTGGCGATTATAAATTCTTCGTTCTCACAATACCCTCTTCTCTACCCCGTAGACCCGCCTCTGAAGATTATATTTTAACTCACATTTTCTAGGAGGGCATAGGTATTTTTTTTGTTTTTTTATGTGATATCTGTTCACACTTTAAATATACAATGTATTTTTTGTTTATGTGTGGTGGGGTTTGTGTGCAGTTCTAAGATTAACAATCAGTTTTTCATTTCTTTCTTGTGTATTTGTTATTGTCCAAAAGAATTGAGCGGAATTTTAAAATGTTTTATCATCACCCACAAAAATTATACGTGAGTGGCTAGCTAGGATTTCATTGAGAATTTACGGTTTCTGGTGACTGCAATGTGGATGATAAGTGTATTGGTGGAATTTTGGTGAAAGGATAAATATTCGATTGAGTGATTCAATTGTTTTTTACGGCTTATCAACCTTTCTGCAGATTGTTTAAAAACAGAAAATATTTTAAGATTGTAAGAATTTTTTGAAGATAATAATCATTTACTGATACAAGTCCTACAAATTAAACCAATAGCTAAGATGGGAAAGAGATGTATTCCTATCTTTCCCAAGGCTATTTACGCGTATGTTAATATAATGAACATGACTGGAATTCGAAGTTGACTCTCAGATTCCCGATTCCATTACACCATCCGCACATCCAATTATACGGTACCTAATATCCCCAAGCGGTTACCCATCTAGGTACTGGAGTCAGGCTCGACATTGCTTAACTTCGTTGATCGTACGTGGACCAGTGTTTCAACATATGGTCGTTATTCATTACATAACCAACGCATTAAAGCTTACAGCGCCTTATGTTCCCAAGCGGTCACTCATCTACACACTACCCATAATCGACGTTGCTTAACTTCGGGGATCACACGAGAACCGGTGTTTCAACGCGATATGGCCGGAAGCCTAATAACTATTCGAACGAATGAATGGATGAGTGATTGTCATTAACTAACTTAAAAGAAAGAACAGAGACGATCATCACATCCCTACCCCTTTCTTGGGACAAATTTAGTATAATATGCAATAATAAATAATGAGGAAGGGAGGCTTGGAGAATCTGATACTCACAGGACAGGTTGAGGGCAAGCGAGACAGAGGAAAACCGCACAAAACCTATCTAGAGAGCTTGAGTAAATGGATGGCAGAACAGGGTTTAGGAGAAATAACAAAAAGAAAAAAATTATTAAGAGCTATAAATGACAGGAAATTGTGGAGAGCCATGATCGCCTATGTCATGAGAAGACACGGCGCGTAAAGAAGAAGATTGAATGTTTTAAAATTAGGATGGTTGAGTTAATACTAACAATCAATATTTTTTTTTATTTCTTTTTGTTATTATAAATAACCACTGGGGTAAAAGCTGTGATTTTTATCACCCACACCACCGACGCAAACATACACAAATTCTCCATATAGGACGAGTTCGGACTTCATAGAGAAAATGTGATATTATGGGGTCTGCAGTTTGAACGGTAAGTGCAAACGTGAACCTTTGGCGAAAGGATAAATATTCAAGCGAATAATTTAATGATTGCGACTAACTACGTTAAAAGTTAGGACAGAAAAAAACAACCCTCACAAACACTAAATGTTCTGCCTTGTGCCACATTTTTCGTAAAATACAGTAATAAATATATATTTGGAAAATTTTAGCATCTGCTAACTTTTTCTAGGCTTTTAGTATTTATGTGTCATTATATAGCAACTCTATCGGGCACTTCGACGAAATATAAATGCGATCTTGTGTCGGTTAGTTAATTATGAGTGAGTACGAGCTTCACTGACTCCTCCATGTTCCACAACGAAGCTACACTTAAATCAGTATATATCAAGCTTTTATTTGTTTAATAGCGCTTTCTCGTGCGTTTCATACACACATTTCTGCCTGCTGCCGTATTTACTTGTCTGTAAGGCTCATAATGCATTTACATTTGACATTCAGCCTGATGATGTCGCCCCACTACGCACATTCTTATCTTCGCATGCGTCTTATATGTGACTAATCATTGTCATCTGTACTTTTTCGAAATTTATTCTCTTTCCCGGTCATCTAATAAAAATGGTGGAGACAGTCTTATAAAAATTGATAAAAGTTTCTATTTTTGAAAGTTTTAGTCATCTAGTCTCGGGCGAACGCAGTCAGGTCAATTTCAGGATTATTTTGAGAGACATGCCACGAAATATACGCTATAAATGGGTTGCACAGCCAATGTCGACAAAAATAAGAATAACATTGACTGCAGACAGAGTTGTTTTATTTTTAAATTTTTATGCTCTCTACGGATTACTTTTCTCACTTAATTTCCTTGGACCAAATGCGCGTTGGTCTCAATAGTAATCTAGATAGCCGGTTTACAGTGGAATTATCCATAGTTGTTGATTTTTTTTTTGACAGACATTGTACCTGCACCTTCATGTCTAAACGTCTCTGTACAGTTTCCCTAGTCGAGTCGGAATTCTTGAACTATTTCCAAACAACCCTCATGTTTTAAATTATAGTTTTCCTTTTCGTAGATCAGTGGTTCTCAATGATTTTGTCCAATGCACACTTTTCACCATAAGTCAGAATGCCATTCACAACCTTTCCCAGATTGTCTGACTCAAAAAGTGCATTCCAAATATTACTGGAAATTTTCATTCTTTTCCATATTAATATATATATATATATATATATACATATATATATATATATATATATATATATATATATATATATATATATATATATATATATATATATATATATATATATATATACATTTACATGGATTATTTTTATAGGAGAGTTCTACAAATTTAATAGCAATAGAAAATGTTGATGGATTTTCAAACTTGAATACATGTACAGTAATTTGTTTTAATTCATAACTAATTATTAAAGAAATAAACTGAAGTATATTTCAATAAACAAAATGTTCAATAGAATGACAGGGTATTTGAATTCAATAAACAAATGTCAAAGTTCTTCCCGCTCCTGAAAGCCTGAAAGTTCCTATGGGTGGAATTCCCCACTCCTACTTGAGAAACCCTGATCTAGACTGTGACTTAACCCGTAACTGAAAGGAGAGAAAATGGATACATGCCTTTCCACAGTATAAAAGTAAATCTAACACTGATTTATATTTCCACACACACTTTACTTTAGTATTTACAAATTACCATGACTTTTAGGGGTTTTCCATTGCCTTCTCCACTGTTTGGAATTCAGAGTTGCCCTTTCTCCTAGACTGGTTACAGTCCAAGGCTAGATAACTTACTTTACTTTTTGCTATTTAACCCATGGCTAAATACCAGGGCGAATAAGTTATCTCGTTGAAACAAAGGATAAATTACGTTTTCTAGGTATTAATCAATTAAATCAAATAAATAAATATAAATTTATTCTTTAGTTTGAAAAGAAAATTATTTTTCGGCCAAGTCTATTTAGCTAAGCAAGTATTGATGACATATTTCAGTCACGGTTGACTCGAGTACAAAATATTTTTTATAAAATATAAATCTTCCCGGGCGAAGCGATTGATACCTTTTCCAAGAGCATTTATACGAAAGTGAACGCGACTGGATCGTCGATTCCATTTCTCGTGCCAGTAACCATGCAAATTGAGATATAAATGCATCATAATAAATTGAAATGCCAAAATAGGAAAACTTATTTTGGCAATGAGTTTTGCTCTGTCAGAAAATCCTTTCGAAATATTAAAAGTAGAGATATATTCAGAAAAACCTGGATTTGTCCGCAGAGAAAATGACGTTATGTCACTGAGAAGATGACGTCATTTTTTTTGTGATTTCAATCTGAGAACATTCGAAAATATTCAAAAATCTTTCAACGGATATGAAAAAGAAACGTAATTATGGAAGACACGAAGTGATATATTTTTGTTATGTTGGTAATCGAAAGTGAATCATCATCATCATCATCATCATCATCACCACCACCATCACCACCATCACCACCACCACCACCATCATCATCATCATCATCATCGTCGTCGTTGTCGTCAGCATCATCATCATCATCACCATCATCATCACCATCATCATCATCACCATCATCATCATCACCATCATCATCATCACCATCATCATCATGGTTATTGTTATCTTCTGTTTTTGTTTTTTTGCTTGTTTGTTTTTTAGTAAGGGCTTACGGCCATATCACGTCGAAATACCAGTTCTCGTATTATCACCAAAGTTAAGCAAGATCGAACCTGGTCAGTAACTAGATAGATGACCGCTTGAGAACGCCAAGTGATATGAGCTTCGATGTGCAGGTTATATTCTGGATAAGAGTCATATCACATTGAAACACCTGTTCTCGTACGATCAACGAAGCAACGTCGAACCTGGTCAGTACCTAGATGGGTGACCGCTTGGGAATACCAGGTCCTGGAAGCTTCGACGTACCAGTGAGGTAATAGATCGTCGCTGTGAACTGGAAATCGTAGAGCCGAGTTTAAATTCCTGTTAGGTTCGTTATATTTACTTACGCGCAAATACCCTTGGGAAAGATATGAATCCACCCCTTCTTTCAGCTATAGGTTACTTGTTTCAGGAAATCATTATTATCTCCAAAAAATTCTTACAATCTAAAAATATTTTCTCTGTTTAAATAATCCGCAAAAGGTTGATAAGCCGTAAAAACAAATGAATCACTCATTCATTTTCCAAAATTCCACATATACACTTGTCATCAGAAACAGCAAATTCTCCATGAAGTTCTATTTGGGTCCACACGTAGAATTTGTGTGGATGATGATGATAACTTTTTTAATTCCACCAATGCTGAGAATATGTTTTCTTATTGTTAAACAATAACAAAAATGAAAAACATTTTTTACTTGTTAATATTAGAACCAGACACAATTCTAAAAAATGAGTGTATATTTAATATATTAACATATATACCATTAAAAACAACAAATACATATATATGACCCCCTTTTACAGGGAAGACGGTCTACGATTGAGAGTGTTCCTAAGTATCTAGATGTGACTCCCCAAGTCACCTTGGCTACCTCGTCCTTCAAGATTACAAAAGAACAAGCCTCTCGGTCACTGGCCATGATGTATATTTAATATATGAACAGACATACCATTAAAAACAACAAAATATATATAAGATTTTTTACAAGAAAAGGTAGGAAGCCCCCTTTTTTCCTCCCAGCTATGGGTTAATTAGTAAGATTTGTATCATTAAATCATTATTATCTCACCCTCCTCCAAATGCCTTCGATCTATAAATATGTTCTGGTTTTAAATAACCTGCAAAGGGCTGATAAGCCGTAAAAGACGAATCACTCATTCAATCTATTTAGTACAATGCCTTGCTTGGCCAGTACTAGGAAACCTAGAGTAAAGCAAGGAAGTAAATATATTCATTTATTCATTCTATTTACGCAAATAAATTCTGGTTTATTACTGGGAATATTTTGAGGGTCTCTAAAATATTCAGAATCCGTATGTGAGACATACGGTCAAAGACCTTTCTATAATCGATCCATGCCATACTAAGAGAATCTAGTTCCTGAATATTGTTTGGCAATATTTTGAGGATCATTCCATTCATTAGTACAGGTTGACAATCCCATTGCCGAACATCTGAAAACAGAAAACGTCTGAAAACCGAATATTTTTAGCGTCTAGTTTGGCGCGCAAAAACCTTACCTTCTTAAACCACGCCACTTAGGTACGGCGTGGCAACAGGTGTCGTGATCAGCCCGATTCCGTCGACCACTCCCTCGGCCTGGCTGGGTGAACTAAGCCCACCAAACGTCAGTTGTTGCCAAGCTCACGTATTGGGTTGATGTAAGTGTGAGTAATTTTTTTCTTTTCTTAATATTTGTGACTTTATACAGTGAAAATGTAAAAAAGAACTGCAAATATTTTAGTTCACCGTTTGATGCTGTTCATTTTTAAGTTATTCAAGGCATTTTTTGTTTGCAATAAATCAAATTTATTCATTACTAATGGTCTTAATTATCCCTCTATTTCATTTATTAGTATATCACTCTATAAATAAATTGTAATAATATTTGTAGTCCATTTTTATCCCTTGTGGTGTAAGTATCCATACGTTTTTGCAGTATTATTTGAATTTCTGAAAATCGAAGAAAATCAGAAAACCGAAACATAACTGGCCCCAAGGATTTCGGATATGGGATTGTGTACCTGTATTTGCTTTCTCCGGTCCACTATCCATTTTTAGAGGTTATTTTCAAGATCTTGCCAGTTTGGAAATTAGATTTATCAAGACCTTCAGTGTATAGAGCATAAGTGGATTTTGAACTATAATTATTAGGTAGCCTTCAACTCTACTTCTTCTAAGCTTATGTTTATACTATACAAATATTTTAGGCTTTACTTGAAAAGGGCTCTCTCAAAGTTTTCTTTCTACTGATAATGAGCATCACCACCTAAACACAAAGGAAACAGTGTTCAATCTTTGGGCTATTAACTACCAACATTGAGCTAAAACAGAAGCTAAAATTCATACCAGCTGTGTGAATGGAGGGGAGAGTTAATATAAGGAGCAAACAGTAGAATAAGTACGAGGCCCTGATTTCCACATTCCTATTCATATCATGGAAACAATCTTATGCTACTGTCGGGTAAGTGACAGAATTGAGTGACGGAGAGGCACGTGAGGTATGTCTGTTTTAGTGAGCAACAGAGAGGCATGAGAGCGCAACATACATTTTTGGTTTAATAAACTGCAATATTTGTGGTCTATTTGTATCCCTCGTGGTTTGATTATTCATAAATTTTTGCTGCAGTATTGTTTGAATTTCTGAAAACCGAAAACATCGGAAAACCGAAACATAACTGGTTCCAAGGATTTCGAATATGGGATTGTGTACTCTGTACTTGCACCGTGGAAACTACACCAAATTGGATAGACGGAACTGTTTGGGTATCGTCGATAGATGTACTAGTCATCGTGACCGATTGTTTGATCGGCCTGCGCTTGTTGAAACTAGATCATACCGGAGAACTAAGGTTTGTTCAGTATACTTGAAGTATAATCCATAGGAGGGTTTCGTTGGTGTTGAGTAAACAAATCTGCCTGAGCAGGTGTCTACAACAGGGATTGGCTAGCCCCTGTATCAGACGGATGTATTCTGAAAGGAGTAACCTGACTATTAGATAGATAGATAGATAGATAGATAGATAGATAGATAGATAGATAGATAGATAGATAGATAGATAGATAGATAGATAGATAGATAGGTCCCGTTGACTAACACGTGGAATTTGATCAGAAATTTTCACTGTACAATGTTCGCTCTATATGATCAATATTCCCCACTGGATTAAGCGCATTGACAAGGAGGGAGATTATAATGAAAACTAAATATTTTTATTGTAAAATTAATGATTATTGTTTTTCATCATTACGCTACGGGCTTATTGATATTACCTACGTGCAAGTACAACTAAATACTACTTACGTCCATGTACAAATATCTAGTGAATTCGCAGATATGATTCGAATTTTTAGCCCAAAATATCTCCTCTTGTATCAAAATTCATTCAGAGTCTATGGACTTGACAATGCTGCTGTCTTATTTGATATCATATATATATATATATATATATATATATATATATATATATATATATATATATATATGCGTGTGTGAGCGTGTATGTCAGTGGACATATATATGTCCACTGGCATATATATATATATAATATATATATATATATATATATATGTGTGTGTGTGTGTGTGTGTGTGTGTGCGTGTGAAATATTAAGAGAGAATTGTTGATATTCTGGTGAAAATCGATCTCAAATCTTTCTCGTCACTGCGAATTATTTTAATAATAATAATAATAATAATAATAATAATAATAATAATGATGATGATGATGATGATGATGATGATGATGATGACGTGTGCTGAAATGCTCAGAAGTCAGAATAAAACGTGAAATAATGAAAAAGAAAGAAATCATATGCGCAATGTAAAAGTCAGAAAAGTCTGTGAGAAGAGATATAAATTTTAAAATTATTTCTCTTTCTTCCTTTACCTTTTCTGTTTTTTAATTCATTTTTTTATACGTCCCCGTTTTTCGCCGTGAGATGATAGGAAGTAATATTCTCCGGAGATGTGAGAATATTTTCAAAAGGATGTAAAGTACTTGATTGATTTTTCTACATCTTTATTTCTTTTCTTTCTTTTTTTTTGTTTGTTTGTTTTGTTTTTGTTTTTTTTTTGTTTTTTTTCATTTTACGTAATTTTTTTCTTTTGATCAGTTAACTTAGACTGTTTGTGGTGAGGGTGGGCTTTCGAACGAACATTTAGTACATATTTCAATCATTACATTGACTTTTTTTATTACATTATAAAAATCATTTTTAGCTATCTTCTCTTCTAAAAATTATATATATATATATATATATGATATAAGGTTGGGGGGGTTCGTATTTTTTTTTTCTTTTTGGGGTCTTGTGTGTATGTAATTTATATAGAATATGTTTGTGATTTAGTTACTGAGGGAAAAGCTTAAATGAAGTAGACTTGTGCCAGTGAACGCGAACAGATAAAGTTAGGCTTCCTCTCAATCAACCGATCAAAATCAGTTGTCCTTGTGCCACATAGCCCAAGGTGATTTTTTGCAAGGTGTTTTTTATATTATATTTTTCCTTTTAAAAGTGAGGATAAGAAAGACAGTGAAGAAAAAGAGGGAAAGAAAGAGGGTTAAGAAAAAAGGGAAAGAAATTCAAGAGAAAAGGTAAGAAAGAGATTTAAGAAAGAAAGAGATAAATAAAGAAATAAAGAGAGAGGAAAAGAAAAAGAGAAAAGGAAAAACAATGGGGAACAAATTCATAAATTGTATGGCATAAGAAATTTTCGTATTACCTGTTTCTGAGAGTTTATTCACACGCACGCACGCATACATACATCTACACCCACAAATACACACACACACACACTTCTGACCTGGCGTCTCGGCTTCAGTGATTTTCCCATCGTCGTAAAATTGCTTCTCTGTGCCTTTCCTATAAATATTTTCATTGTAATTGTTCTGATGAACTCATCGTAATGGTACCGAGGTTTTATTAATTTAAGCACAGTACTAGACTGACAACAGGGTCTCATCATTTTAGAGTTGAATTTGCTAGATGTAACCCTAATTTCTCTGTTAAAAAATTCTTTTCTCGCGCTTCTCGCTTGTGGTTTCATGATTTCCAGTCAACTTCAAAAATTTTAATGCAATGTCAATTGTTGTCTTCTGTCTTTGTAATTACCCTTCTATTGTTCTCGCGCTTATTAATGTTTCTGTTTTTTAATTCTTCAATTGTGTTTTAGTGGCTTTACTGCCTTGCTTGGTGTGAATTCGATTAATATATATATATATATATATATATATATATATATATATATATATATATATATATATATATATATATATATATAGTTAAACCTAGAGAGCCAAACAAACCTACCAAGGTTTCACCTAAGCGGATCGTCAGGGAAGGCTGGATAAAGAGATAAAAAAAGGAAACGGTATACCAAACCACGTGACCAAATACAAAAAAAACCCACAAAAACCAACAACAACAACAACGGGGACGGTTGGGGGAGAACATTTATTCAAAAAATAGCTTAAGGTAGGGGGTGATTTAAAGACAAACACGGACAACAGGGGTTAAACTACTATTTATTCCGGGGAGACAAGGCCTAATCCAATAACCAAGATTTCCTATGTCTGCATTTGCTTAGAATTTCAGTTTTAGAATTTAATAAATCTTTGGGTTCCCTATATAAAGCTATGGCTAATTTTTCCTCTATACATAGTTTACAGAATTTTTGACCTGCTTTATATTTAGGACATCTTTTTAATATTTCCCATTTCAGGATTGGGTCTTTGTTATTTTCCTGTCTAATTTTCCATATATATCTAGATAGTGTAGTACTATGTTTGTTTTTTTCGTTGTTGAAGCTGCTCGTATGATTGTCATATCATTTTTTTAAACACGTCTTGGGTAGCTCCTATGTACACTTTAGGATTTATATCATTATTGTAGCTATTTATGTCCTTATAAATTTTAACCGAAACGCGTGTAGTTACTTATATTCATAAGATTAATACTACTAATAATATTAATATATATATATATTAATATTATATATATATATATATTAATATTATATATATATATATATATATATTAATATTATATATATATATATATATATATATATATATATATATATATTAATATTATATATATAATATATATATATATATATATATATATTGCGATGGATAAATTGTCGTCTAAATTGCGCAAAAAAAAAAAAAAGAAAGTAATAATTAAATAAATAAATGCTGACATCGCATTTTAACAGATATATTTACCAAAATTACACAAATATTATCTTAAAGTACTAAATAGTAAATTTACTCAATAAAAAACACCATTGGCTTCAACCACAGCTTCCAGACGATTTCGGGATCTCCTGCAACTCTTCTGGACGGTCTCCTTGTTTAAGTTGGTGGATGCTGCCATAATCCCTGCCTTCAGTTCATCTTTGGGGTTACAAGGAGTTTTGTTGGTCTGATGTTCAACCGCGCCCCACACATAATAACCAAGGGTGTTGCAGTATGGGGAGTCAGGTGGCCTGATGTAAGGGGTGATGTGGTCGCAGACATTGTCTGTTAGCTGGGTTCCCCTGCTTGCGTGGCATTGTGCAGAGTCCTGTTGCCAGACATAAGGTCTTCCAGCAGCCACCCTCTTGAACTAGAACAGCACTACCTCCTCAGGCACTTGATGTAGGCCTCTGTGTTGAGTCGGGGGCCTTTTAGGAAGTGATCTCTCAAAATACAGTGATGTTGACTGGATGTTTCATCATTCTCACTACATCTTTTTTGGACACAGGAAGCCAACGGTTGTTCTGTGTGTTCACCATCTTATCCTGGCAGAAATCTTTCTCGTCTGAGAAAAACCAAATTCGGTTTTGTTTGTTCCATAGCTTCGCAGCGCAGTCTTTCCTCTTGTCCTTCATGGCTTTGGATAAAAATTGGCCCTTTCTCATCTTGTATGAGAAATACCGAATGTCTTCATGCACTACCTGCCTAATAAGAAACTCAGAGGCTCTTGTGTCCCTGGCTACGGACCTGCTTGACTTGGAGGGATCGTTGTCAAGTATGGCCTGGATCTCACCAACAAATTCGGGAGTTCTTTTCTTATCAGAACGATCAGAGTGAGTTTTCCGAGCTACCGTAACTTCGTAATCACCATTAGACTCATCCAACTCTTTCTGAATCCTCTGCACTATCCACATATCCAAACACTCTGAAATGTTCGCAATACAGCATGCCGTTTCCAAATTTCTGACAGATTGAATTAGGTCATGGTACCCTTTTTCTGAACCTACTCTACTGTACAGTTAACAAAATCAAAAACAAACAACGCGCATGCGCGAAATTAAAAATATAAAATGGCGACATTATTATTACTAAATGAGAAAGCGACATGCCAACAAAGTGAAGCTGACATATGAATTTACGAGGTCTATTGCAGCCATTATTACTCCTATCATGAAACCAAGACTTTTACCTGATAGGTGATAAATAGATAGTTAAGAGATTTTAGAAATATTCTTCGGAGGTATGAAAAGGTACCAGTCAATTGAAAATGTGTTTAGAAAGAAATATGATATAAATTAGATTTCGTATATATAAGTTGTGGTCTTGCTTGGTGGTTGAGTATTTCCCGTCAGAGTGCTATTAAAACAATGCTCGATTTAAAATAACATAGCTAATATTTATACTATTAGGTATACTTTTTGTTACTCCTCGTTTCACACAACTCTCAGTTTCATGCATGTTGCAATCTTCAGGCACGAATTGAAAATTGATTCTAATTACTCTATGCATATGTTGGTTTAATATTGGTTCATCTTCCCCAATTAATATTCACAATGACTCTTAACGGACAGTGTGTACAGAGACCAGTGTGCGGGTAGACTCAGCGACTAAAAGATTCTTTCCTGATACGTGGACAAACACAGCCCCTTGCAACATGAGGGTGCTGGACTTGTGCGTAAAGACAGTTTTACTTACATCAACTAGCTTCGCTTTTCTGGGTCGGAGAGAAGGCGTGTTCCCTTTTCTATCGATGTCCGATACTACCAAAACCTCCCACTTCTACTTGGCAAACCCAACAGCTATATTCATCCTTATGCGATTTTCTCTACACCCTATAATTTGTTACGAGTAGTATTGTTTCTAGCAATTGTCGTATATTCAATATTTTTTTCTATCTCCAAAGATTCTTTTTGACAAACCAAAAATGACGAATCAGTGATGCTCCGTATTAAAAATTATTTCTCTGTCATTTATCTCTGGCAGTGATAAACTTGTCAGCATGAACATCTTGAAACTTGGAGAAACAGAAGGATTTCTAAAAACAGCCCCAGAATGTTAACGCTAATATTCGATTTCACAACAGTTGTTGCCAACGTAGGCGTGTTCTTGGACCAACATTAACCGATTTCAGGCCAATGTTTCACTTATAAACAAACCCTAATTCGGTAAATCTGTTATGGAAGAATTTTATCTCCTTAATAATTTAACCTAGTCATGGCTTGAAACGAGGATACATTTAAAAAAAAAAAAAAAACAGATGCGTACTGACTAGGATTTATTTTTACTGGGCAGCTCATTTAGTGGCGAAAGCTTGACAATTTATTTAAAGGGAGAACATTTTTAAAACTGGCAGATTCGGCGGAAGACCAAACGCTTAATAGCTAACCGTGAGAACTCTAGTTAGGAAACAGGAGACTGGGATAAGAAGCTCAAAAGCAGGAGTCTCCCAGCAGCAATGAGAGAGCTGAAAGGTTTACAATGATATTTTGCATTGAATATCAAAATAAGAACAAAATTAATAACATTCGTTTGTTTATTAAATATAGCTGATTGCAAGCATGTTCTTCGGAGTTACTTTCGTCCTATAAACAAATAATTAACTGGAGAAGCGTTTTCATTTACCTTCTTTTTTATTGTTTTGTTTTCATAATTTCGTATTAAAATTGGCGCCATAGTTTGATTTAAAATTCCACTTAAGTTTCATTAAATTCTTTCTATTACTCGAATTACCTCAAAATATTTCTCCATTTTGATGTCTTTTTCGTTATTTTTGTCATAAATTTTACTTGAATTTCTTTTATTCCTGTAATGATGATTCTTTCTTTTTTTTAAATTTTTAATCAATAAAAAATCTCTCGATGAATATCCTCTTTCTCGAAATCATAGGAATCTGATAGCCGAGATGTAATCCCAGAAAAAAAAGAACTGCAACTATTAATTAAAAATAAAAGTTATTGATATTTCATGATATTTTCTACACGTTTTTCTACATTTATTTGTCGCTTTTTTTTCTTCTTGCAAATCTTCTTTGCGCCAGCTTTTCTTCTTGCTTTCTTTTTCATTTTTCATTTTCTATTTTTCTTTTCCACCTTTTTCTTCCTCTCTCTTTCTCTCTTTTTTTATCCATCTTAGCTATTCTCATTCTCTTTTTCTTTCATCTTTTTTCTTTTTCATCATTATCTCTCTCTGTGTCCCTCTCTCTCTCTCTCTCTCTCTCTCTCTCTCTCTCTCTCTCTCTCTCTCTCTCTCTCTCTCTCTAATTCCCGCTGAATTAGTAATTAACAAAAATCATGGCGGCAAAGGACGATGCAAAGGTTCAGATGTTTAACTTGAAGCTACTAAAACGAGAGGTGTAATTCAACTTACAATTCCACCTCCAAGCAAAAACATTCACAAGCAACAAATCAATGTAATTAGCGAATAAAATACAATGTAATCAATTTCAGTCTTACAAGAGAAAAAGAGAATTTTCTTTAGTTTTAAGTTGTAGTTTGTATATTTACGGCCGTAATGAAAAAAACAATTAACCTAATGTTCATGACAAGATTCCTTGTTAAATATATTCCCTGCTCTGCTTTGCTATTTCTCAGCTCATTAACAATGACTTTTACAAAGGCACGGTATTAACGATTCGGAGAGCCGAGTTCGAATTCCAGTCAAGCTCATTACATTCATTTACGTGCTAAAAGGTATGAATCCAACACTTCTCCCCACTAGCTATGAATAAATAGACAGACTAGATTTTATATCCTTGGATGGCAACCCATCTAAGAGAAAAAATACTCTGAATTCAAAGCTGTATGTAGCCCTAGCGAAGGACATACTATACAGGAAAAGATCGTTCGCATTGAGTCTTTGGTCCTGACTACGGTTGACTCCTTGTAATGACTCACTTGTTGTCGATGGTTAAATACTGGTACGCTTCTTGCACTTTAGTATAAGGATTTATTATTATTAAAGGACGTAAATATACAAGGGTTGGACAAAATAATTGGAACAGCTGCACATTCCACTCCTATATTTCAAGGCCTATTATATTAAGAACTTTAACTAAAACTTCGTAATTGCAGGTTATAACTCTTGTAAATATGTTTATTTATCGAATTTACTGTCTTTGTCTTATTTATTTTTAGAATTTAGTAAAATTTAAGCTAAATGCGTGACCTCTCCGAGTTCGAAAAGGGGCAAATTGTTCGAGCTCGCATGGCAGGAGCCTTGATCACTAAGGTTGCTGAATTGTTTGGTTTTTCATGAGCTACCATATCAAGAACTATGACGCATTTCGAGAAACAGGGCAAAACCTCAAGCAACCGTAGCAATTCGGGCCGGACTTACAAACTTACTGACAGGGACCGACGTGCATTGAAACGCAATTTGGCAAAAAATCATCGGACTACTGCGGCCAAAGTGACTGCTGAGTTGAATAGTCATCTGAATAGTCCAGTTTCTACTAAAACTGTTCGCCGTGAGCTCCATAAGGCTGGATATCATGGAAGAGCCACCGTAAGGAAAAATCTTATCTCCGCTCGCAACTTTCAGAAGAGGTTGAAGTGGTGCAGAGATCACAATGCCTGGTCTGCAGACCAATGGAAGCAAGTCATATTCTCAGACTAGTCTAGTTTTTCTCTTTTCCCAACTTCAGGGCGAGTTTATGTGTGGAGGCAGTCCAAGGAAGCTTACAACCCTGACTGCCTTCTTCCAACAGTGAAGCATGGAATTGGATCAGTGATAGTTTGGGCCACTATATCATGGAAATCTCTTGGTCCAATAGTTGCCCTGCATGGTAGAATCAACAGCAAAGATTACCTAAAT